>JAQFVV010012487.1:601715-734804 GCA_028023455.1 Epiperipatus broadwayi | reverse complement strand
GTTTATTTCATTCCGATATAACGTCATACTACATGTCTTATTAAATAATGCAATACGTATATGTACTTTTAAAAATAATATTTTAAAATTATTCAATAATTTCAACTTTTATAAAGTATAATGTTAAGTAAAATTTATGATTCTTTTCCATTTTAATTATTACACTTTTACTTGTTATTCCTATTTCCTCCTAATAAACTTCTATCTACAAATATCATTTTAACTTTATTTAAATCCAGTAAAAAAAAAACAAATGACCAATTTTAAAAAAACAAAAATAATAACGATCCAAACTCTCCTATACCTCATCATCTATTTACAATAAGCCTTCAATCAAAAATATAAATTTCTATGTAAAATTAACGTAACTCATCTAATAAAAATAAAAAAAAAAATATAGACTTTATATACTTCTCACTAACTTGAAAAGAAAAAATAAATAATTTACGCTAATAAAATTTAATTCCTAATATGGTAACAGAAACATTAAAATTTATACAAAAAAAGAATCATATAATTATTTCTAGGTTCTCATATTACGTTGTACTAAACTTATATCATCAATTTAAAATATGCATATTAAAATAAAACTGCTATTTTTAATCTTGTGCGTGTATATTACTTAAACATTAATCCATTCATTCAATAATCATATAACATTTGGTTGATCTAAAGAAAACATAGTAAATACATCAAATTATTATTATTATTACACAATTTTTACCATAAATAACACTTCAATGTACAGTCCGTCACGATGTCCTCCAGGATTCCAGTTTTACAAAATAATTTCACATTTACACTCAACAATTATTCTTTAAAATATTAGGTGTTGTATAATTATAAAACAAACTTTATGCAATAAAAAGTTATATTAGTATTTAGCTATTATTTAAAAAAAAATGTAAATGTACCTTTCCTATCTTTAATAAATTAATAATTAATGAAATATTTATGTTAGTTAATAAATAAAAATATTACATAACATCCAACGGTGTTTTCATCCAGTTATCATTGTTCTTTTTCCTAGGCACAAGTTTTCACTAAACATTACTTCCTTTTCCGGTACATCACGTGTTCTTTAAAAGTTTTTATGAAAATAAATGAAAACGTTCTTTTTTTTAAAAATAAATGAAAATAAAAGTCAGTTCCATCAGAAAACAAAAATAAAATTAAAATAGTTTATAGGATCCATATTCTCTTCTTTATAGGAAAATTATTTTAAAGTTATTATTTTTTAGCATTAGTTTATAATTTATAAGTTCTTGTTTAATTATTTTCTAACTTTACTTGGATATCCACATGTAATTGATTTGCGCATTCCGTAACAGATATTAGGTAAGATTATTTTTAAAGTCTTTTGTACGACCAGCGTTTAGACTTTAATAATACAATAATTTTTTACTTATAAGTATTTCTTGGCTAATTAACTTCCGATTTATTTGCCTTATAAAACTATCAAAATTTAGTCTTTTAAACTATAAAGACTTAACAAGGCAAGCATTTATACAATTACTGTTATATATTATATCTTTACCAAGATATATATTTAAATTTATACTTTACAAATACTTGCTTCATAAAGAAGTATTTCTCATTTTTTAAATATCTATTTTATAAAAAAATTAACTACCATCAGCTTTTAAAATTATATAAGGTCCAACGTATTATTTTTATACATTTAGAAACTCTCCAAGTTAATCCAGCATTTGTTAAATTTTCAGTATAAAGTCTCCAATATATTTTATCCTCATACGATGTCTTCATGATTATTTGATAGTAAATTGAGCATCAATAAGGAAACGATCAATAGGGAACTATAATAAATTAACACTGCATATTCATCGGTAACTTTTATAAATTATTTTAAAAACTACTCTCTTATAATTTTAAAACGATTTTAAGAGCATCTATAATCACTTAGCTATTTTAATAACACTCTTTACTTTAAGAATTTCAATCACAAGTCCCCTCCTAACAATTGAACCTTGGTTTTATACCGGAAGAAAACTCCCACTTGATTGGTGAATTAAACAATTGATTTGCTAGCTTATTTACATATTTCACCAACAAGACAGAATTAAAAATAAATAATGACTTATTTAATATTTATTATTTATCACATTATTAAATTCTTAAATCAATCTTTATCATTTATTTAAATCTATTAAACATTTTTTTAAAACATACTTTCTTACTTAATTTCACGTTTAACTTTTATAAGATTATTTTTATAAACAAATTAAGTCTATTTTTATTCGTTATGTTTTTTTAAACAGTATTTTAAAAATCAGATTTAATATTTCACATTAATTATCTTTATTTTTATTTCATGATAGCCAAAATAATATTTATAAATTTTATAACAGAATTTTTTAAAATAGCTTTACAACTTTACTAAAATACTCCCAAGCATGTGTGTACGTATTTTAATTAACATCTGTTCTTTTACAACAAAGCTACAGACGCTTGTAATAATCTAAAAACAAACTAACAATACATTTTTTTAAAAATAAATATTTTTTAAAAATAAATAATATCTTATAACAACTTTAAAATAATACTTCGATATTATTAAAATCAAATATTAATCTTCTATCATGCAACACTAATAATTAAAATATTTATATTCATTTATTAAATACTAATTTTTATCAACAATAAATATATGCATTTAATTTTAACTTGTCTTTTAAAATTTTAACTTTAAACATTTATTTATTAAATTTATTAATGCAGTATTGCTTATGGCCAGTTTTCCCAACCATATACTATTATCATTCCCATTGAAATGTCTCTCTCAAACATCAGCACAATTTTCACATATCAAACACTCATGAATTACTTTAATTACACTTTTTAAAAAGATTGTTATAAACAAAATTAAAATCATATAGCTAAATATATCTTAAATTTAAAATTTTTTAATTAGATGGATATAACAATTTATGGAGACCCATACAAAAGGGCACAATATATATATCATAATCATTTAAACCATTATTGACCCACTATCAGGATGAAGGGCTATCACAGTTCAATCCATTTTCTCCAATTTCTAGCCTCTCTTTTTTCACACCACCCCAGCACACTTTTTATTTCATCCATCCATGTCACGTGTAATCTCTTTCTAGGATTTTTACAATTTATTGGAATCTAATTTAAGATTTCAACTGTTCATCTATTATTATTTCTTCTAGCAATTATGTTCAGTCCAATTCCACTCCTGTCTCTTAATTTTTCATGATGTCAGTAACATCTGTTTGTTGTCTCATCATGTGTTCTATTTTCAATGTCTTTTTGTCACTCCTAACATATATCTCTCCATACTTAACTGAGTGGTCTGAAGTCTTAGTATTACTCTTTTGTTAATGACTTTTATTTAATAATCCCACAGATTTGAGCGGCAATTGTAACAATAAAAATTAACCATGAAAATAAATGGTCATGGTTTAATAATGCCCCACAAACTGCAGTGACATTTGTAACAAAACAAAAATGTAGTCCATCTATTGGACACCATTTATAATGGATTAGAAATAAGACAATGATAGCAGATTATTATCTTATAAATAATAATGTGTCTCTGTTGAACAAGTTATTTGTCACTGAATAAAAATGATAACAAAAAACGAGGAAGATAAATTTTAGTATTCCTCATGAATTGATACTGTGTATTACAATATAAACCTATCCTAAATGTTAAATGCTATTTATAACTGAATAAAATGATTCATGAATGAATAAAAATAATGACTTTAATATATCTTACAAATTTAGAACATATATATAACAAAATGAAAGTGACAAAAATTAGAAATGAAACTTTAACTTGTAAATTTAAAACACTAGTTGTAGCAAAGTAAAGCATAATTCAATAGTTGATTGCTAATTATAACTAAATAAAATAAAAATAATGCTAATGAAAATGATAATAAAGACAATACTAACAAAGCAATAGTATCTGAAAGACAGTAATATGTCCTTATTAGATAAATCATTTGTAATAGAATGAAAGACTTAATGATGGTAAAATACTTTAGTAACCTACAGATTTATATATATTAATCTATTCTTGATAAAATATATACATTTTTCTCTTTAAAACCATATAAATTCAGAATATCAAATTGTAATAAAAATATAATATTTTAATATTAAAATATAGTAAAATACAATACACAGGAATCAATTAATCTAGCATACCTCACTACCTTTGCCAATTTATAATAATATAAACGTTAACCCTTTAAATAATCTTAAAATTTACAATATTCCACCATGACAACATGAATTAAATGGAAAATTCTCATTTGACACCTATACCAATACTATTAATAAATCACAATGGATTACCCTTCAAATCAGTAAAACTAAGTTTAAAATTATAATTATCCTAATATGTGTAACATTACTAATAATCTATTATACTCAAATGACAATATTAAAGCTTAGTATTTAAATTAAATTTATAATCTGTGTCAATGAGCTTCAAAATTAATTCAAATTAAATCACTGTATTTAATTAGATTCAAATACCAATTTTAATATATGCTATTATCAATTTTATAATATAATGAAATTATCATATTTGTAACTAAATACTAAATTGCTATAACACTCATCCAATAAATAATAGTGTAAAAGAATATTAAAGCACTTAATTATAAATGCCTTTATTTATCCTAAACAGTTAATATATTTGTGCTTTCTAAACTAATGAAGTAGCTCATATATAAATTTCTATTTTAAAATAACTATTGCATATAATTAATAAAATAATTATAAAAATCTGCTACTACTTATTAAATATCTAGCAATATCAAACCAATCAATTTGTTACTATGTAAAATTTATACCTGGTTCAAATGATAATATGCTGAATTTACCAGAAAAATAATAATATATAATTGTACAAACACTAATCCAATCAATTAATTCCTGAACTGTCTTATGAGTATTTATCATAAATAATGACTATTATCTGTCAAAATATTATTAGCCAATAGGGTTGAATTATAAGCTGAATGATAACTAAAGTAAGTTTATTTGATTTAAATGAATTTAAAATTTATTAACAATAAATATAAAAAGATTATTAAATAAGTGTTTATACATTAAAATTCACCTATATAATGTTTAACTTATAATATATATTGTAATGGGATAAGGTAGAAGGAAAGTGGTGAAAAAGTACCAGGGATGATGGAAAAATCAACATCACTCGCAGTAAATTAAAAATAAAATATCAATAATTTACAAAAGTATATATAAATAATAAGATATTTAAGATGGTACATGAGATCAGAGATCTCTGGGATCAGCCAATCACTCCTTATAGTAACTATGATAACTACACATCAACCATATATCAACCAGCATTATAAAAATAAGTATAAGTAAGTATGAGTACCACTCAAAACACCATTCATTGTCATGAATGATCATTCAATCAAAATATAATAAAATGAACAGTCCATCTCTTATGGCTGGATTTGTACAATAAAAAATATAAATCAACAGTCAACCTTGTGACTGGATTGGAAATGGGTCTTCTGTAGACCAGGCTAACTATTGGGCCTTTGCAAGCTTTGGCAATTATTTAAACATAACTTGAATGCACCAACTTAGTGTCCATCCATTAGAATACCCAATAATCAGAAAATCAACAATAATGCTGGGATATTAAAACATGCTGATTATCATCAATGCTCTGGCAACTTGTACTGACCAACTATACATTTAACTTCTAAGAAAACTAAACCAAAATAAAATATAGTGCATGTGCATGAATTTTCTGAACACATTTGACTTGTTACAAAATAATTATCAAAATCTTAAGTTATATAAAAATACAATAAATGATTAAAGTTTCAGTTAAATGATATATATTTCACATACTAGGTTTACTGAAACACATATATATAATTTGCACAGCTGTGCGAAACATTAATTTATCTACATAACATTTGTATTTATCACAATAAAATTATTAAAGATTATTTACACAATTTAATTATCTCTGCTGAATATAGTCTTTTCCCCTTAAAATAAGTACTATCAAATTTTTGACAGATGGTTGTTTCTTTTTTCCAGTCTAAAAGATTTTTGGAAATCTTTTTATTGACTGTTAATTATAATGTTGTTTGTATTTTTTTTTAATTATAAATATAAATTTAAAATTTTTTTTCTTCTTTAATAAATGATTTTAAACTAATATTGTTTTATATATATATCTATCAGTCATGAAAATGCCACTTTACTAAGGATATTATTTAAAACTTCATTATCATATATAACGCTTCTCACCACCAGCTATACATATTTTTGTCTGTGCTTCTCTGACTTTAGATATGTCAGCATACATATAATTACTTCTTTAGCAATCTGGAATTCTGTGAGCAAGCTGGAAGATTTTTCTTGGTGAGTTTGGTGGTATATTATTGGTATAGTCTAGGTAAGGGTTGTTCTGCAGTTGGTTCCACTTTCTGTCTAGGATTGTTCCAGGCAAGTAGCTGTCTTGGTTTGATAGATTTCAGGCAAGCAACTGTCCTCTCCACATTTATTAAGGCTATGAATTTCAGCACAAAGAAGTGAGTCACTTTTCTCCATGTGAATTCAAACTCCTGCAAAGGAAAATAGTAGTAGCTCCTGAATCTACTGTCTTGCTTTCAGCTACATTAGTTCATGATAGCTATTTTTCCAACTCTCCGCTATAGCTAACAACAAACTACAGCTATCTATTTTGATCAGCTAATTGCTGTCACTTACTCAAAAAATGTTTAGTAGTCAGACTTAGCAGTTGGCCTAGTTGGCCAATGCTTAAAATATTAAAACCAAAGTCTTCTGACTAACTCTTACAAAACTGCAAGCAAAACTAATTGATATTTTTTTTATCAGTCTTTTTATAATCTTGGTTGGGTCAGGTGACAAAAACATAATGATTGTTTTCAATTAACTTTAATCCTTTGGAATTTGACCAAAGGATGATCTATATACATGTTTTTACTTAGATAATACAAATTTACAAATTAATTAAACATTTTAAAAATACCATACTTGTTTTTAAATTTCAAAATCAGAATAATAATAATACAATATTTATATTTATTCAGACTTTTTTTTAAATATTTAATTTATAAAACAGTACTTTAAATCAGAGTTATTATTTATTTATTTATTTTTTCAAGAAATATAAAAAAATATCTACAAAAATTTATGTCTGTGTTTATTTCTATTTTTCCTTTACTTTATATATATATATGCACACATACTATATTATTGTGTTTTATGTAACCCAACTGGTTACAATATATATATATATAAAACAAGAAAATCTTGTACATCTTTGAAATACAAGAAAGTAACTGACTTTTCTAATCTTCATAATAAAATTATTAATTGAAATGAAATATAATAATCATAAGCTTACTCATTTGTTCACTTTACTTTTCAAATAAAATACCAATGAATAATTACTATGATATAGTTCTTTTAGATTTTCAATACTTTTAAGATGCATATTCAAAAATGATTTGCAGTTAATGAATAAGAGAATAATATTTTAAATCAAAGTTTTAATTATTAAAATTTAAGATATAAATGTAAATTTACACTAAACTTTTTATTTCACATATATGGGACAAACAATCATCTGACTTAAGATGTAGAGACCAGTTATATTTATAAATATTATACAATTAAATACATAAATAAAATAATACACATTAACATATGATCTGACTTACCATCCTCCACAATTGTTCCAATGTCTATTCCATGAGTTATAATTTTAGTGATATTTATTAATCTAATCCAAGTAAAAGTATCAAAAGTAGTAATCCCAATAATGCATATTTTGTTAATTCCAATATTTTCCAAGCATTCAATTTTATCATTCATTTTGCAGATATTTAATATTGTAATGGCATTATAAATGAACAGATGCTGATCTCCATTTCTGTCAAATAATTTAAATCCCAAGTTCAAACACTTTAGTGATATTATAAAATTATATCTGGAGATGAAAACAATTCTCATATACAATATTATGTTGTTAGCTTTTATATTTCATGATTGAAATATTTTGTTCAAATGCAATTTCCATTTTTAGTAGGAATTATTAATATGAACTTTGAATACTATAAATTACTTTTTTATTCTTTTAAAAGATTTTCAGTAATCCTGTCCAGTTTTTCTGAACAAATATAATCCTTATTATCCCATCATTTTTATAGTTAATAAGTAAATACTTTTAAAATAAATAAATAAAAATATATGAAAAAACAAAACAGGGTTGCATAGATAAAAAACAGTATATCAGAGAATGAATTTAAAATGTTCAATCCCTTTTATAACATTGCATAACTGACATCAGCAAAAACAAGGTTACACTCTTTTTTTACTTTTATAGAAAATCACCTTATGTTCCATGTTTAAAATCACTTTTACAACAACAATAATAAAATGAAAAAATTTATTTATAATCATAACATATATAATAAATAATTTTCCATGTTGTAAAATACAAATAATATTCTGTTAATTCAACACAAACTAAAACAATGTACACCACATTCTCACTATATTATAGTGGAAATATATATTTTTATATAAATTTTTCCAATACAATATTATATATATAATAGAATCATAATAAACATAAAACATTATATGTTCATGTGTATTGTTTATAATATATTATTCATGAATTCAATAACCAAAATGCATATAATAAAAAAATAATTTTATTAAAAAGCTACAAACTTTATCATTTACATATCCATTTCATATGAATAAAATTAATTTATAATTTTATATTGCAATAATAATAATAACAACACATTTTCCCTTAATATTTCAATATCATAGTAACCTATTTTAATGCTCTTGGCTAATACCTTCTCTATTAAAATCAACTAAGAACAAAGAAAATATATACTTGTCATTCCTTCACATACTGAAATTTACACAAAATTTCAGTTGGCACAATATATATATTAAAAAGTATTTTTCTAAGTATGTTTAATGTAATAATTTTAGTTATGAGCCATAAATGCAGAATTTGAAAGCTGAATAACATTGGCATAAAAAAAAATCCAAAATGAACTTATACAAAAAAAAAAAAAATTAGAAATCTAACTGATAAAATAACTAAACTGGCAAATGTTATTGACCAAAATATAATATCACAATGAAAACAATTGACTTTTTAAAATATAGTAATAAGATACATAAAACTTTACAGAGCATTTCAGATTTGAGAAAAAAACATCAAATAGTTTTGTCATGTTTTACAAGCTTATTATCACTTAGTTTTTCTTCTGATGTTTATTCATATTTATGATTTTTTTAAAAATTCTTTTCATATGCATACAAATATTAATTTCAGTCATGAGACAGAAGAATAGAATCAAAATATGGATTAGTAATGCAGTAAAAGAAAAAGTCCAATTCTAAAATAGAAAATAGTAAAATACTTAGCTATTTCAATTCTGAATGAAATATGACTAAATCAATAACCTAGAATATTAAGAAAAATAAAAACATATGAAAAAGAACAGAGTGAAAAAGATTTCCAAATTGGGCAATTTACATTGTAACATCATATAACAAAAGAAAACATTTTTGCTAATATAAATTAATCAAAAGCAAATGAATAAGATAATTATTTGTAAATGGCCAAAGAATTGTTTGAGAAATTTTTTTGCTAAGACTTCTCTGTGTGTTTCTGTGAAATATTTTTATTGTCAGAAAAGTATGAATGGTTAACTGGATTCAAAAACTAAATTGGATTATATAGTGATATAAGGCATAGTTAGATTAATAGTGTAGATAGGACTGTTGCTGAACATTATCTTGTAAATTTATGAAAACAATAATATTCATGCAAGAAAATTGAAGTTTTGAAATCAATGATCTATGAATTTTTAATTGGTGTATATAAATTCTTTACATTTTTATTTTATGATTTTCAAAATTGAATATTAATTTTGATTAATTTTCATGTGTATTTTAAATTTTATATGTATTTTTGCAATTAGAATTTTGTATCATTATTTTGCTTACATAGTTGTCTTGGATGATAAGTTTAATCTAAGCTGTTGGCCTGGAATGGATTCTCTCTACATGTATTTCAGTGTAATGGATGTTATTATAAATAACCTTCTGAAAATAACTAATTTGTTGTATTAAATTTGACAGCAGTTTAATTTATTTAATTTCCAATCTAATTTTTACTGATTAATTATATAAATATTTAAGCTCATAAATATATTCAGACATATATACATGTATAAATATATTAAAATATTCTAATTGCTTCTAGTGTTTACTTTTCTTTAAATAAAACTTTCAATCCTATTTTAAATGAGCTTATAAATCTATTTTCTAAAGCTAAGTGAACAGATATTTTTCGCAATGTTGTAATTGGTTTTGCTTTCAATACTGTATAACTGAAATTTTTTCCCGATAATTTAATAAAATAATAAAATGAATTTTTTTATAAAAAAAAGTTGTTAAAAAAATTATATATATAAAAATACGTATATCCATTAAATTCTAGCTGTTTTATAATAAAACGATTTAATATCGCTATTTTATATGTAATAAAAGTGGCATATTCAATTTCCTTTACTATATACATGATAGAAGCTTTTAATTATTCCAGAATAATAATGAAAGTATAACATTATTTTTATTTCATTGTTTTCTTTATTAGCAGACGCTCATAAATGAGTATGGTCATAATAGCTCCAAAACAAAAAAGTTAAAAAGAAATTTTGTTATGATTAAAACAAATTAATTCATAAAGCACAGTTATAACTACGCATGTCACATGCTGTCTGTTTATTTAACATCTAGGAATTATAGCTTTTTCTTATTTCTGCAATATTACTTTTAAAAAGCTTGAACATCTTATATACTCAATAGCATTTACTTTCAGCCACATCCTCTTAATAAAAGCAATAAATATTTTTTTTATATGTCAAATGCGTTGACCGGGAAGCGAACCCGGGCCAGCTGATTGGAAGGCTGCTATGCTAACCGCTAAGCCACAAATGCTTGACAAAGCAATAAATATTGCATAACTTTAGTGTATCTTTGAGATAAACTTTATAATGTAAGAGAACTTATATTGTCCATGAAAATTATGCTCTAATACAATATATAATCCTTTTTAAGTCCCTATTATCCTTAAAGTTTGCCTTTATAAGAACAGATTAAATAGCAACACACTAAAAATGTTGATGAGCACAAAATTTTTTTCTATGATTTTGCCATAAATTTTTAGAATCAATAGAAAATTGTCCATATTTTAACTCCATACAATAAATTAAAAAAAAATTCATCTCTATTTGTAACTAATTCAGTTGTGACAGTTCATATTTAAATTGTTATATTCAAAAGCAATTTCACTGCAGTTGCGTTGCATGTCTTCATCCATGATCACTATTTTACTTAAAAATTATCAAGACACCTATCTTAGAAAAGGGTTTTTATTCTATAAATAACTTGAGCTCTTTTTGAAAATCACTCATTAACTCAAAGTGTTTTAAAGTGCTCATTTAATTTTTAAAAGTCTGTTATCTCATTATGTTTCCAACACAATGAAGATGCACACTTATAGGGCTATATTTAACAGTATAATATCCAAAACCTTAAAAGAACATATAAATGACTCTTATTATCTTATCAACATATTTTCAGAACCTTAAAAAACATTTTTGAATAAAATTCTTCCAATATCTTCTATTCAATAAATTTGACAGAACAAAACTTTACATGAAATTAATTTGGTTGAAGTGATTATGCCATGGTGATTAAAAATATTTTAAATTTCTTAAAATGCAACAGAAACACATTATAGTTTGTATTGCATTTCAACACCCAACTCTACCTTTCTCTCTCAAAAGCTGTCTAGGTATTTAAATCTATCCATGTTCACAAGGTTTTTCTTCACCAATAGCAGATAAAACAACAGCATTTTGAACTTTAATTATAAAACAAGTTTTTATAAATTGCATTTAAAACATTAAGATTATTCTTAGGATCTTATTTTAAATTGTCAAAGCTAAAATAATCACATATATGTTATAAAATTTTAAAACCAAAAAAATTAGGTTAGACATTTTTGTTTTAATCAGATGAAATTAAAAACTATTTCATAAAGTAATGTGAACTATTCAAAAACCACTGTCATAAAGGTTGATACAAAGTTGAAATTGCCATTTAAATACAAAATACGTTTAAAAAAGTGAATGGGTTTAATTTGTTTTTGGAGTGATATGCAAATACTATCAAAATAAAATAGATGTGACAATACTTAAATGTAGAATTAGAAAATATCTTAGCTACATGACTCCACTATTACTGAAACAACACTTTTTGGATTAATTAAATTTTTTAAGTAGAGTCTTTTAAAACTGTAAAGGAAAAAAAAAAGTTATTATTTAAAAATATTTGGGTACTTGGAGAAGTGGTTTAAAACTATTCTATCTTATTTTTTACTTACAGCTTTTTAAAATCCTTTTTTTGATCAGATATAACATGAACACAATTGTAAAATTATTTTATTATTTTTTTTTATTTTAGTGAGAATATAAAATGCCAGAGATGGAAAAGATTTAGAGAGCATAGATTAGTTGATGAGCAAAGAGAAAAATACTTCTTTATATTAATCAGTTTAATTAACTTCATAGTCTTTATAATTATTTTTTTAAAAAAAATATTATTTATCTTTTAAAATATCAAAAAAAGAATACTGAAGTTTATATCCATAGATGAAATGTCGGTACTATAGCTTACTATTTTGTTTAGAAGGTTTATGCCCATGTTATTAAGTATAGAATTATTTATTTGGAATCCAATTATTATTCAAAAACTTTGAAAAGTGGGTACCAATAATTTAGAAACTTCTATCTACTAGAATTAAAATGATGACTCATTATGGTAAAATTATTGTACAAATAATTTTGTATGAAAATACTTTAATACTTATAATTTAGATAAATAAGCATTTATTTGTATAGCGTCTGTATACAATTGTAATTACATTTTTTTGACACAATAACATTAGTTTTAAGAAAAAGATTTGTTAGATGTTTTGTTTATGTACAGCAGCCATGATAATAAAAGGAGAGAAGAAAAAGTTTAAGATGTTAAGGGATATAATGAATAATATTTCTGTAATGTAATTTTTCACTTCACCACTCTCATGCAAAGTAGGTACTAGTTTCTAAATGCTTTTAACACCAGAGAGATGTAATCATAAACATATAAATAAAGACATACAAAAAAGATATATGATCACCAAAATGCACATTTCACACTGTACGATCATTTATCAGTTGGACCAATGCATGATCTTCTATACATATCTTCATCATAGTTTAGTGTATATATAGCAAATTGCTACAGTCCATACTTTACATTAGTTCTTGGTTTAATGAAAAATTTCACTACAGAAATATTATTCATTATTGAGTAATCAATCTCTAGTCCAGTGAATGATTAATAAAAATATTGAGGGTTATAGATTTGTTGAAATACTAAATGTGAAGAACTTATTCATTAAAACAGTTATAAATCAAAAAGAAACTAGAGTGAGAATATGCTTTTAAGTTACAGAAATTGTGGAAACTATATTAAAAAATCTATAGAGAGTAAAACAAAAAAAAAATGAACAAGAAAATTGGTTAGAAAGATGAAAGTAGCTATGAATTTTTTAAAATAATGCAAATATCAAAAGCACTTGGAGATTATTAATTTTTTTATATAAGAATAAAAAATATTCTAAGCAAAAAAGAAAGCAGCAATAAACATTCTTTTCTCAATATCATGTAGCACAAAATTGTTAAAAGTTTCAATTTAAATAACTAATTATGTTGACTTTTGATATATGCAAAAATAATTTTGGACTAATAAATCCTAATTCTGACAAATGTTTTCAAATGTCTTGTCTTTGACAAAATGCAAAAATTTAATACTTACTACAAATATGTACATTTATGTATTTAGTTTTGATTTTTAATGTTTTTGTATCATAAAAAACATATTATATGTCAAGCATCGGTGCTCTTGTGGTTAGCATAGCTATCTTACAAGTGGTTGGCCTGGCTTTGCCTTCCAGTCAACACTTTAACATATGATAAAAACATATTATATGCAATTAAAATAGCAAATTATTAGAAAGTAAACATTACTTGGATAATGGTCATTTTAGCAAAATGCCAAATTTGTATTTATATAGGCTTTAATGACCAATTTTAATCAAAGTTAAATAAAACATTAATAGTCTATAAACCAATATATTACATTGTATAAATAATGGTATAGACATAGAATACCACATCAGGTATATACAAGGGCAAGATAATTTTGCTCTAACATGCAAGTTTTTGAAAAGTTCATTTAAGACTTCTTTTAAAAACCTATCCAGGGTTAATCACAAATCAATGAAACATCATTAGTGGAATTCTTTTAGATAAGGAATTATATTTTTAATAACTGTAATTACTATAAAAATTAAATTTGATGATTTTTTGGGTTGAGAAATAGAGTTTGTATATCAGCTTGCAATTATAAACTAAAATAATGAGTGTGTTAATAGCTCTAACAAGCTTTATTGATAAATATTGCAAGAGAAAGCATTTAAAAATCTTTATCTAAAAACACCTCCAATCCCAAACTGGTTTCAAGCTATTGGTTATCTTCAGTGAAGCTCTAATATATACCAGACACACTAGTGCCTTACTGAAGATATCCAATAGCTTGAAACTGGTGTGGGGATGGGAATGTTTTTAGATAAAGATTTTTAGAAAAGATTTTCATGATTAATAATTACAAAAACAAAAAAAACATGCCAATTTCATTCAGCATGATACATAAAAACATATTTTGATTATATATAATAATAAAATATAACAATAAATTTTAAAATGCATACATTAGGTAAAATATATTAATTCAATCAATTTGAAATTAAAATTCTTATGAATGTTATTTTATCTGAAGCTAAAAATACAAACATAAATATAAATTATTTTGGGGGAGGGGAGAAAAAGAAAAAAGTGATTTCATACATTATGCAGTTAATAATCAATTTTATTTAATATAAGATTAGATACCATTTAAAATATCATTTATTTGCTCAATTTTAAATCAATGATTTGTAATTTGTTTCTGACATATACAAGAGAATGGCAGCTTTATTATAAAAATAAATAAATATATTATTGGACAAAAAAGATTTAATCATTTACAATAGTAAAATTATAATAATCAATTGTACATTACATTTCTTTATCTAATTTTTATTCAATTTCATCTGTGTTTATGTAAAATGAATTGATAAATGGTTGCTTTAAAAAAATAACTATGTTGCAAGAAAAAAAAAATTCAAACTTTTATTGGTTAGATATTACAACATTAAAAAAACACTGGTAATAAAAAAAAAAGTACACAAAAAATAAATTTTGAAATTTTTTTTTCATTGGGGATTATTTTAATTTAATAAATCTCTCATAGGAAATATTTTCTGATTATGTAAAAAGCAAAATATAGATTGCCAATGAAATAATTATATATATGTATATAATTATAAATACTGAAATACTTTTTTTTGTTAATAATATGCTTAGTAAAATATTTATTTATTAATTAATGCTTTTTCCAAAGTTTTACTTTTTTTAACTAGGTTTTTATATATTTTAAATTTAATGTAACAAATTAATTTTTTCTACATAGTTTTGCATTATAATTGCTTATTTTTTATGTGAGATTTTTGATTTATAAGGCATTTTGAGGAACCAATTGAACTTTCTATCTAAGATAAATGTCACTTAGATTGTATGAAAAAAGAAAGAGCAAGAAATAGGAATGTTGCTAAAAGTAGTGAGGGGGGGGGCATTTAAACTTTTCTTACCATGTATTATTGCATAAAGGTAAGTTCAGATTTATAGCCAAAATTATAAACTCTGGAAAACAATATTCACTTATGAATAATAAAATTTCATTACAAGATAGTTAACAAAGTCAGTTGTAAAAACTTAATTTTTTGCTGATGTATATAAATGAATTTAATGCCTACACAATTTAGTGCTAAAATTCAAGAATTGAATATTCCTGTATTGAAACTGATCTCTATTTTCTGGTTTGAATATTATTTAACCTTGCTACCACTGAAACATCCAATTATTTATTATTATTTATGAATTTATTTATTTTCTTCATTTTAATTTATTTTCTTCAATTTATTTTACAGATTACAAGTGAAATTGATTATATTAAAATTTTTAAGTAAATTCCAATGCTCAATCTTATATTATTATATATTTTTACAATAATAACAATAGAGGAAGCTCAACAAACCAATTTCACAATTTACAGTTTTTATTCCACTGATGAAGAAACTTCTGAGTATTATGGAAATCTGCATCCTTTGCAGACCAAAGCCTACTTGGATTACAATACACTTTTAAAAAATAGTAGCATCCATATTAATTTTAAAGAAGTAAATGTAAGTGAAAAAATTCCAATTTATAACTATTTAGCAGACATATACTACCAAGACCCTGCATTTATTTATATTGGTTATATACATCCTACAGATGCATATTACACAGTCAGACTTCTTAATGATTTGAACATTTTAATTCTGACTTCAAACTACATCTCAGGAGCTGATGCCAGTCTAAAATCATTTTCAAATTTAAAAACATACTTATGTAAAGAGGAGCAATTTTCGATTTTTTTATTAGACTTGTTTACCTACTTAAATTGGACCAGCATAGCAGTTATTTATATTCCCCATTTTAAATTTATGTTTTCTCCATTATTAATACACAAGGCAGATTATCCTCATCTCAGTATTTATTTTTATTATTATTCATTTTGTCAAAATATAAACTTCGTTCATATTATAAAAGAGATCCAGACATTTTCAAGAGGTAACAAAACATTTGTGTATGTTGCATATATATATATATAATTTTAATAAATGAAATAAAAAATTAATAAATTCATAGAATATATAAGAGAAGTATTTTTGATTACATAATCTTAATCAATATTAATTTAATGTAAGCAAATTGAAAATCATGTGATTTACTAATTTTGCAGTATCATAGTTTTGATTTAGTTATATTAAATTGGTAATGATTACAATAATGTGAATTTATTAAAAATATTATATGATTTTCTATTTGAATTTTATTAATTTGATAATGATTACTGCTATGTAATCTATCTTTGAAAATACTTCTTTTATACAGTTTATTTTAATGATTAATATTTCTATTTTATTTTTTAAGTTTATTGCATGATGTTACTTATGATATTTCATTATATATATATATAATTTTATCAATAATTTTTTTTTATTAGTTTTTAATTTTTTTTTTTATTTGTTGCAAATCATGGTTTATCTTATTTTCAATGTTATAAATAATATCTTGTTTTTATAGATACACTTTTGTCACTTCTGTTTTTAAAAAATTTACTGAAATTAAGTATTTTTTATTTTGTATATTTCAACCTATTTATGCATAAATTAATTCCACTGAGTATGTGCGTATATATATAATCTATAAATTGAAGTTAAATAAAACAGTGAAGATATTAAATATGCATGATATACTTATAAATTATTGTTATATATATATTTATTGTATAAATTAATTTTTTTTAGCTTTCAGTTATACAATTATTTTTATCTTTTATTTTTTTGAATTAATGTTTTTAAGATATATGAGTTAATATAATTGTATTAATTTATATATTAAGCAATGATTTAATACCTTATGTATGTATTTTATTTATAAATAATTCGCTCTCTTTGTTTAATGACGTAATATTTTTATTTTAACATAGTGCATTCTGTTTTTTAAAATTTTTTATTATATAAGTGATGTGATATGGCTACTTCTTTATCAAAGTCAGGAATCTCTGAGTCAATATGTTCAAGAAAAACCTGTTAGCCACCTTATCTTCCCTTCAATTCCCCACCCTAAGCTTTTCCCATAGTCTTTTTTATCCTGTTCTATCCCATTTTTACAAAATCATCTCTGTCTAATCCATGACCTTTGTATCTAGATCCCCTTATTTTTTTCCAATCCCAGCATAAAGACCAATAATCCACTTTCTGAATAATCACTTGGTCTATATTTTTTCTTTTACAACTTCATTATTAATACCCTTTCTATATGTAAGCACTTACATTCTTTTGGCAAATATTTATTGTTTTCCATGCCTTTCTTACTCGTTCTGCAGATTAAATCACCCATATTTTCTCCATTTATGTGTATATTCCCTTGTTGCTAGCAATCCAGTTTGAGCCTTAAGCAGTAAACTACTTTCTCTGCTACTTTCATAAATTAACTCACATCAATATTCTGCTTAGTTCTATATATATTTAAACTCTTTTTACTCCCCATACTAATTTTCCATCTCTCCAGCTCCCTGTTTTTTATCAATACATTTATTTTTCTATCCTAGATTTTGCCACTGTAACACCAACAATCCTTCTAACACAGTCATCCCATCCTTGTACAAGTGTACCAAAAAAGTCTTTATCCAAATCTTCTGCATACCATACTACCTTTCTCATCCATGTTGCCTGCCCTTTATTTGTAACACAATTAAAAACTATTTTGACTAGTCTGCATTCTACCAAATATTCTCATTTTACTTTTTGCATCTCTCATATAAAAACTTGACTATCCCATTTCTTCTTGAATTGCATACTTCGCCATCCATGCATTTGCATTTAATGTATGTCTTCATACTTCTCTTTGTACTTTTTCTAAGTAATCTAACACCCCTTTGCTAACACATAACACATCAGCCTGCCACTGCCACTCTCATCCATACAATTTTTGCTACATCATATTTTTATATGAAAACCTATTAATTTCTTTATCAGTCTCTTTCTTTTCTTTGCTTTGTTTATCCAACCCCCCCCCCCCCATTTCTCCAAGCAATTCCTCTGATTATTTAAGACAATTCCCAAATAGTTATTCATATTCACCACATTTAACTATATATTCCTCAAGAAAAATTCTTTCTCTTCTCTTTCACCAGCATTTACCAGCATTACGTTTGATTTTTCTTTATTAAATTTGATGCCATCTCTTTACCTACTTCTGTACAAGTCTTCACACCTTACATATCTTCTCCACTTTCTGTGCATAAGAAAATATCATCAGCAAATAAAAAACCTAATAACGCATACATTCCCTTGCCATCGATTAATGGTATTTCTACCCCTCTTCCTAGTTTTTCTATTGCTCTCTCCATTTCTCTCAAATATAACAAACACAAAATACCTTGCCTTAGTCCTATCCCATCATATTACATGATGTTACCCTCTTTTGATTATCAATATCATTATATGATTTAGTAAAATAAATACATTTTATGATTTTATTTAAAAGAAATGATATTTATCATAATATAACATTTTTTAATAATTTCTCTTTGTATGATTTTATCAATTTTATTTTTGTTTATATTTAATAAATTATTTATATTAGTCTTTCTTTTATATATCAATTTCAATTTATTTTTTTGCTTATATTTTTTACTTAATTTTCTTATGGTAATTATATTTGTAAATGTATGTATATTTAATATTATTTTCTATGTTTTGTTTATTATTTATTTTTTTAGGATTTTTTTTTTTCGCATTTTTTATAAATTATTTTACAAGAAACTAATTTTTGTTTTTTATAACATTTATTTTTAATGAATAGTTACTGAAACATAACTTTACTGATTTCATTTATTTTACTTTCCATTATGTTTTTTTCCACTCAAATATATTTAATATCTAATTTCTAAAGTTATATAAGATGGAGTGAATGAACTTATGAGTTCGAATCCCCTCTAATTACATCTAGCTTAAAGTATATATACTATTCTTGTATTTAAATACTAAAAATATCTTCTTTAAACAAAATAATAATAATAAAAAAAATCTTTCCAAAATAACATTATACATATAGTGAACGAACTTACGTATAAAAAAAGTAATTACAACCAAACAAAAATTAAATAAAAATCATAGAGGAAAAAGTACAATTTAAATTTGTATATAGAAAAACTAACAAAAATATTTTATTAAATAAAAATAAAGATGTGAATATTAAACTTATATATGAAATAAAATGTGAAGACTATTGTATTAATAAAATAATAACTATTATATTGAAACATAAAAAACATATAACAAATTATATTACATTTTATTTGTAAAAATCAGTCATTGCCAAGTATAAAACAGATTATAAATATTATAATTTCAAAATACAAATGATTTAATTTGTAAACATTTACAAAAAGAGAGAGATAGGGACCAATTAAAAAAAAAATTTATTGATAAATATAATCTTTTCTTTAACATTGCCAAAAGTAAGAAATATAAATTGATTTAAATGAGAAAAATATATTCATTAAAATCATAAATGAAAACTATAAACATTTAGAAAATGGTCACAAGAGGGCAGCAAGGGAATATACACGTAAATGGAAAAATATGGGTGATTTAGTCTGTAAGTTGTGTAAAGAAGGCATAGAAAATATTAGGCATCTGTTACTTCAATGTAAATGTTTGGAAGCAGAAAGGGTACAAATAATGAAGTTATGGAAGGTTAAATATGAACAAAGTGATTATACAGAGAGTGAGTTATTGTTTTTTATGCTAGGTTTGGGAAAAAATAAGGGGGATTTAGATATGAAGGTCATGGAGTTGACAAATATTATGTTATGGAAATGGGATGGAGCAGATTATGGGAAAACTTAGGGTGGACAATGGAATGGGAAGGTAAAGTGGCTAACAGGTTTCTCTGGGCATAGCTGCTGAGAGATTCCTGACTCCGTTTAAGGAGAAGTCACAGTACATCACATCACATCACAGGAGAAGCTATAGTATATCACATCACATCACATCACATTACATTCCACAACAAATTTTTAAAAAAGCCTGATTCATTACTTTAAAATAAAAGACAACATATATCATTAAAAGTATTAGTAAATACTACTTTTTTTATTATTTATAAATAATTAATATATTAAGTGTAAAAGCTTTATTTAATATAAATCTCCGTATTAATTTAAATATACAAAACATTAATTCACATAACATTAATTAAAAAAAAAAGGTTAAAAGTAGTTATATTAAAATAATAATAGTAAAAAAAACTCAATTAATTTATATAATAAAACTATGTAGATATATTTTTAATGTTCACATTATTTTATATAAATTTATATATTATATATGTGTGTATCTTGTATACAAAAATATATAAAAATATCCTGAAGCTGGCCCATATATGAATAGATCAAAATATAGGAAATAGAAAGTTGGGAAATTTACTGAATGTTTTAATAACAAAAGCAGCAAAAACAATATTATCTGGGCACATTATACATGTTGGCAGATGTTAGTTTACAAATATCAAAAAGAGTAAAAAATAAGTAGTTTTATTTTATTCTTGATTCTTTTTCAACAATATTGTTCATAGCTTTAAAGAGATAATGATTTACTTCATTCATCATCAACTATTCATTATCAATATGCTACAGGATGCAGGTCTCTCAAAGTTTAATTCATCTTTGATCTATAGCCTCTCTTCTCCACATCACCCCTGCATACTTTCTTATTTCATTTATCCATCTCACATGTGGTTTCTTTCTGGGTCTTTTACAATATCTTGGAGTCCTGTTTAGAATCTTAATAGTCCATCTATTATTTATAGTCCAGCCCAACTTCACTTCAGTCTTTTAATTCTTTCAATGATATTATTAACATATGATTTTTACTCATGTATTGCATTTTCTATATCTTCTTGTTATTTCTAACATGCATCTTTCCATACTTCTTTGCATCATCTGAAGTCTCTGTATTGCTCTTCTATTAAGTGATCATATCTCAGCTACATAAATAAGAACTAGTAAAACAAATTTATTAAAAACTTCCTTTCCAAACACATAGGGACATATTTCCTTTTAATATTAAGTCATTTCTACTAAAAACACTACAGCCAAGTTTAATTCTATGATTAATTTTATCATAATCAATTTTTGTTTTCTATCTAATTTATCATAATCAATTTTTGTTTTCATCTTTTGAAAAAATCTATTGAACATTATTTTAGTCTTTTTAACATTTACATTTAGTCCTACTTTCTTACTTTCATTTGATAACTCTTGCAGCTCTAAAACATTATTTGCAAAAACAACTACATCATCTGCAAAATGTAAATGACTTAAATAATCTCCATTTACTTTCACTCCTTTAGCTTTCCATTTTAATCCACAAAATACTTCTTGCAGCACTATTGTAAAAAGTTTTGGAGATATGGAGTCACCCTGTCTTACATCCTTATCAATGTTAACCTTCCTAGCACCATTATGTAATCTAATTGTTGCTGTTGAATTTTTATAAATATTCTCCAGAATATGACAATATCCTGGGACTATACCTTGTTGATCCAATGTTTTAATCACTGAAGAAATGCTTATAGAATCAAATGCTTCATAATCTACAAATCATAAAGATAATGTCAACTCATATTTATTGGTCTTTTTTATAACTTCTCTCAATACTTGGATAAAATATACTGTACTAAAACCATTTTTAAATTCAGCTTATTCTTTTGGTTGGTTGAAATTTAAAGTTCTCTGTAGATGAATTGTATATATAATAAAAAATTTCTATAAAATTGATAAAAGACTGATAGGTCTGTAATTTTTAATATCTTCCTTATCACCTTTTTTAAATATTAATATTAATACTGTAGCTTCTAATCACCTGGTAGATTTTTATCATTTAGGCATTTGGTATACATCTGTGGCAAAAAAGTTTCTATTTCTTCACCTGCTTCTTTTAATATATCAATTATAATTCCATAATTACCTGGAGCTTTTCCCTTCTTCATAAATTTAATTACATATCTCACTTCTTCATTTAAAATTCTGGGCAATTTAGAAGGTATAATACTTTACTAACTACATATATATTGAACTATTCTAATTTAAGGTGTATAAACTATTAACTTCTGTTTAATTATTAAAACAAAATTAATAAAAGTGATATTCAAATCTCCAATTTTGTATAAATGACAATTTTATTTGGCTAATATATTAAATTTATTCTGTATTTCTATTATTGTGAGAGCAAGATTATAAAAACCAAACAATAAAGAATAGGTGGATCCATGCTATTCTTAACTCGTTGTCTACAGAATGTTATTTCTTCAGATAAAGAACAGTGCAAGAAAAAATTAAAATTAAATTTAAATTCCAATTTACCTTCATATTTTGGATGAGTATAGAAAACTATCACAATAATATTAATAATTAAAACTGTAAAATAATAATTAATGGATATATTGCTTTGCTTCTTTTTACATTTCTATAACTACTTCGTCACTCATTACTCTTCTCTTTATTTTCAATGTCCATTTTCATTCAGAAATTTATTTGTAACATAGGTCAACACATCATGAATCTCTCTGATATATATATTTAATGAAGCTGTTTTTGGATAACACACAAAAGAAGATTAATTTAATAAATGTAATAATCACATTTTTATATGCAAAATATTTGAAATTATATTGCTTATTGATGCTTTATATCCCTCATTTTAATTTATAGACAAAGATCTATTAGCTAGACCAATTAATTTTAAATTGATCTTGAAATTTATAATTATTGTTTTGTTTCTTAAATTAAATCTAGAGATCTAATTATTCTCCATTTAGTGATACTTTATTATTCTATTAATTAAGCATGGTTTGCTTATAGTATTAGATCAAATATTGCTTAATATATGTTGTACCGGTCAAAACAGTGTGCTCACTTAACAAGGTTCCAAATCCTAAGCAAAAGTACCTCGAATCCGATCATGCTCGAGATACATAGGTCTGGAACAATCCTGAATTCTAACCTATTTGCCTATTCTTCGAATCTCTGACCCAATGAACAACAATTCTGATGACACAGTAAAATTACTTTAAATCCGTGCCCATAAGCAGAGCGGTGGAGCATAAGATCAGACTGATGATGATGATCGAGGTCGGAGTAGCCCAGGAATTACATTTATTATACTTATTTATTAATGCTAAGCTCTTAGCCAACGAAAATAGTTCTAAATATTAACTATAAACTAATAATTCAAAACAAACCAGGATTTACATGAATATATATATTTAATAAATGTAGAAAACGCATATATATGTTACAAAATTGTTTCACGCTTGGAGGGATCTTATACATTTTGAAAACTTGGGATTTGTTTCATAAAATCCCCATTACATCAATAATTGAATAAATACCATTTTATAGAATGTGTTATAAGTTGTGCGGGGTTAATATGTCAATTTACAAGTGTTTACAAATAAAATGTTGTGGATGTACAAACATTCTACAAGATCGGAACAGATTCGGATTACAGAAAGATACACGATAATTTAACATTAATCATTTTGACAAATAAATATAAATGTACGGTCTCAATCATTTATTTACAATCTTAAAATCATCACATATGTTTGATAGGCATTGTTTGGACATAGCGTCTCTAGACTAAGTATACATAAGGAACAAACAATGCGCGATATTTACGAGAATGAATTATACAAATTGATTTACGTCTCTGGGAATCGATAAAGCTTTTTAAAGAAAAGCAGTTTTTAGATCAACATACTGAACGTATTTTACGAAATGAATCTTTATCTTTAACACATCATTGCGACTTTACTAAGATTAGACAACTGATCAAGTTAATAAGCAAAGTAACGGTACTAGCATACAATAACGAAAATAAGGCCTCATGGCGATTGTGGATATTTCATCATTTAAAAGAATACTTTGAAATGAACTTAGATTGGATATGTCCGCACCTTCTGGCGGAGCGATATCAAAGTAGAGGCTGAGAATGAGACCCCAGATCATTATGTACTGCCATCTGCAGCACATAATCCTCTTAAACTTTACATTCAACAGAGAGTAGCGTCTCTGGTTAGGAACGATTTTGAAAAGAAGGACGGGAGCTTCATGCTTTCGACGTCCCCAATAATAAAACGATCAAGAAATGGAAAGATAAAATATCAGAAAAGAAAATATATGCCAGCAGCGTTTCTATAATTTTATAATATTATTTAAAGTTTGAAAATGGTCTAACCTCTCGCGCAATAATCTGTTTCCAATTCTGAGTCATTTATCTAATCATAAAGAATAATAACGCTTCTATTTACAATATTATTAAACTAACCACATTTATATTTAAAGAATCGATTCCCAAATACGTATTAACTGGTGGAATTTGCCCTTCAGGCACCAGCAAAAAGGAATGGATTAATTATAAGAAAGTTCACGATCTTTTTAAAATAGAAAATTAAAGCAAAATTCATCCACAGTAAAAGTTTTTAATTTACTTTAAGAGTAACGAATTTAAAATGAAACCAAACTCGCGAGCAATTTCTATTTAATATAGACAAAACTCTATTGATAAGTTTTAACTAAAGCCCACCCTTTTCCCAAGTAAAACAATTATTTCCCCCCTTACTCGCGAATTTAGCGATTTTGGCACATTAAAGAAAATAAATTATATCTATACATTAAACAAAGTATATGAAATCTTAATGGAATCACACACATTTATATATAATTTAATTAAGCGTGAAAGGTAAGTTAAAATACATGATATTAATAAAAGATTACTGAGAGAGAGTTTAAAAGCAAAATTAACAGAAGCTTATAAAACAATATATAAATTAAGACATGACGGTTGAACTATAGATTACAAAAGTATTGACTTATAAAGGCAGTTCTATGTTAAAAGGTTACCTAAGAAAAAAAACAGCATGGCGGCGTCATTAGCAATCAGCAGTCGGAAGCAATCATGTTGTATGGTCGGCCAGATGGAACATGGCACTTGTAGGCAGACAGTTCTTCGAGAGAAGAAGAAAAAGGTGCTAGATTCCACTACTCAAAATTCATCGCGCAGAACTTGCGTTGGCTTCTTAGAAGTAATTAACTCAACTGACTAAACTCCTCTGAACTTAACTACGACCTGAAGGTAAACTGAACTGACTTCCTTTGTTCTGTGGTCCCTTTTATAACATTTTAATACTGCCCAGAATGCAATCTCATCTACCAACCTTATCTCTGTAATCCCTTTAAAAAAAGCAACATTTAATTAGCAAAATATTTTCAGTTGATAAGGCCTGAAATACCATTTTTAACTGTTTTGAAAGATTTGAAAACAACTGATAAACAATTTGTTTTTTTGATTGTAATTAAGATTTATAAATTTTAATTATAGACAACGATTTGACCAAAGATAATTTCAGTATTTCAAGCCTTCCCCATTTTTTTCTTTGTTGTTACATTAAATGCACACAGATATAAAAATAATTACAAATGTATTTTCCAGCAATAAAATTATTGCTTTAGTCAAAATATATATACGCATCACTCAAACTACTGTTTCATTTTTACTAAACAAAGATTAATTTCACTAATCTTTAGAATGATTCGGCATACAGTGTGTGAGTGAATAGCATATATTTATAGCAGGGTCTAAATTGCGGACCCCTAGGAGGTTAGTGTAGATGGTGACACATGAAGCATCGATGATGATTAGACATCGATTGGTTCATTCTTCCCCACTTAAAATGATAAACAAAAAAAAAATCAATAAAAAAAAAAAAAACCTTAGTTGGAGTCTAATATAATATTGGTGAGAAAAACAACCTTAATAAATGAGCCTGAAAAATTTGCTTCTTGTTGACAAAAAAAAAACTGCCTTATATGACTCACGTTTCTAGTATGGAGAAGAATCTTTCATTTTGATATTTTACTGCAATTTTTTTTCTATCAACTGAAATATTTGGTATGAGGATTGGGTGGTGTGTAGGGTTTCAATTGTCGTGCATTATAGATGCCACTAAACCCATTTTCTCCTTCCAATAGAAAAGCATTTTCATGACATCTCTTCCGAACAAGATATGGTCCACTATACAAGGGAAAAAATTTTTTAAATTCCTTTTTACTACACTGCTAGTCTTGGGGGATCTCAACCATACTTGATCCCCTTCCTGAAATTGGTGACATTGCATCCGTCCCCTCTTTATGCGATTTTCGGCTGCCTGGGCCAACCGTCTTCTAGCAGCTTCTTGGTCACGAATAGGGTCAATAACTATTTCATCTAGTGGCACCAGGTTTGGAAATAAGTTGCGACATGGCTTCCCATAATGAAGGCGTTCGGGCGTAAAACCGGTAGACTCATTTATCGTCTGGTTTATACAGTTAACTATTTCTGGAGTTTTATTTACCCAATCCCGGTGGTTGGTTGATATGTAGGTGCGAAAGAGACGATTGAGTTCTCTCATGACTCTTTCGCATGGGTTAGATTGGGGATTCCTAATCGATGTCAACCGATGAGTGACTTGTTGCTTCAAAAGCCAGCCCTTCCATTCCCTAGAGGTGAAGGCTGAACCATGATCTGATAGAATAGAATTAGGTTTTCCCACCTCAGGGAATTGTTTATCTTGGAGGGTCCGAATCGTATTCCTTGAGTCTGCAGCCCGGACAGGATACGCTCGTACATATTTGGAAAAAACATCATAGGTCACGAGTAAATATTGGAAATTTCTAAATTTGGGCAATGGGCCGTAGTGGTCGATTGCAATTAACTCATTGGGCCTTGATGCAGTTATGGGTTTCATAGTTCCAGCGTAAGACTTGTTCGGAAACTTAGTCCGGGCACACATTGCACATTTCCGTAACACTGTGAGGATCTGTGTGTACATACCTGGCCAGTAAAATTGACGTCTCAAGGCTTCCTCAGTTTTCCGTGGCCCATAATGTCCCAAGGTTTTGTGGACATGTTCGATCAGTTGCATCCTAATCTTATTTGGTGTCATGATTTTCCATGGGCTCTCCATGTCTTTGGTCTTACATTGGAGGATTCCATCTTTTAAACGGAATTGGGAGTATCGCCGTGCATTTCTTTTGTTTGTACACATTAGGTGATTGGTTCCCAGGTTGGAGATAATGTTAGCATATTGGTCATCTTGCCAATATCGTAGATTTGTCAAATCGGTTTCCATAGGGGTCTTCGTGGTTGTGGCCATGATTCTGAGGGTCTGGTCATTCAGCTGAGGATTTTGGATACTGGCAGGTACAGGATGGCGGCTTAGGATATCTGCCACAATGTTCTCACATCCTGGGCAGTAAGCCACTCTGTATTGAAACTGTTGGAGGGCCAGGCTCCACCGGATCAATCGATCATTTGTAAGGAAACTCTTATTCAAGAATTCCAAACATTTGTGATCGGTTACTATGACCACATCAGACCCCAGGAGAAATTGACGGAATTTCTGGCACGCCCAAACGATTGCTAGGGTTTCTTGTTCCATGGTGGTATAGTGTACTTCGGCTCCCTTTAAGGAGCGGCTACAAAAATAGAGCACCTGATGCTTTCCTTCTTCATTAATTTGGAATAACACAGCCCCCAATCCCTGCTTGCTACTATCAGTCTGGACGTAAAAGGTCCTTGTAAAATCAGGATGACACAACATTACAGCTTGAAGAAAATTTTTTTTTATGTTCTCAAAATCCTTGTCATGGGCTTCGGTCCATTCCCATTTATGATCTTTCTTTAGTAACTCTATCAGCTTTCCTGTCTCATGAGCAAAATTTGGGTAAAACCGGTGATAGAAGTTACAAAGTCCCAAGAAAGATCGGACTTGTTTCCGAGTTTTTGGTTTGGGGAAGTGCTCGATGGCTTCTACTTTGTCAGGGTGGACTTTGACCCCGTCCTCAGTTACAACATGCCCAAGGAATGTAATTTCTTTTACCGCAAAGCGACTCTTTTCCAAGTTAATAGTTATGTTTTCTTGGGCACATTCATGGAAAAATTGTTCAAGGCATTTCAAATGTTCAGTAATGTTTTTTGATGCAATTACTATATCGTCCACATAGCAGACCATATTTTTCTGTACCTCTTTGGATAGGACTTGTTTTAAACATCGCATTAGACCTGCCCCACTATTAATGAGTCCAAAGGGAACTCGCTTAAACACATGGGTATGTCCTCCATACCGAAACGCGGTATACTTTCGGTCACGAGGATCTAGGGCCATCTGCCAGTAACTGGCGGTAAGGTCTAAGGTAGAAAAGATCATCTTCCCTGCCAACTGGACAAATACCTCCTGGACCGGTGGCGGGATGTCTCTCTCAGGGATGGTCATGCTGTTTAATTTTCGTGCGTCCAAACATAGCCGCAAATCTCCATTTTTTTTTTCACCACAACTAACGGATTGTTATAGGGAGATGGGCTCCGCTCAATAATGTCCCACTCGATCATCTGTTGAATCTGCTTTTCCACCTCATCCCGGTACTGGAATGGGATGGGGTATGTTTTGGATTGGGTGTACGATTCCTCCTTCACTCGAATTCTATGAGTATACCCCTTTATTTTTCCAGGAGTCTGGGCAAACACCTGAGCATAATTTTCTAATATGCTTTGGATACTTCTTTTATCTTTGGACTCTATAATAGCTGAGTCATGGACCTTTTTTTCAATCAATGCGGAATCAACAGGCTGGATCAAGCAGCTCTGCTTCTCAGGTACGGCTTGGTGGGTCACTTTGAAATGTGTTGATTCATTGTCGAACAGGCATTTTCTTCCGAAATAATCGATAATTCCATGATTTTGGGTTAGAAAGTCGGAACCCAACACCATATCATAGATCAGTCCAGATACAATCAAGAAAGTATGGCCCATCAATCTCTCATTGATCTTCACCTCTAGCCAGATTTGACTGTTCTCGCTCATGATTCTTTTCCCATTAGCTAAGGTCAACTGGATGGGACGTGTTGGCAATTGCATGATTTCCCATTCTCTCTCTACACTTTTAATCCATGCCTTTGATACGATCGATGCTTGGCTTCCTGAATCCACTAGCGCTAATACCTTGGTGGATTCTATCATCACTTCAATAATAGGACACAAGCTTGTGGTTGTAACATTCTCCACGTTTTCTTTTTCCCATATTATGTTAGTCATCTGGCTACCATCTGGTTTAAACTGATTCCATTGTTTCTTTAAATATTCTGGGCATTCCTGTATGTCCCCCTTCCCTTGTTCTGGGTTCAATGTTGGGGTTCCATCTGTTTCTGGATTACTAAATCCATAGTCTATTGAAACCAAAAACTCAGCCATTTCATTTATTTTGTTGATCCGGCTTATGATCATCATTTCCTGCATCTTCATCGGCATGTTCTGTCGTATGGTACGGATAATATGTGATTCTGACCATGTGATATCTGGTAGAGATCTGAGTCTTGCGGCTTGCTTTAAAAAGAATTGCGCATATGTTTCTTGGTGATTAGTTGGGAATTTTTCATTGGTTATAGTGCGCAAAATATACTCCTGTCTTTCTTCGCTCCAAAAATCTTGCATAGTGCCTGGCAGTACTCTTCAAGATCTGTTGGTTTGTGTGTCAATGATCGCCACCAGTCTTTAGCGGTTGCTTCCAAATGTTGGCTAGCTATGGCCATTTGTTCTCTATTGCTCAGTGCATATAGTGAACACATCACCTTCAGATTTTCCATATGTTCCTGTGGACTCTCCTGTGGTTCACCACGGAAGATCTGGATCTGCATAAATGGTGCAGTGATGGGTAGTTCCTGATGCCTCATTTTGTTTACTAGAATTCCCTTCTACTTTTTTGAAAAACTCTTTAAGCATGAAATTTTGGTTGCTATACTTTCTGACTTCCTTTTTATATTTCTTCGTTAATTCACTTTTATTTTTCTTTTGAAAGATAGTCAATTTTAAATGTCTCTGTGAAATATATTTTAATATTTTGCTTTAGACTTATTGTCACTTCTAATTATTTGAAAATTAAGGCTTGTTTCTTTCTTCTTTTATTTTATACAGGATATACACCTCTCTCTCCCTCCTCTCTTCAACTGTCTTCCTTTTGCCATTTTTTTTTTGTTGCTGCCGACTGCTGCTGATAACAGGAAAAAATATTTGATCATCACATGTATGTGTATGATCTGAATTCAAACTGCCTTGCTGCTTGACTTTTGGTTGTTTTTCTGCACCTATAATAGACTCTTACAAAAAAAAATTTAGTGATTTGTTTCTACAATATAATGTTCTGCTCATGATAATTATACATAGCAAAATAGTGGACAATAATTAAACTCTCTCTCAACCCCTAACATCCTGGTTTGAACTCATTTTGACATGTAGTTATTATATTACTGTTGGCACATTTATATGGCGCCAGCCAACAGGATATAACAAAAAAAAACAATTCCAAATACATCTGGGCTACTCAACTAGTAAATATAACTAAGTATTTGTTACACATTATAAACTCTATTACATATATAATGTACAGAAAATACACTAAATATGACATATACCTTGTTATAATTTCAAGGTTTATCATTTACGGTTGAAGTACATGGGTTTTATTTATAAACATTTTCATTTTTGCATATATAACTTAAGAAACATATTTTATATATTTGTAAAACCAGATACAGGAAAAAAAAATCACTTATGGGTGAAACACATGGGTATCGAAAATTTTTTTCATTTTTAAGACAAGATTTTTACATTTGTGGCTGTAAACATAGAATACAATATTTTTCTATAGTTGCACAACCAGATACCACAAAAACCATTTACATTTATGGTTGCAACACATGGACATTGGTTTTCATACAAATTTTTCACATTTTATATATATAAAATCGGAAAACAAACTCGGGTAGGAAGGAAATATACATATCTATCATCAATGATCTCTTACAACCTTTTTTTTAAAACATACATATAAACAGAATTCAGTACTCAGGGTATGTGGGTGTTTATATCGAAGCCCCACTTGGGCAGCCAAGCCCGGAAAAAAAAAAATCCACTGTACCGGTCAAAACAGTGTGCTCACTTAACAAGGTTCCAAATCCTAAGCAAAAGTACCTCGAATCCGATCATGCTCGAGATACACAGGTCTGGAACAATCCTGAATTCTAACCTATTTGCCTATTCTTCGAATCTCTGACCCAATGAACAACAATTCTGATGACACAGTAAAATTACTTTAAATCCGTGCCCATAAGCAGAGCGGTGGAGCATAAGATCAGACTGATGATGATGATCGAGGTCGGAGTAGCCCAGGAATTACATTTATTATACTTATTTATTAATGCTAAGCTCTTAGCCAACGAAAATAGTTCTAAATATTAACTATAAACTAATAATTCAAAACAAACCAGGATTTACATGAATATATATATTTAATAAATGTAGAAAACGCATATATATGTTACAAAATTGTTTCACGCTTGGAGGGATCTTATACATTTTGAAAACTTGGGATTTGTTTCATAAAATCCCCATTACATCAATAATTGAATAAATACCATTTTATAGAATGTGTTATAAGTTGTGCGGGGTTAATATGTCAATTTACAAGTGTTTACAAATAAAATGTTGTGGATGTACAAACAATCTACAAGATCGGAACAGATTCGGATTACAGAAAGATACACGATAATTTAACATTAATCATTTTGACAAATAAATATAAATGTACGGTCTCAATCATTTATTTACAATCTTAAAATCATCACATATGTTTGATAGGCATTGTTTGGACATAGCGTCTCTAGACTAAGTATACATAAGGAACAAACAATGCGCGATATTTACGAGAATGAATTATACAAATTGATTTACGTCTCTGGGAATCGATAAAGCTTTTTAAAGAAAAGCAGTTTTTAGATCAACATACTGAACGTATTTTACGAAATGAATCTTTATCTTTAACACATCATTGCGACTTTACTAAGATTAGACAACTGATCAAGTTAATAAGCAAAGTAACGGTACTAGCATACAATAACGAAAATAAGGCCTCATGGCGATTGTAGATATTTCATCATTTAAAAGAATACTTTGAAATGAACTTAGATTGGATATGTCCGCACCTTCTGGCGGAGCAATATCAAAGTAGAGGCTGAGAATGAGACCCCAGATCATTATGTACTGCCATCTGCAGCACATAATCCTCTTAAACTTTACATTCAACAGAGAGTAGCGTCTCTGGTTAGGAACGATTTTGAAAAGAAGGACGGGAGCTTCATGCTTTCGACGTCCCCAATAATAAAACGATCAAGAAATGGAAAGATAAAATATCAGAAAAGAAAATATATGCCAGCAGCGTTTCTATAATTTTATAATATTATTTAAAGTTTGAAAATGGTCTAACCTCTCGCGCAATAATCTGTTTCCAATTCTGAGTCATTTATCTAATCATAAAGAATAATAACGCTTCTATTTACAATATTATTAAACTAACCACATTTATATTTAAAGAATCGATTCCCAAATACGTATTAACTGGTGGAATTTGCCCTTCAGGCACCAGCAAAAAGGAATGGATTAATTATAAGAAAGTTCACGATCTTTTTAAAATAGAAAATTAAAGCAAAATTCATCCACAGTAAAAGTTTTTAATTTACTTTAAGAGTAACGAATTTAAAATGAAACCAAACTCGCGAGCAATTTCTATTTAATATAGACAAAACTCTATTGATAAGTTTTAACTAAAGCCCACCCTTTTCCCAAGTAAAACAATTATTTCCCCCCTTACTCGCGAATTTAGCGATTTTGGCACATTAAAGAAAATAAATTATATCTATACATTAAACAAAGTATATGAAATCTTAATGGAATCACACACATTTATATATAATTTAATTAAGCGTGAAAGGTAAGTTAAAATACATGATATTAATAAAAGATTACTGAGAGAGAGTTTAAAAGCAAAATTAACAGAAGCTTATAAAACAATATATAAATTAAGACATGACGGTTGAACTATAGATTACAAAAGTATTGACTTATAAAGGCAGTTCTATGTTAAAAGGTTACCTAAGAAAAAAAACAGCATGGCGGCGTCATTAGCAATCAGCAGTCGGAAGCAATCATGTTGTATGGTCGGCCAGATGGAACATGGCACTTGTAGGCAGACAGTTCTTCGAGAGAAGAAGAAAAAGGTGCTAGATTCCACTACTCAAAATTCATCGCGCAGAACTTGCGTTGGCTTCTTAGAAGTAATTAACTCAACTGACTAAACTCCTCTGAACTTAACTACGACCTGAAGGTAAACTGAACTGACTTCCTTTGTTCTGTGGTCCCTTTTATAACATTTTAATACTGCCCAGAATGCAATCTCATCTACCAACCTTATCTCTGTAATCCCTTTAAAAAAAGCAACATTTAATTAGCAAAATATTTTCAGTTGATAAGGCCTGAAATACCATTTTTAACTGTTTTGAAAGATTTGAAAACAACTGATAAACAATTTGTTTTTTTGATTGTAATTAAGATTTATAAATTTTAATTATAGACAACGATTTGACCAAAGATAATTTCAGTATTTCAAGCCTTCCCCATTTTTTTCTTTGTTGTTACATTAAATGCACACAGATATAAAAATAATTACAAATGTATTTTCCAGCAATAAAATTATTGCTTTAGTCAAAATATATATACGCATCACTCAAACTACTGTTTCATTTTTACTAAACAAAGATTAATTTCACTAATCTTTAGAATGATTCGGCATACAGTGTGTGAGTGAATAGCATATATTTATAGCAGGGTCTAAATTGCGGACCCCTAGGAGGTTAGTGTAGATGGTGACACATGAAGCATCGATGATAATTAGACATCGATTGGTTCAATGTATGGTTAATTATTTGACATACTGTGAATATTCTACTCATTATAGAATATTAACAACATACTGTGGATCCATAATGCATATTCTTTAAGAATTGGCATGTATATGAATGCTTCTTTATGTTTGTATCAAAGATTTTGAAAGTAAATTATTTTCTTAACCCATAACAGCTACAATGTGGCTTTCATAACATTCAGACTATAACTAGTATTTCATAGAGCTCCTAAGATATGTATTTGTTTTATATAATAATCATTTCTAATTTGACTCTTTTTTTTATTAGCATTACTTACAAGAAATGCTAAATTATTTGTATCATTTTTTTTTAAAAAAAGCCTAAAAGTAAAATAAAATTACTTTTGTTTAACTGAATTCTGTTGCCAGAATATAAACAATTGATTACTTTCTTGTAATTATTGATTTTAATAAAATAAATATGCTGCTTATTACTGTTGCCATTAGTTACAATATATTTATTATATTTCTTTTAAAAAGTAGCAAACAAGCTGTCATATGAAAAAGATGGAAAAAATTTATATCTAAATCTACACTATAAATGGCATGACATACTGCTGAACAGAAAAAATGGAGGGTATAAAATTTAAACTACATGAGGTAAATTCAAAGTAATTTGATTTTTGGAAAATGGAAGTATATTTAGGAAGGTGCTGAGAGGAACACCTGTAAAAAATAATATGAAATAAAGACATTTGAAAATTAATATTTATAAATTGTTTTTATGTTCACCCAAAATACATATCACTGTATGATTGATATAAATATGTCAGAGATCAAATACAATGCTAACAAATAAATATAATCATATTATTAAATCTGATCCATTCAATAAAATCAATTACATAAGAAAATTATCAATAATCTCCATTCATTATGTAAATCATGGTATATAAATAATTTCTGAAAAATCTGTTTTATCAGTATACAACTACAGGATTAAATTAAAACTGCATGCAATAAAATATTAATAAATCATTTGTTAAATATTATATTTATAAATATTAAAATCTTGAACATTTTGCTATGGTTTATAATACATGACAAGTTAATTTTTCATGTCAAAAATATTAATAACTCTGCAGTAAATTATTCTTTGAATTCTTATAAACAGGCATTGTTTTCAACAAATATATTTAATGACTTTAAATATGTGATGCCTAAAACATAATCAGTATTTTTTTGGACTTTGCATTTTATATATTAAATAACTAGTGTTCACATTACATACAAATCAATTGTGTACAGTTATGATAATAAAACAAAAATTGTTTCACCATTCTTTTTTTTTTAATGTGTCAAAGCATCAGCTGGGAAGTGAACTCCGGGATAACTGCTTGTAAGGTAGCTGTGCTAACCACTCGACCACTAATGCTTGTTGTGTTGCATGTTCTACATATCTATGGGAGGGGTCGGCAACATTTTAGTGGTGTCATGCCGAATCTGTATTACAATGTTATTCCACACACCGACATGATTCTAATAATCTTATAAAAATTGATCCGGTTATAATGGGATTCAAAATTATATATTATATTCTTTTGAAGCCCATAATAACTAGATCTTATATTATTGGTCATTAAATATTTTAAAACCCGTAGGATCATATGTGAAATGTATGTTTTGATAATATATATATATTGCATTCGAAAGACAGGTTTAAATCTTTCTTTGGCAAGGAGTAAATTCATCCTGGTGTTTTAAAAAAATGTGTATTGTTTACAAAATTACCGATTAATGCATAGTAATTCAGAATAGGCAAAGCTCCTTTAACTTTTATTGGTTTATTTTAAAAAGTTGATTAATGAACTCATAACAAAATAAAATAAAACGAATATTTTTCTAGTATTCATCAAAAATGTTTCAAAGAAATACATTTTTATGATATAAAAAATCAACTCGAAATTAAAAGTTTTTTATACATTCTTTTCTTTAAGACTATGGATTACTTTAATTACATGATAGATATTTAAAAGAAAAAAAAACAATGATTTTTTTAACTTTTTTGAGATTCGAACGATCAAGTTTCATGTATTTGCAGACTTCATTCAAGCTTTAACCTGACTATCACTAGATATAATTTTTTTTCAAGTAAATGTGCCAAACTTAAAATGTATATTATTTATTTTTAAAAGTAAATTTATTGACTATGAATACAAAGAAAAGATAGTAAAGCAAATACAAAGGGAAAAAACAACTAGATTGTCTTGAATCATGATGAGCGTTTGGACATTTTGAGCAACATGCACTTTTTTCAACAGTCTTGCCATTCTTCTTAAATTGAGGGTTCGGTATCTTTACTTGATAAAACATGGGCAGGGAAACAAAACACATTTCCCAGCCTTATGATCACTGTGGGAGAGCGGATCCTTTGGCTCTTATATAAATACAGATAGAAGTTTTTCAAATGAATTAATCGATATAATATTCTGCCTGAATGTAAATTTACTCTAAATACACAGTAGCTTACAAAAGTATCAAAGGTCAATTGCCTATCAAAAAAAAAATCCAAGCAAAATTAATCCTCCCTGGAGAAAAAAATATATTTCCATTCCACTTTGCTGTTATCTTTACTGAAAATAGCAAAGATCAAGTACAAAATAATTAGTAAATTAAACTGAATCATGGTTTCCTTTAACATTAGTTGCTGATGCAAAATGTAGATAATGGCGCAAACGGCGCACTGTAATTTAAATGTAATTTTTTACTATTTCAATTTAGAGAGCCATTGATAATCGTTGGGTATGCTACACTTGGCACATGTACCTAGGTTACCATCCCTAGTCTATGGATTGTATCTCAATACTTTTACTTCCAATATCCATATAACCTTCTAAATAAACATTCAATTACTTTATTAAATTACTGGAAGCACCATCTGAATTTAGACAAGAAATAGTTTAAATATTGAAAATTTGTCTCTGAAAATATTTTTATCTTTTATTTTGCTTATTATTTCAAATGATTTAAAAAATAGATTATATTATATAACTTTGCTAACAACGTATTTATTGCTGTGCATTATTGTTCACAACATTTTTATAACTCTGTTGATTGTATATATATATTTCCCTCCACAAAAAAGGGTTGATGGATCATATGTTTTTTCCTAGGGAGTATGAAATTTCAATTATTTAATTAAAACAATTGCAATAGGTAGACTTTGAATTCAGGCTTTAAATTGATGATTAATAATTTTAATTGTCAGTAAAGTATTCACATAAGATAGTTTGCTATTTGATTATGATAATCACTTAATACCATTTGTAGAGTTGTTTTAAAAAAAAAATCAATAATTTAAAAAAAAGTGTTCTAAATTAGCATTATGATACTTTGGTACTATTCCTGCTATGACATATTACTCGGTCATGGTTTTGTTCAATAATAATTCTTCAAAGTTTCCATTTATGATATCATGCAATCCTAGAATCCTGGCATGACTAATCCATATCAAATATATACAAATTACCAACTTTTTACATACATTTATATATGTCACCAAAAATGTGTCAATCACTGTGATTTTGTGCTTTTTACTTTTAATGAATTTGTACTATCAAAGTAGAGAGATATTTATCATGGAAAAAACACATTATGATACTAAATAGAAACAGGTAGGTGTGAGTTTTTAATATAGTCCTTTTTGTGAATTTTTATTTCTGCACTTTGTGCCATCATATACACCCAGCAAGTGTAAGACCAAATTAGGGGGGAAAATCATGTTAAGTTTTATCTTTCACATCATTTGTAGTAATAATACAGTTTTAAATTTAAAAATACATTTACAGCTAGAACTTTATATGTGACTTTTTTATTTGCTAAAACTTTATACATGACTTTTTTAAAAAAAAATATTTAAAATATAAGGTTAAATTTACAGTTCACTATTTTTAGGTAAAGCTAAAACTTTATCTTATAATTTGCCTTTTTTTTTTTGTTTAGGTTTTAAAAAACCCGCAAAACTAAAACTTTGCTATAGTTTGCCATTTAAAAAATGTTTCAGATTTCTTTTTCATATTTTTCTTTTTTCCCATAATGAATATATCTCTCCATCATTGGAAATAAGATTTTTTTTAGATTTGAAGTTTGGTATTACATGTGCTGTTTGTTTATAATGGCATAAAGTGCCGTATTATACAGAGAGAAGGAAGAATAGCTTTGGTGGCACAAAGTGCCATAATAAAAAGCCATAAAATTATTAAAACTTCACAATGTTTTTTTTACTTTTTCCATAATGAATATATCTTTCCATTTTTTTAGATTTGAAGTTGGTATTACATGTGGTATGATGTACTACTCTGATGATGTATTTTAATTTTGTGATATGTTTAAAATGGCACTTCACAGGAGGTCAAATTTTATTGATTACATTTGTCTGCACATCCCTTAGGGGCATTATTTTAAACATATTGTAAACTTAGAGTAATATCTCACTGGAGTAATACCCATTGCAGGAATAATACCAAAGTACCAGTATTATTAAATGATTAAATATTAATTGGGCCTTTAGCCTAGCACTTACAATTGCTATTGTTCTGCATTAATTTATTTTTAATCTTGATTGTGTTAAATGTCATGCGGATTAGTACAGTAAAGGAAAGTCTGACTCAAGAGCTAAAAGTTCATGGATTGCAGATCAACTCTGTCACTTCTGATGCTTGAATAGCATATGATCTCTTGAGTGACAAACCATCAAATTGTTTATTTTATATTAAATATTAAGATTTGACATATAGATGTGTCTTTATAATCGACAGTGGGAATTCCTCATTAATTGAAAAAGTTAAAAAAAAGTTAAATTAAAAATCATAATTATAACTAAGACCTAGCCAAACAATTTTGATGTTTTAGGGAAGCTTGAAAAACTGTATATTTTATAATTATTGAAAAGGCTTATTTAAAATGGTCTGCTGAACAATGCAAATAATGTAATAGAAAAAAATATGTTTTAAATAAAAATGTTTATTAAATATATCATTATTGTGAAAGCACATCCTTTCCACATGTGCTAAAATTGACATCACTCTTCAGGAAATAACTGTTTAGTGCATCTACAACATTACAGATATTTAAATAGCTATATTATTAATTATTACTTCTATATAAACTAATAAAATTCAGTTTTATAGGCAGTTAAAAATAAGAAACTTTTTCTTTCACTGTGATGTATAATCTGAATTTGTACAAGTAATATGCCTAATTTAAAAATCAGGGTTATAATAAGTTCAATCCCTAATTTAGGCATGATAAACAATTGTTGGTTTATTTAAAAAATAAGTTTTAACCATAGATGAAACACCTATAGTTTAAAAACAATTATTGATGAGGAGTTGTGGCAGATATAAAAGTAGATATACTATTAATTATTAAATAAATATATCAATATATTATATTCAAACGAGATGTCTCATTTTAATGTCTATTTCATTTTCATGCTTGAGATAGTTGTCTCCAGTTCTGGTGTAAGTTCTGCAGGGCACAAAGGCACTTCACTATAGGGCACTGACATACCAAAATAATTAATAAAATTTATATATAAATAAAATTGTTTACATTTTCAAATCATTTCATCATTAGAAATATGTTCTGAGTGTAAATATTTTTATTTAAATATAAGAGGAATACTTCTTTATTTAAACTTATTTGTGACAATTACCTGGTTTTCGAATTTCTAGGCATGAGCTTGAAATTTACTCCATACATGCTAACCCAAACGGTATTTCCTAATTACTTTATTCCTATAAACACATTCTGATTGTAAATATTTATTATTTATACATAAGAGGAATATTTCTTTATTTAAACTTATTGTGGCAGTTGCTCTAGCCTCAAAATATATTTCATACATACACTACTATTGCACAAAACTAAACAGGCTGATGCCTTTTTGTCACTATAATTAATAAAATTTATATATAAATAAAATGTTTAGATTTCTCAATCATTTTTATTTAAATATCCTAATTGATATTTAACGTATTAATAATTTATATAAAAATAAAACTTATTTTAAAAATATTCTCATAATTACAGTTATTCTGCATATGATGAAATTATCTTTACAAATAATGTTTAACAAGTTTTAAATGTGTTGTTTATTTGGAAGTACTGGCAGTCTGAATGCCCAGAAATGTTAGATATGGCTTCAATGCTGTGTTGTGCCAACATTTTTTTAATAGTGTTATCTTACTCTTTTTTTGTTATTATTGTCCCATATCATCGTTTTACACATTTTACTAAACAGTTTTTCCTATTTTTAGTAATGATATTATCTTTTTTTAATTAAAAATGCAGTATTAGCTTTTTACTTGTTCTCTAGCTAAAAACTCATAATTAATTTATAATCTACACTAAGATGTAAATCTAAGTAAAATAACATAAAATGCAAGGGTTTTGATGGCGTCTAAAAATTTATTGAATAAACAATCTAAGTATGACAATTTAAAATTCTTCCCATAAATAAATCCTGGTTAAATCTTTAATTGTTAAATTGTATAAGTTATAATATGTAATATGATCTAGTTATTAATAGGTCTTAAAAAATTAAATACTGTAATAAAGTAGTGTATTTTATTATTGAATGAAAACAAGAAAGGCTATTTTTGTTAAAAGTAAATATAAATAAGTTATTTGTGAGAGATTGGATTTTTAAAACATATATTTTTGGAATTAGTTAAAACATTTTTTTAAAAAGATATTGCCTGCATTTCATTAACACTGTTTTATTGTAACATCTATACAATTCTATTGGAAATGTGCCTATAAAATTCTTTATCTATATTGGTGGAAGAATCCAATTGTTTGATTTTTTCCCTATAATTTATCATTAAACAAAAGAAACTGGAAGGCATGATATAATAATGGCTTCTAAAAATTTATTAAGTAAATAATGTAAGTGTGAAAACTTCTTCCCTTAAGTAAATGTAAGGTAAATCCTTAAAATCTCTACATACCTGACTATATCGCATGGTTTAAGTTTTTAAATGGAAATAACATGCATCCAAAAAAAATTCTATTATTGAAACTGAATGACACAAAGTAAAAAAATGATGTTTAGAGTCGATCTAATTAAAATTGATTACTATTTATCACTTTGCAGCCACGGGAGAGTTAATATGTAAATAAAAATGTAAATAATTATAATTTTTTAATATTCTATTGTGTCTTTGGTTAAACAAAATTATATAGATTCATTGCTTTAATTAACTCATTTTATTTCATTGGGGGGGGGGGTCTTTTCCACATGATAAAAGCATTTATATATATATATAAAATTTTACTTGCAAATATAGATATATTAAAATTGCACAAATTAGTGCTTCTAATAAATAAATAATTGCTTATTTATCATAAATATGACTTTATGCAATTTTATTGAATCAATAATTGAGAAAACAAAATACAATATATATATATATAATGCAAAAAAAATTATTTTATGTTTTATTGCAAATTCATTAAAAATATCGTCCTAATTTTATTATTTTTTGCGTATTCTGATTCAATACATAAAAATGCTAACAAAGAGCTGATTTCACATTAACACGACCAGAACATTCTGAAACATTTAGGCAAACAATGAAACTTAAAAATCTGCATTACCATATTTTAGTACATCAGCAATTGTATTACTTGTCATATGATATTCATTGTAGGACTTCCAAATTAAAAAGGAAAAAAATGGAAATACAATTTTATTTAGCATGTGATAAAATATTATAATTTTTACAAAAGACATAGATCAAGCAGAGCCAGGACCTTGACAAATGTAAAGTCATGTTCCATTGCACTGCACTCAGGTCAGATATTTTCATGAGATTACTGGTGCCAAAATTTATCTTGCACAAAGACACCTCACGCCCACACAACAGGCTTCATCTTGCTACTTTATCTAATGGTTCATACATGACTAAAATTACTACTACTAATAAAAGACAACTAAGAAATAAACATCCTATGTCAAACTAGTTAAAACTGCCCTATGTAGAAAATATACACTAGATGTACAAAATAAAAAATTAAATGACCTATGAAATAATTCCACCCCAATAGAAAATGATTTTTAAAAAAGCTGATTGTTGCTGATTTATAATATAAACTTTGTGAAAAAAAGTTTCTACCAAAATAAACACAGTATAATAACAGAGATAATAAATTGAAAAGAAAAGAAAATGTTTTTGCAGAAACATTTTAAAAATGTACAAACTCAGCAAATTTATAGGAATTATTAGAGCATGATACAGAACAATTCAAACAAATAATGTTATCTAAAAAATACCCGACTTAAAAGATGATTTTAGCCTTAATACTTCAGTAATTAAGTTAACACAAACAGGAATGCTAATCAACAATCTCTTCTTAAACTTGTTAAATATCTCAAGACTTGATAATATTCATATTAGAATATAGTTAATTATTCAGGTGGTATCTGAAGGCAAAATGCTCAGTTGAATTGAACATTTATTTTCAAAATATCAATAATAAGATACCTAAATTCAGTACTTTAGTATTAAAGCTGCAACACATAGCATGTATTAGATCTATTGTGCCTGTTCACATTTGTATCAATCTGCTGATAACTTTGTAATTTTGAAATCAAACCAAAATAACATGTACACGACTTTTTTCTACAAAAAAAAACATGTACACAGATCGTGTACATGGTATTTTGGCAAGAATTACAAAGTTATTGAGAGGTTGATACAAATGTGTTGTAGGATTAAAAATAAGTAAAAATAAAAAAATAGTAAAACACAATAAATATGTAGATCATTTTCAATAACAAATGCACTCAAATATCTATGACTTTCAACATTAACAAATTTCCAAAAAAAAGTGACTTTCACAAATATGTATGACTTTAAACATTAACAAGTTTTAAAAAAAATTCAACTTTCATAAATATGTATGACTTTCAATATTAAGAAGTTTCAAAAAAAAAAATGTAACTTTCAACATTAACAACTTTTAAGAATGACATTTAAAATAAAATTTCAACGTTTTCAAGTTTCCAAAAAAACAAAGCTACTTCCACAATTATGTATGACTTTCAACATTAACAAATTTAAAAAAAAAAGTGACTTTAACAAGTTTAAAAAAAAAGTGACTTTCAACACTAACAACTTTTTAAGAATGACACTTAAAGTAAAAAATAAAATGTGATTTGTGATATTACAATAATGACACCATTAATCAAAAAATAGTTTAAATATATACCAAACAAACAGTAAATGATTTTGATTTTTAAGTAATTTGGATAAAAATACATTAACTATATTCCTATGATGCTTACCATGTAATATATAGCAAGAATTTACATGTTAAAACCAAAGTCTTCATATATACTATTAGCACAGAAAATGGACATTTATAGTAAAAAATTTTCTTCCAAAAATATGGTTGCAAAGTATGCTGGGATTTTCAGAAAAGTGCTGATAAACATAATTTTTTTAAATAAAGAAATTAAAGCAAAAGTACAAAAAATACATATTAATTATTAGACTTTTATTACATTTTTATTTATCCTGGCTCTTGACAGAAAGAAATCTAGACAATAACTGAAAATATTGAAGTATTACACACACACACACACACACAAAGATCGCATTGATAAAAAAAAACCACATTTTCATGTATACTCACAGGGATTATTTTCTTTCAATTTGATGTCATCATGACATTACACATTTATTGTGGATGTGAAAAGGCCTCATCTCCCCTATATTGCAACTTTAATACTAAAGTATCATAAATTCTTACTCATTAACAAATGTGTAGTAAAACTAATGAATAATATAGTCACATTATCATCTTTTTATTATTTCACAGAGATTTTTATGCTAGGTTATAAGCTTAAAAATTTATAAAGAAAACTAATGATTAAAATTTCTATGCAATACTAAGAACAATATAATATGACTACCTAAATTGTTTGAATTATATTGGAGGTTGTCATCACATTATGTTAACTATTATGTATAAAAATTATTTTCATTTAGATAAGTTTGATCACCAGTGATTCATATATAATCATTATCTCACCCTGTAATTTCTAAGAGATATAGTGACAACATGTAAAGGGCTCCATTATCTTTTCCATATTTCACAATTTTGATTTATATGTATGTAACATATTATGTATTTTATGCCTAATTATTTATCTAATCTGTTCTCATCAATATATTGGAAAGTGATCACATGAATAATAATGTTCCAATTTTTTCTTCAATGGCAAGATTTTCTATAGTATTGGTTCTTCTCATTCTTTATTCAAAATATGCCAGGTATCTATCAGAATTATTTAAATATCAAATCTAAAAATAAACAATTCAAGAAGAACAATATTTACTATGAACTTCAAAATTGATAATTTATTAAGTCCAACTTGTCAATAAGATAAATGTGAAGATATTCATAAACCTAATACCCATAGAATAATGACATTTCCATGACAGTAGCATCATTTTACCTTTGCATTTTTTTTTGTTTTTACAGTCACCCCATCAACACTCATTTGATCAATCCACTTAACTAGCAACCTTTGTCCTCCAGCTAATATTAACTAGACACCCATTTACTGACCAATATCTAGTAAAAACTGATTATCTAAAAGAAAAATTCTAAGCCCACATGTATTCTGAAAAGATTCAAAGATTTATCTGATATAGATTTAAACCCAAGTTCAACACATGATAAGCAGATATGCTATCTCTTCACATACTTTGATAATGGTAAATTTTCTTGCACATTTAAAAATAAGTTTCCCATAATTGTGAGTGGAAAAAGCAATTAGGCCTATTATAGTTTGTGAGAAAAAATAGACTTCTGAAATCATAGTTTTATGAGCTCAATATCTCTGACTTTTCAATAGATAAGTGGAATAAAAATAATTTTAATTTGTAATATTATTTCATAATCTATTAATAGATGCCACTTTGCTATATCTTAAATGCTTATATATTAACTCATTATAGTTGTGGTCATAGCTGTGTTTGAGGAATGTTTTAATTCATCTTTTGAAGAAATTCTTGCAACAGTTGATGATTATTCTGAATTTGCCATAATTTATTATGTTTATTCAGAAACAATGGTAGTGTATGAGGTAAAACTTATTTATAAATTATTATTAACATTACACTTTTTTTATGAATTAAATACTTATTTATTTTGTATTCATTAAATATGTTTTTTTTTATAAATTTTTAATAATCGTATGATTGTAAGCATGGATATATATACACAAACACACTGTATATGTGTAACATTTAAAGTATTTCTACAAAACTTGTACTGTTCAAGTTAATATGAAAAGATAAAAATAACACTAAAATAAGTCTTAAAAGCACTGAGCTAGCTTTTTGCAGATTTCTTCCAGAATCATAGATCATAGTGCTGAATAGAACTGTGCCATTAATATATATATATATATGTCATATTATTATTACTATTTGCGGGATATTCCGTGTAGTGAAAAAGCTAAATGCTGATGTTTCAGTACAATATCAAGTACCTTCCTCAGAGCGTCCTCTTTCTCAAATCATAAGAATGCACGTATATATATATATATATATATATATATATATATATATATATATATATATATAAATATATGAAAAACACAAGTTAAAAAACTTGCTAATGCTTGTATTTATGATAACAGATGGTGTTCTACCAAAAACACCACCAAGCGTAGTTTTCTGTTTACATAAACGTCAGAGCGAGCATGCACTATCTCTAACTTTAATTCCACTTTCAGATCATGATTTCAAGCTATTTGCTATCATCAGTGAAAGACAGGAATAAGAAACTAGATCTAAACACAAACTCTGAGCATTTATGAAACAGTTTCTATTCAGCTTGCAAGCGTGAATCTTTTAGACATGTTAATGTCTTCAAACTCAGCATAGCAAGCCAGATAGCTACATGGGTCTGATTTCAGTTCAGCATCACCACATAGTAGAAGCCTCTGCAATAAACATCATTGCAAGAAAGACCTCAAAGGTACATTTATGAAAAACAAAAAAACACAAGTTAAAAAACTTGCTAACGCTTGTATTTATGATAACAGATGGCATTCTACCAAAAACACCATCAAGCGTAGTTTTCTGTTTACATAAACGTCAGAGCGAGCATTCACTATCTCTAACTTTAATTCCACTTTCAGATCATGATTTCAAGCTATTTGCTATCGTCAGTGAAAGACAGGAATAAGAAACTAGATCTAAACACAAACTCTGAGCATTTATGAAACAGTTTCTATTCAGCTTGCAAGCATGAATCTTTTAGACACGTTAATGTCTTCAAACTCAGCATAGCAAGCCAGATAGCTACATGGGTCTGATCTCAGTTCAGCATCACCACATAGTAGAAGCCTCTGCAATAAACATCATTGCAAGAAAGACCTCAAAGGTACATTTATGAAAAACAAAAAAACACAAGTTAAAAAACTTGCTAATGCTTGTATTTATGATAACAGATGGCGTTCTACCAAAAACACCGTCTTTCACTGACAATAGCAAATAGCTTGAAATCATGATCTGAAAGTGGAATTAAAGTTAGAGATAGTGAATGCTTGCTCTGATGTTTATGTAAACAGAAAACTACGCTTGACAGTGTTTTTGGTAGAACACTATCTGTTATCATAAATACAAGCGTTAGCAAGTTTTTTAACTTGTGTTTTTTTGTTTTTCATAAATGTACCTTTGAGGTCTTTCTTGCAATGATGTTTATTGCAGAGGCTTCTACTATGTGGTGATGCTGAACTGAGATCAGACCCATGTAGCTATCTGGCTTGCTATGCTGAGTTTGAAGACATTAACATGTCTAAAAGATTCACACTTGCAAGCTGAATAAAAACTGTTTCATAAATGCTCAGAGTTTGTGTTTAGATCTAGTTTCTTATTCCTGTCTTTCACTGACGATAGCAAATAGCTTGAAATCATGATCTGAAAGTGGAATTAAAGTTAGAGATAGTGAATGCTCGCTCTTTTATGTAAACAGAAAACTATGCTTGACGGTGTTTTTGGTAGAACGCCATCTGTTATCATATATATATATATATATATATATATATATATATATATATATATATATATATATAATGGCAAAGATCAATATGTAAATAAGGTACAGTATGTAAATTAGATGTCTCATTTTTTTGATAATGGACACAGGAATCTTTACTATTGATAAAATGAGAATCCCTTGCAAAAATCCAAATCCCTTTATATTTTCTTTTCCTATCATCCCTTTCTGCACACATTATTTTAACATTGAAGGAGGAAAGGCTGTGCTTTATAGCCAGCTCATGATCAAAAAAGATTGATTTGTATTTTTGATTTAATTTGGATTTGTTATATAAATGCATGTGCTGGGCGACTTTCATTGATCTTTTAGCATGAGATTCTCCATAATACACTAAGTTACAGGCTGGAACAAAACATGAGATTTTATATACAATTTGGGGAGCATGTTGAAAAGAAATTTTATCTTTTGTGTTGTTTAAAAGATTGTTGAGTGAGGGGGTGATCTGAAGCCAACTTAATTTTCCAAATGTTCATTATAATATGAGGGATGTAAGGCAAACTTATCCATGGTTTTAACTGCATTATTATTGTCAGCAGTTGTGTTGATATTATTATAAAAATTTTCAACTGGTTTTATTAGTTTATTATAGTTATATCCAACATCTGTTAAATCCTTAATATATGATTTAATATTGATTTATATGTCAGCCTTGTATTTGCATAACTGCCTGTTTCTATATAAAAAAAACCTTTTTGGTCTGAAAATTTATGTTCAAATTGAACTTTAGACTTGGGATAGATAGAATCTCTCACTTGGATTGGTTTGACATTTATTTTATAGTCAAGGTCATTCTTGTTTCTTTAGATATATATATCTAGAAAATTTATTCCTTGATTCTTATCTTTATTTTCAATAGTCCATTCCAGATGTGATGCTTTATCCAGTTCTACATATATTTTGTTAATTTGATCCTCTGAAGCACATATGAATATGTCATCTATGTATGTCATATAAATGCCATTAGCTGCATGAACCAAATATTGTGGCAAGATGTTGTTTTAGAATTTTGAGAGAACAATGATACTAAGAATAATACTTAATAGTAGACCCATGGATGATCAACTCATCATTTTCTAAAATTTTCCATTGGAAATGCACTTTTATCATCTATAAATCTAAAACATAAAGATAACTCATGATTTTGATCATTTCTATAATTTTTCACAATATTTATATTAGATCCACTGTATTAAATCTACTTTTAAATCTAGCTTATTTTTTAAGTTGCTTACAATCCAAAATTAATTATAGGTGAGATGTAATAATCTAGGTGGAGATTTTGTATTAAACTGATAGAAGATTGATAGATCTACAATTTCTAATATCTTCTTTATCACATTTTAAAATATACCAATGTTGTTACTGCATTTTTCCAATCATCTACTACATCTTTATTATTTTGTCATTCATTCTATAATGTTACCAACAATTTTTCTATTTTCTAAACTCCTGATTTTACAAAAATAGCAATAATAATTCCATCATTCTCTGAGCTATTCTTAGATTTAATTGTGTGTTTTGCCTCTTTATTTAAAATACTTGACAATTTACAAAATATAGTAATTGTAGGAAATATTTTGTGTTTTTTGTTGTTGATTATTTCTAGAAAATTATTTATAGAACTCTTCAACATACTTCATAATATCACCTCATTTTTTAGTAATAATTCCATCTTTTTCTCTTATTACTGAAACAACTTTCCAATATCAAGATGTTATTTTACAATTTTAAAACCCTAATTTTCTTTTATATTTTTCCAATTCATAATTATATTTTCTTAATGACTATTTTTCTACTATTTTCAAAGCTCAGACATTCAATTCTTCTTAGTTGGTAATGGATAATTTAATTTTTTTGATATGCCTTTTTTATATATACATTATTTTGTCTCAACAGAAAATTTACTGATAAATGACTACTTTTACAAGTTATTTTCGTACAGCTTTTAATAGAGTACTGTATACGTTTTTTCTTACTGATTTCAGTCAAGTCTAAACAATCTTCAAAATCTTTTAATATTTTAAAATATTTGAAAAATTCTAATTTAAATTTATTTGCACTTTCTGAAAAATAAGAATATCTTAATTATATTTATACTGTTTTTCTTAATACTTTTGGTTTTTTTAAATGTGCATCAATACATATATTACATCTCACTAATTGATGATTGTTTCTTGTATTCAATTTACTAAAAATATTATAATATTGAAATACATATTTCTATTAGTCAAAATTTAATTCAATTCTGCTATACCTTCTTTGGATGCTTCCATGTTCATTTCTATTTAGCATTTTCCCTCCCTTTTCTGATTATTCCACAAGGTTTTTTGCTTTCTTATTTCTATTATTACAAACAAATTTACCTATAGTACTTTCATCTTCATTAATTTACCAATTCTAGCATTAAAGTCGAAATTGTTTAGTCTGATCAAATCATTTTGTAAATCCATTAAAAATTTCTCTATTTCTTTATCGCAATGAAAACTTTTTGAGGCATAAATCTGAGTTTTTATATTTGGAATATTCCATTTGTATAACAATCTAATTTTACTCTTGTTTATAATAAATTGCATTCCACTTATGTTTTTATTATTTCTGATTTTATAGCAAAGTATATGTCCAATTCTTAAAACAATCGCCTCTTCTTTAAATTCACAAAGTCTAATAATATCTCATTCAATATTAGACAATGCTTTTACCAATTCATGCAATCTTTCTTTAATTGAAAATAACTTGCAATTGTGTGTACCTAAATAAATGATTATCATTAAGTGGCAACTAGGTCTTTAGGCAGGAGTTTCTTAGTACATTCTGTCTTTACCACCATCCAAAGCTTTAATCTGATGGTTTTCAATTTTCTGTAAATAAAAACCATAACTTACTTTAGTCTGTCATGATTGTATATATCTACATATAAAATATGAATGATTACTTGCACACATATCATCATGCTTTTAAGAAAACTCAACTGATATTTTTTAAAAAAACTATCAAGCAAATGAAAAGAAAAATCATGGTGTTTCTTGATCTTAAATTCAGAAATTTAGGCTAGTAAATTTATCACACTGGATAATGGATGGTGGTGAATAACTCACCCCACTTGTTTATTATTTCAATAATTATTTAGTAATAATAGTTGTAGTGACAAAAATATTTAGAGTGATTATCAAGAATATGCCCTTATTTGGTTTCTTTAAGAACTCCAAGAGAAATAAAAGGAACTTCTTTCAGTTAATATCAAACCCTTTTCTGCTACCTTGATATTGCGCATCACAAATCACAGCTGAAATATAAAAGTTTTTTGAAACGGAATTGTCATTTTACTATTTGAGAGACTTATTCAAAACTTGAAAAACCTCTTGAAATTTTTGACTGAAAATAATATAATTATCCTATTGTATAAATCTCTGAAGAATCAAAAGATACTGCTGTCTGGTACTTATTAATTACTCATGATCACATTTGCAGTTGCACTATTTAAAATATTGAATATATAAAATAAGAAAATAATAAATTAGCATTAGAACATGTATACATAAATAAAAATACTTATGATATAAGATATTCGGTGTGAATAAATAAAAATGTTTAGAAAGATTGTTTTTTAAAGCTTAGAACAGGTCTATGATTAGTTATAGAATATTAAAGTTATATTGTTTTTATTGTTTATTAAATAGTAGGATACAAAGGAAAATAATATTTAGGCATTCTCTAACAATATAGCATCTGATTTTGTTTTAAATAAAAACAACAGCAAATATTTTATATTTTACAGTGTAGATTCAATTATTAAAAATGGCTTGTGCAGGCTAAATAGCAATATAAAATGGACGGTAGAAGCGTGGCGATCTCATCAGTTAAAAGTTGTTGGAACTAGTTCGATTAAATAAAATAAAAAAAAGAAAATCCCTATGCAATCAAATGAATAGATCTATTATACTCAACTAACAAATTTAAAGGCTAAAAAATAAAAATAAAAATATATTATAAAATGCTAGTTAAGAAATCATTTCAAGGTTTATAAGATAAGTTAAAAATCAATTTATTGAAAGTTAATTTGTGTGCTGATTAAAATATTTATTTATTAAATATGTGAGTTTAATTAATATTTTCTTGAGTGGTGAGATTTCATAAACAGATTTTTGTCTTATCATGTTCTTTTTTTTAATGATTAAATAATATATAATTTATTCTTTTTTTTTTACTTAACTTATTTCTATTTTAAACAAATAAATTAAATATATATATATATATTAGACACCTGATACCCCAGGATTTCTTCTGTATTATGTGATGCCGACACCTTTACGTAAAACGCAGAAGTACAAAAAAACCCTAAAATATTTATGGAGAGTCTCTAAATATTGGAGAGAGTTCACTAATGTAAGTTTCATTTTATTTTCTAACCCCAACTATTTTTTAATTATGTTAATATTCCATGTATTTGCTGTTCTTAACATATTTTCTTTAGATAAATTTAGTAAAGATCTGCTATAAGACAATTGTCACTTAGGAAATCAAATCATTCTGAGAACTCTTAGAAATAATGGAATGATTATGTCACACAGCATCAAAAATGCATAAAACTGAATGGAAAACTGAAAACATCAAAGAAAGAAATCCTAAACCATATCTAAGTAATAAAGTTTAAAACAAAATAAAATAATAGAATATGCACATATGGGGGGAGGGGTTAAGTTAAAGAATGTAATAAAATAGATTCTTGGTGTAGAAGCTAGTTTACTAATTCATCAATCAGATTATCCAGGAATCAGTGCAAATCTAAAAGTTTTGTTCATTTAAGTGAAAAATCCCCAAATAAATTGCAAAGTTTTTTTAGGTAGCCAGTCTATAAAAATGTCCATTATTCTATAGCTATCAGTAAATTGATATCTAACTATTTTAGATGGGAATATCAAATAAATTTCTGGAGTATTCATGTTAGTGTCAATGTCATCATCGTGATGATGTTTTTTAAACAATTATTAATTCATTATGGATGATGGTATCTGATTTTAATGCACTTTCTCTGATTTATAGCTTCTGTTCTTTACCTCACTGCAGAAAATTTTACAAATTCTATTTATTTTGTGTGAGGTTTTTTTTAAAAACTCTTGGAAGTCAATTTGGAACTTCTTATCATTTCATTTGGTGCCATGTTTATCCCATGTACATTCCAATGTCAACTCTATCAATGAAACGAGGTTATCTGTCTTTGTATTGCTCTTTTATTATACATCCAATTCTCAAACCTATAAATAAGTATTTGTATAATGTTTAATAAAACCTTTTTAAATGTACATATGTATCACAACAGCAAACATTCAAAAATAAGTATGGCTATTCAAATTTTAAGGGAGAAAAAAGCTAAAACAATAGCAACAAAAATACAATAGATCTGAATTTTGCAATGATTATACTAATCAATATATTCTATGCAAATATGTCCACTTATAGAACAGTTGATCCATTGTTCTTTTTATTTAATATTTTGCATGTCTTTTAACGTCTGAAGCCTTTTAAAAAATGTAGATATCTCATTTAACTGTAATATTTATTGCATTCTATCCTCAGTTATATTTTCCCAATGAAAAAAATCAACATTGCTTTCTGTGAGATAACATTACAAAATAAATAGAATATGCTTTTCCAATATGCTATAAAACTCACGTATATCCACAGTACATATTTCATAATTTAAAAATATATGATCAAATTTATTAAGAAAAAAAAAATAAAAGAATAATTAAATAAATAATTATTTAAGAAGTAGATTTTAAAATGTAATTTTGTAAAAGTAAAAGATTGCATTATGTTATTCTTTTACAATAGAATAAAACTAATTATTAACAGTGGGGTAGGGAAAAGAATTAGAAAAAAAGAGATTAAAAACTCACACTCCTTTTTATAAATTAAAATAAGTTAAAATGATAAATGACTAAAAATTAGTGGAAAATCTAAAATAAAAAAGAATTAATTATTTAGTGAAAGAAAACTTTTTGAATGTCTGTAAATTTCTGACTGAATGAAATTGAATTAATTACAAACTATGTAAACTATCTCATTGGAATAAAGAGATAGTAGATTAATATAGTAAAAAAGATTAGATTAAAGAAAATGTAAAATTAATTAAAAGACCGATTTAAGTTAAGATAAAAATAAAAACTTTGAACAGTGGGAGAGAAAAAGTAAAGTCACAGCTGTCTATTGTTATTTATTCTGGTCTTCACCCAGTATTGATTCATTATGTTATTCATTGCTTGATTCATTCAGTTATTCATAAATTCAGAAATCAAAGTACAGTATAGAGCCAGTCATTACTGCTGTGGAAAATATTATTGCAGAAGCTGCAAAATTAGCAGCAACATGCATTGCTAGAAATCCATAGGAGTGTTTGACTGGGCTTTATGCTCCAAAGTTCTCTCCAAATTCAACTGTCATCATCTGCAACCAATGCCTGAAGCCAATGTTTAAATGGTGAAATAGATGCTGATGCTATCTCTTTCTTCCATTGTCAAACCAAAGCCCTGAAAACATCAATGGAACACAAAACAACAATCAGTTGGAAATTGATAATCATAAAAACCTAGGTAAGTATATTTTCAATCACTGTCTAGATGCTTTATTTTAAATGAAATGAACTTAATGAAGGACTATTATAAAATTTAGCCTGAACTAATCATTTATATTTCTTTATGCAAAATATTATATTGTTATTATTATATTAGATGTATCTGTGCATGAATAAATAATGATGTTTACTTAACTGTTATTTGGTCTATTCTCTATCTCTCTCTTATCACTGTGTCACCATTTATTAAAGATGTAAATGTTTATATTTGTTAAGTTAAATGCACTGAACCCTCTTGATTAAGAGTTGGAGCTAGTTTGAGATATTTCAAGTGCTGGATTGGTGTACCAGTTGTCTGAGCATGCTGCTATATAACATATAGTCAGATGATTCTTGAGGTTGATTCTCAAAACAAATAAAATGCTTGGGATGGCAGAGTTTTGGTCCAGCAGTCGAAATGAGCTGTGGTCAGAATAGGTGGTCTTGGTTATGCTTTGTATAGACCCAATCTGACCATGGGTATCATTGATGATTAGGCTATCAATGGTATTCTTCCCTCTGCATGAAGTGATAAATATAAAATATATTTTTAATTAAATAAGATTAAGAATATAAGAAAAGAAGTATAATGAATAAATATGTATTAAGCAAGATAACTTATAAAATGTTAAAACTTATTAGAGTTTAGATGTTAAAAGATATTAAGTACAGCAAATAAAATATAATAATAAAAAATAGTCAGTAATAAGGTAAGGTCAGAGGGATCCAGTTCAAATGCCATCCAATGTGGATGGTGGAGTGCCATAAATGACTCAGCAAAATTTAGAGTTAAATTTTTTTTTTTAAAAGTCTGAAACTAAAAATTAAAATAAACACTAAATTGCATAGTAATAAAAGTGAAATCAGTGAGCAGTGTGAGAAGAGAAATAGACCAAAGCAAACAAATTATAATATTAAAATATAAAATAAAAAGAGTAAAATATATAATGTAAATAAAAAGGAGAGAGAAGAAAAAATGATCAGAGAGATAAATAAATTTATTATAGGACATTGTTTATAGTCAGGTAGGAATTAGAAAGAACTGAGGTTTTTTTTGAGTTGTTGAGCCCTTCATTCAATTTAAAATAGTTAACAATAATGATAAAGAAACAGGAAGAAAGTAACATAAAAGAAAATGAAATCATGAAAAGGTTTGAGAAAAGGCTCGCAAATCAAATAGAACAGTTAATACAGGAAATGATAATACCCTGGCTAAAAAATAGAAAAATAATAGAAAGCATGAAAATGGATATAAAGTAGTTAAAAATAAATTAGATAAAAGAGAAAATAAAAAGGAAGGTGCAAATAAGTGTGCACAATTAAATAACTCAAATACAGTAAATAAACGTGAACCAGAAAATATTGCCGACTCAAAGAATAACCTTGAATCTGAAAATAAAGAGGTATCAGAAGTAAAACATAATGAAAAGGGAGTAGAAAGAATATATATAAGCGAGGTAACAGAAAAAATAGAAATAGTAAAATTAAAAGGCAAGGAAGAGAAGGGTAAATTAGAAATTAATAGTGTAAATATTGACAGTATAAAACAAAAATGCAGGTATGTATGTGTATACAAATAATAATCCTGTTAACATAAAAAAATTTATAAAAATAAAAATATGTGCTGAAAGTGGTTGAGAAAATAGCCTAGCTCCTGAATGCATTTGACAGCAGGAGATCAGATTTTATGTAGCAAAAGAAAAGGAATTCAAACTCTTTGAAAGTGAGAAAAATATAAATATTATGAATTAGAGCTTGTATAAAAATTATTGGGATTAAAGAAATAGATATAGGGAGTCATATAGTCCAAGACAGGGCAATGATAAATATACTAGTCATGATCCAGAAACCAACATCCCAGAATATCAAGCCAGGCCTAGAAATAGGTCCGAGCAGATACATAAGAAACCTAAAAGAGCTGACTGACAGAGATTAGAGGAGTTTAGGGTTATAATAATCAGACGGACTTATAAAAAAAAAAAGTTTGTTGCATGTGGATTATAAAGAATAATGAAAATAAAGTTGAAAAAATATGATAAAATATTTTTTTGAAAATTATGAGAATGAAAATAAAATTAAACAAATAAATTGAAATGTTTTTTTTTTTGTTTTGAAAGTTAATAATGTAAAGGAAATAGAGTAAAATAAAAATATTTTAGAGAATCAATACCCAATAATGGAAATAAAAGAATAAATAAATGGAAGTGAAATGAGAATTTGTTATTTAGAGTAAAGTAAAATAATAATATTTTAGAGCAAATATAAGAGAATAAAATAAATTTTTTTTTTGTAGAGAATCAAAATATGAAAATAAAAATAAATAAATGGAATAAAGCCTATAATAAATAAAATAAAATCTATAATAAAAAATTAAATAAAATTTTGCAAAATAATCTTTCAAGTAAGTGTAGATTGTGTTTGATTAATAGAGTCACAGAGAGGAAGAAGGTGCAGATAAAGGTCGACAAAGGTGTGTTAAGTGTAGGTTGTTGCTGCATGAATGTAAGACCCATAATGGGCATGAAACAGAGGACATAGTCTTATAGAATGAGGATTCAGTAGAATAGTCATGGAATGATCCATCAGACTGGGAAATGTTGTCCCAGTCCATTATCTAAAAAAATGGGTGGACTAAAAAGATAATTCCAGCATAAGCCGCAAATCAGTTTTGTTGGAAGGAAAATTCCCAATATAGTATAAATATACTTCAAAATATAAAATGTGCTAACACGCACAAGCACACAAAGCTGAAGACAAATAAAGAAATATATATATTGTAATACAACCACCGTTCGGTTATATATATATATATATATACTTAAATTATATATATATATATATATATATAATTAAGTGGCTAAGTAGGCTAAGTACTTTCAAGGGGCAGAGCCTTCATATTCATAGCCATTTTGTAAATAGATAAGAAATTGATTAGGAGTGATGTAAATTTATGCAAATGTGATAGTTACATATTCATTGCCTGGATATTTTGTAGCAAGAGTCTTTTCTATTTATGGCATTGCTATCTCTAGAGATAAAGTAAGCCTCTTTTATCTTCCTTTTGAGATCATGTCACTCTCTGAGAACCACCACTGAATCTCCATGTTGGCAATCGTGACTGGCTGATGTGCAGTGCTATGCAAAAACTGAACTATAAGAAGTGTCCACCAGTGCTTTATTTTTAGGAGTATGTATGTTGGGATAGCCTAGTGGACAGAGAAGTCCTGGTTTTACCATATTATGATGACCTACAATATTTTTCAGGGCAGGCAATATTATAGACCACCTGAAATGTCAGCAAGGGTGGTAGGCCATCTTTAGTGTTATTGATTAGTTTGTTGAAGTTGGGAGGTGTGTGGAAGCATAAATAATATTTATTATTGAATATATTGTAAAAACTTTTATGCACATTAGGCATATAAGGGAATAGAAGTCTTTGCTTGTCTGTGCTAGGGGCCTGATTATTCATTTTAGAGCAAAATTGTTTTATTTTCTTGTCAATTAAATCTGATTAAAACCAATTTTTATTAGGTCATTCCTGTATGATGCTAGATTAACTTTTTATCTGCCTCAATTTACAAATGTGCAGACTTCTATACAAAAATGAAGTTAAGCCAGAGAGTTTGTGATTAGTTGGTGAATTGGAGAGGGGGTGGGAATATCCTCTAACTTCAAGGGGTTTGATGAGCATCTTATAATTAAGATGTGTGTGGTCTTGCTGAATGTGTATGTCTAGGTATTTAACTTGTTTATGGCTGTTTTCATTCTTTATGTTGAAAATAAGTCCTGTGGAATTTTGGAGTTCAGTTTTAATTTGTAGAATAATTGGAGTGGTGGTGGCTATGAAGAGATCATCAACATATCTAGTGTAGATGGATAGTAAGTTAGAGTCTTGATATTTTGGGATTACTTGTTTTTCAAAGTAATTTAACACTACACTTGAGATGATGCCACTCACAGGTAGTCCTATTGACCAACCATCCTTCATATGAAACCACTGGTTGTAAAAGAAGGCCATGATATTTTATCAAGCCATGATAAAAACTCTATAATAAAGTTAATCAGTGCATGAGCTGAGTTGTGGTTTATAAGCTTTTCTTTTATAAGGTGAATAGATTTAGCTCCGCAAATGGAGCTATACAACTTTGAAACATCAATAGTAGCCAATGTGGTGTTAGGGTTCAAAACTAGATCCTTTATTTTTGTTACAAATTGAAACGATGAATTTATAGTATAAGTACCAAATCCCAAGGCTTGGATGAGCTGTTGGTTAAACCACTTTGCTGTGTTGGAGTAGTGGACCCCTCCAAAATCCAAAATAAATCACAATGGAATATTAGCCATGTGAATTTTGGCATTGGCAAACATCCTTGGAGAAATGGATGCAGATGGGTAAAGTCTTTAATACTCCGCCTTAGAGAAGACTTTATTGCAATGTGGTCTGAGAATGGAAGAAATAAACTTATCCTTATTTAATTTGTTATTAAAGTTGGAAAGTCTTTGAAATTGTAGTTTGCTGATCTGATGATCTAGTTTAGATATATAGTCCTGTGTTTTCATGAGAACGAATCTATTGCCCTTATCTTCCCACATGCATGTGACATCTGCATCTTTAAAAAATTGCCTGGTTTAGTTATTTTTGCTTGCCAAGTATGTGTGTGCATATATAAAGATTTATGCTGCAGAGTGTTAACTACTTGAGTAATGTAGTTATCTTTATCTGGATCATTGGCCAGACCTGCTTCTGTATCAGAAATAAGCTCCATATTGGGATGTTTCCATTCACTCCCAACATAACGTGGGCCTCTGCATAAAATGTCACACACCTTTTGTGGGAGTGGTATATCTGCGAGGTTCATGAAGGTGCGGTTGGGGTCTTGAAGGTGAACATTCTGCTGATGAGCCAAAAACGCGTTTTTTTTATCAAATTTATGCTTAAGAAAAGTATTGAGGCTATTACACTTGAGCTGTATAAATGCTTTAATTGGAAAGTGGGCTAGAATTAAAGCATCTCGTGGACACTTCTTATAGTTCAGTTTTTGCACAGCACAACATATCAGCCAGTCACGATTGCCAACCTAGAGATCCAGTGGTGGTTTGCAGAGAGCGACACGATCTCAAAAGGAAAATAAAAGAGGCTTACTTTATCGCTAGAGATAGTGATGCCATAAATAGAAAAGACTCTTGCTACAAAATATCCAGGAAATGGAATACGTAACTATCGCATTTGCATAAATTTACATCGCTCCTAATCAATTTCTTATCTATTTACAAAATGGCTATGAATATAAGGGCTCTGATCCTTGAAAGCGCTTAGCCACTTAATTAAATATATATATTAAAATAAAATAAATACATTTCTTTACTTGTCTTCAGCTTTATGTGCTTGTGTGTGTTAGCGCATTTTATATTTTGCACTTTAGAACAATTAGTCATGAAGTTCAAACTGTTTGCTCATTATAATAAACTTCATTTTAGCATAATATTACCATTCACAGTGACTCTGTATTTTTTAGAATGCAAACACAAGGGAAAAAGTCCTGGGCTCATTCAACTTCCTGATAGAGAATTTCCCAGCACAATAAGAATGTTAACATTATAGTATTGTTTATTGCATGTCAGATATAAGCAGATGTGGTCTGCCATTGGTGGCATTCAACCTCTCTGTACACATTGGAAAGATTCATGTTGTCCCTGGTAGCTATTACATATGACATAATTGCTGCAAATCAATGTAGATTATAGCCTCAGAGATAGAGCAATGTAGAAAAGATCACTCTCTGTGGTTTGTCATTCTGCATGCAATTTGACACTTATGTAGTAAATAAATACAAAAAAAAAGAAAAGTGAAAAATCAAACAGTAAAGAAAAAATAAAATGTCAGAGCTAAAATGGGGCAAACTGATGCATTTTACCTCTCAAACAGTGTGTAGGTGTGATATAATGTTAGCGAGATATATATTATAAAACTCACATATATATCTGCATTACATATTTCATAATTTATAAAAAGGTTTAGCTCCAGAAACATCAGAGCTAGAGCTACATTCCATCGCTTTTCACCTCCACAGTCTACCAGTGAATCATTCACAGAAATTTCCTTTAAAATTTCAAAAATAAAATATTTTGTATTTAAATATTTCCACACTAATCAGTAGATAATTTTCCTTTATAAAAATATTTTTAGTAGCAATAAAAATTGAATAGCATTGGGGCTACACTTGTTAAGCTCATTATTTAGATTTCAAATCTAGGTAAAACCTAGAATTTGTTTCAGAAAGCTGAGGATTTTCAAAAAAACTTAGAATTTCTTCTACATAAAATATCGCAAGTCAACTTAGCAATTATCAAAATATAAGTCAATATGTGGATATATTAAAAGTTTAGCTTAGTAATTTATGACTTACTTTTGTCTTTGGATGCTGGTTTAATTGTTATTTAATGAACTATTTAAAATTGTTTATCTTTACACAAAAATCATTACATATAATAATAAAAAAATGAAAAATATAATAATGTAATATTTTACAGATAGAGATCAAAATTTCATCATCATAATAAAATCGAATAATGGTTATATATCTACATGAGTCAGATTTTCTGCACTAAATAGTAAAGAAGCTTTTTGTTCAAAGATTATTTGCTAGGGATATTTAAATTTAAGTCAGTAATTGTAGACATCCTTTATTATCACATTTCTCTGAATGAAAATAAGCTACAGATTTTGAAGATCAAGAACTAATTGCTACCTAGATCTGTCATAGTCAATCCTCAAACTCTTTATAAAATCCTAAACATTAAACCATACAGCGAATTAAAGAATAGTCAAGATATAGTTTATATTTTGAATTTTAGCATTTTTACAAAAAATGTTACTCAGTTAAAAAAAAGATTAATTTAATGACAGCTGAATTACAAATTTTATTACAGATTTATACAAAATATAAAGAGAAAAAATATGAAGATAAAGAAACTGATATTGAAATGTGATTTTTTTAGAAAACTTAATTCATGAAAAGACGATTAAAGTGCTGGATTTAAAATTGAATAGAGTTATTATAGATAGATTCAAAAAATTGTGAGGAACTACAGGGAAATATGCAATGATTGTTTTGAAAGAAAGCTGGATTGAAATAGAGCTTTAATAAAATTATAGAAGATAATGAGATTGGAGATGATTAGAATTGTGTGGAATCAGTTATATAAAAGAAAAGATTTTAGGTTGTTAAGAAGTTACAAACAAATAGCAACAATTTCCTTAGTTACAGGTATGCACATATATATTAATAGAAGAATTAGGGTTTCACAAAAAAGCTTAAAATCTTGGGAGATATTCAAAATAATTTTATTCAGAGAAATGAATAGGGGATAATCTACTCATTTTTATTAAGTAGATTGATATAATTTTCAAAAGAAAAAAACTGAATTTTTAAGTGCAAAAAAGACCTAATGATAAAATGCATAAGAATAGATTGGTGAGAAGTCTTGAAAATAGGTCTTTATAAGAATAATTTATATATATTTATTAGGTGAAAGTTTATTAGGAACTATAAAATCGGTGAAAGTTATATGTGAAACTGAATTAAAACAGGGGTTTCCACTATGGTCTTTACCATTTATTCATTTTGTTTTTAAGAAAATTAAAGGTTGATATAAAAAGATTGGAGATAAGGATATGGGTTTCCATTGTACGAACTAGAAGAATATATAATTAGGAAGCTTTATTTTATTAGATGATATGGAATTTTTTCCAAATAGAGTAAAAAATTAAATTGTTTTTAGAGAAGTATAAAGAGATAGACAAAAAGAAAATGAAATTCATTGAAGAAAAAATCTAAAATAGTAAATTAATGAAAACAATGAGAAAAGAGAGAATTTATTTTGAAAAAGTAGAGAAGTATAGATATTTGGATATTATTTTAAATAGGCAAAAGAATTATACGATAATTAAAAATAAAGCTGAGATGAAAAGCAAATAAAAGAACTGGATCGGTTACAAATTTGTTATTACTTTCTTATTTCAAATATGGTTTATGTAAAATAATTTAAAAAGGACTAATAATAACTAAAAATGAAACACTTGTAATGGACTTGAATAGAATGCAAAAGAAGCAGATAGATATGCATTACGTATTGAAGCTTTGTTTTTTTTTTAAAGTATACTTTGAGAAAAATGAAAGCAATTAAAAATGTTTTGAAAACTACAACATGTGAATGAAAAATGATTAGTAAAAGTAATATTTAATTGGATTATCTTAAAAGCTCAATATTATATAGGAGAAATTAATTAAAATATAATAGATAAAGATTTGATTACTAAGTATCTGTATAAACAATGAGATAAATATGAAGATAATATATTACAAATAGATAATTATGTTAATTGGAAAAAGCAAATACATTGATTAGGAAAAACAGTAGAATTTATGGAAATTAAATAAGAATAAAAAAAGAGTTTAGAGTTGCAATAAGAATAAAAAAATACTATTTAGCATAAGGACTGTAGCTTGGAATAGAAGAAAAGAAAAATATTATAAGAATTTGGTAATGGTAATTTGTGTGGAGATAAGAAAGAGAGTATTGAACATTTATTTTTAGAGTGCAACATATTCAAAGGGGTTTAAAAAATATTCCATGAATAATAAAAAATATATATAAAAATGAAAAGATTATAAAAAAAAATAAAATTTTCTAATTTTTTCTTTTGATTTTATGACAAAAATAGATTTTATGAAAATAGAATATTAGAATTAATTAATTATTTTTGTTAATGTGGGATAAGAAGTGGAAATAGATGAATTTTTTTTATGTTGTATAATGTTTTCAAAGAGTGTTTAACTTAGCTAAAAAGATTTTTAGGCATATAAATTGTTTATAGCAACTTCTGTTTTTGTTTAAAAAGAAACCATTTTATATCACATAATGTGCAGAAAAATTCTTCCAAAAAAAGTAGTCATTTAGAACCTTTTTACTTTTAGCTTAAATAACAGAATTAGTGATAGTCAACCTGGTCCCTACTGCCCACTAGTGGATATTCCAGCCTTTATGGTGAGTGGTAGGGGTTTTGTCCGATACTGAAGCACTTTCTTTTTTTAAAATTTAATTGATTTTTTTAAAAAATTTCTTAGCATTATTTAAAAACATTTTCATTAAGATTTCATAAAATTCCCCATGCCAATTTAAATTTCTGAAAATATACTATTTGTATTTCCCAAGCATAAGTTTAGTTCACATTATGTAAGTGAAACTAAATGGAGCTATAGTGTGACCACTAACAAAAGAGCCTTGCCCCAGAATAGCTCATGTATCTCCCCCCTCCTCCCAAACTCAATCCATGATGCACAAGAAGCATGCACAGATGACTATTTATAGCACAGGCTCTTTTGTTTGCAGTCACATTGGTCAGTACACAGTTAGATTTGTAAGAGTGAGCATGTGCCTACAGCTTCAAACAAAATATTATGAAATATTGTGAGTCCATGTCTCAAAAAAAATGTTCATGGTTATTTACCGGAGTATCTAAAGATGGGTTTAATAGAATCTGTTATAAATAAACAATACCCAATGTGTTTATTGGGTCATAAAACATTATCTAATGAGGCAATGAAGCCATTGTGAGAACATCTTGCTACAAAGCATCCAAATGATAAAAACAAGCCCATTGAATTTCAGGAAATATATAAAAAATTTCAAAATCGTTCAGCAATTGTTGCATCATTTAAAAAACAACATGCAGTGAACGAAGATGGATTAATTGCCTCATCACATTTCACAATTAATTGCAAAGAGTGGTAAAAGCTATAACATTGTAAAAATTGTAATAATACCCTCTATAAAAGACTATTCTCCAAAACTCTTCATTTTCTATGCAATTGGATGGGTCTACCATTGAAGATAATAATGCTTTATTGATAGCATATGTATGTTATTTTGATGAAAACAATACATTACGAGAAGAAATGCTATTTGCAATAAATCCCATTACAGATACAAAAGGATTATCTATATTTAATACTGTGAAATCATACTTTACAAAAAATAATATTCCTTTGAATAATATTATTGGTAGGTCCGATATTGTGGATTTGGTGGTTATTTGAAAAAAGAAGTGACAAATGTTTTATGTATTCATTGTGTGGTGCACTGACAACATCTTGTAGAAAAACATCTAAGTACAAGTCTCCATTCATCATTAACTATAATAATTTGAGCTATTCACAAGATCAAATCCAATGCAAAAAATGATAGAATGTTTTGACAGCGTTCCCAGGACAATAATGAAGATTTTGATGCATTACTTTTGCACCCAGAAGTTTGGTGGCTGTCAAAGGGCACATCTTTGACTCATTTTGTAATATTATATGATAGTCTCATACAATTTTTTGAAAGTAATTATGAGACCAATATGCATCAACAGTTAAAAACAATAAATAATAATGCTTTTATTTGGCAGATATTTTCAAGAGATTTAATGATGTCAATTTGCAACTTCAAAGAGCTAATAAAACTCTTATAGGTTGCCAAAGTATTGTGCCATTATTTATTGACAACTCCAGAGGATATTGACAGATTTAGTAGCCACCTCAACAAACTTAAATTGGACATGGAAAAATGATTTGAAAATATTTTAAAATTGAAGGTGTATGACTGGATGAAAAATCCTTTTACTGCAAATATTGAAGAGGCTACTACAACTTGCCAAGAATAACTGTTAAAAATTAGATGTGATGAAGAAAGTAAATATAAATTTGATAGTGATGGATATGAAAACCTATGGATAAATAAAAAAAATGCCTGTCCTATATCCAAATATGTGGAAAATGATATTCAGTTTATTGATATCTTTTCCTATCTATATCTTGTGGAATCAGGGTTTAGTGCTGTTAATTATATTATGACCAAAGGAAAAAACTGCCTGAATATTTCCAAAAGAGGAGACCTTCATTTGTTTCTTACAAAAATTGAGCCAGATATCCAGTATTTAGTTTCACAGCATCAGTCTCAGAGATCTCATTAGTAATTTAATTAATTAAATGTAATTTCATCAGACTTTATGCTTGTATGTATATTTTAAATATAAAGATGAATATTGGGATATAAATAAGGAATGGGTTATGGGATGTGCAATAAGTGGGTTAATGGCATCTATATTTATAAATGAAATGAAATTACATATTGACAAGAATAGAATAATAAATAAACAAATAAAAGTATATTTTAGAGATATGTGAATGATATTTTAGTAATAGGAAATAAAAGAGTTATAAAAATATATATATAATGAATTTAATAATAATATAAATAATATAAAGTTTACGATAAAAGAAATAGATAATAAAATAAAATATGTAGATATAGAAATAAAGATAAACAATAATATGATTGTATTAAATCATTTTATTAAAGAAGATAAAATAAGGAAAATAATTTATAGGGATTCACAACAAGTATGGATGCAAAAAATGGCTGTAATTAAGAATTTTAAAATTAAAAATGATAGGTATAATACAGATAAAAAAAAACTGCTGAAGTACAAAAAGAACAATTTATTAAATTATATTCTAGCTATGGATATAATCCTAGAAATATTAGGAATATATTATATGATAATAGAAATAATATTAGAGGGAATAAAATATTAAATAATATAAAATGGATAAAAATTGCATATATACCTAAAATTTATGATATATTAACTAAAAATAAAAATTATATGGATAAAAATATAAAAATAGGATGGTCTAATAATAAAAATTTAGATATATTAATAGGAAATTATAAAATTAAAGATGATATGAAATATATAAAGGAAGCAGTATATAAAATTACTTGCAAGGTATGTAAAATGGTTTATTATGGACAAACATCTAAACAATTAGAACAAAGGGCAAAAGAACATAATAGTGCTATTAAAGAAGGAATGATAGATCTGCATTATATGTTCATTATTTAAAATTTGGACATAAAATAGATTGCATTAAAAACATAAGACCATTAAATTATATAAATGAAATAAATAGAAGGAAAATATATGAAACAAATGATATAAAATATAATATAAATACATGTATGAACATTTACAAAAAGTCAATTGATGTAACAAATGATTGGGTAATGGATAAAGAATGGAAAGTAATATAAAGGGAAATATATAAATAAATTGATAGAAATAATGAATTATAGGAAATGTCAGTAGATGTTGCTATGCATGTAATATACATGTTAGTATTAGTAGGAGGTATTATATTAAAAGGGTAAAAAATTTAAATTACTGAAGAAGGCTTATATATATATATATATATATATATATATATTAACATAATTATATATATATATATATATATATATATATATATATATATATATAATTATGTTAATGTATTTATAAGTTGTTATTATAATATAATAAAGATTTATATTATATTTTATTGATTATGCATAGAAAGTATAAATAAAAAGATAGATTTAACCTCAGTAAGTTGTTTTATAAAGATTTATTCTGCCAAATTTAGCAAAAGTCCAACATAAAATATTTGGTAAGTAATTATTATTATATGCTTTAGCTTGCTGTAACTCTGTTTTATACTATTTATAAAGTAAAATTACTTCCCTACCTTATAAATCACAATTACTGTGGAAACAATGGGTGGTTAGAAAATTTTACTACTAACAGAGATACAAAAGTGGGTGGTGGGTATAAAAAGGTTGACTACCTGATGATTAAATTGTTTACTAGATGACACTAAGATCATAAATTTTACATTATCACTTTCTGGCTCAAAAGGACTTAGATTTATCCAGTGGTCATTAACTTTTTTTATCCACCAAGTCAAATGATCTAACATATTTAATTCTTTATAGTTTTGAACTTACCACTTTTTAATTATCTAGTTATTTATAGATTAAAAAATACTTCTGTTAATGAAAATGGTGTCTAATAGCTAATTGACATTTTTTAAAAATTCATCTCTCATGCACATTCTTTACACACTGATCTACTCTTAACATACATGCACAAGTATACATGTTTTCAATGAAAAAGTGACCTGTTCCAAGTTGCCTACAATTTCATTTCTGAATCAATGCATGTGTTATGTAACTGTATAATTGAGATATTCAGAAAAAGTTTAAGGCATTATTACATCTAGATCAGAAGTTATGATCTGAAGTGTGTTTTATATTTTTATGAACTATTTTCAGTGCTCTTCTTGTCTTTGTGAAATCTCAATCCATTTAAAAAAATTATTGTGATTTATAGCCTTACTGCCATATACAGCAAGAGTCATTTCAAATGTTTCAGTAACAGTTTTAAACAAATTTAATGTTAGTGTTAGTGCACAAAACACATCATGTTGTAACACATGACCCAGACATAATAGTGCCTTAAAATTTTTGTGGTTACTAGCTAATATATATCACTATAAGTCATATATATTAATTCAGAGATAGTTTAGCAGCTTAAGACAAAACCAGTCACTAGGCATTTTGTCACTGACTCACAAATTGTGTTTACTGGTCATAATCTGTCTGTTGTGACAACTTCAATAGTCTTATTGTTGTGCTTACTTAGCATCCCAAACATTATTTTATCTTGCTTATGTAAAATGTAGATCTTAAATCTTATATATCATGACATGTACAGTTATCAATTTTTTTCTCTTACTACATTTATACCATCTAGTCTAATGGAAACTTTAGTAATCAGTAAATGCTATAGGATAAATGACATAGGATAGTACTTAATAAATCCTTATTTACTTTTATTCCTATCTAAATATTCCCAGACTAGTTTGTAGTTTATAGCTTTTAACAGTGAGAATGAGAATGTAGGTCACATGATGTCATATTAGATAATTATAAATTATTTAATAAACAAAGTTTGTCTTCCTGGAAAAATATTCAGAGTATACAGTAACAATTTCTAAACTTAATGATGCTGACTTACTCCAAAAAGATTAATCTACTTTGAGAAAATGCAATCTTATTTTATTTTCAACAAGAATATCATGATCACTAAAGAACTTTTTAGGTCGAGGTCTGCACATATTACTAAAAATCTATTTAATTGATTTTGTTTATAATGGAATGATTTTAGTTTACTTACAGATGTATTATTATATTTCAAGATGAGATCCAATGCATATTGTAATATTCATCCTCATTCCAGTAGTGAAGTCATCTTTATTGATCTAAATATAATAAAATTTGCATACTAAAATTAAAACTTAATCATTGCTCTGTACTTTCTGGTGTTTGAATATACTGAAATATGTAGTTGTACCTTCTGTGCTTAAGTATCAACAATAGATTTATATCTTATAATATAATATTAAATCATCTATGCTCTTTATTACTGTTTCACAATGTTTTATTTACAACCTTCTTTTTTGACAGTTTTGATTGCCCAGCAATCTTCTTCAGAGCTACAACATAACACAAATATATGAATAAAAATGAACATATAATTTTATATTTTATATATACATCTTATAATCATTATTTAATTATTATCTTTTTATATATTTATTATATATTATATATTTTACTTTTTTTACATTCTATATTTATCAATTAATACCTCCTATAATCATATATATTTTATTTTACTCTTTTAAATATTTAACTCTAACTTTATATCTTTTATACTTTACATTATTATTATTCATTTTAATTAACATTCAATATTTATAATTTACTTTAATCTATGATATTATTATTTTTTTAAACATATTTTTACCCACCTTTCATTTATCTCTCCAAATCTCAACTGCTAAATTCAAACTTTAAAATTTGATGTGATGTGATGCACTGTGAATTCTTCTTATATGGAGTCAGGAATCTCTCAACAACTATGCCCAGACAAACCTGTTAGCCACTTTGACTTCCCTTCCTATTTGCCACTCTAAGTTTTCCCATATTCTTCTCTATCATGCTCTATCCCATTTCTACAACATAATCTTTGTCAACTTCATGGCCTTTATATCTAAATCCTTCTTGTCTTTTCCCAAACCCAGCATAAAAATCAATAAGCCTCTTTCTGTATAATTTCTTTGTTTATATTTATTCTTCCACAACTTTATTATTTGTAATCTTTCTGCTTTCAAGCATTTACATTGAATTATACTGCTAGTAGCTCCCTCTTTAAAATTTTACCTTTATACTTTTAGGTATCTCTCTTCATATTTTTATATAATTAATTCTTTTTTATTATTTATTTTAATATATAATTTTTTCTACAGTATAGGCATTTTCATACCTGCACTCTAATCTGTAATATATGGGGGTTTGAACTCAGACTTTCACATGAGCCTCAACTGTCCACATTAACTCATACTGTGAACACACTTGATCACACACACGTGAAAAGATAAATAATCTCCAATATCCATATTTCGTGCTAAACCAGCACTCATCAGTTGGTCCAGATTATCATCTCCACACATATATACAATCAATGCTCAGCTTATATTAAGATAACCAATCTTCATACTTTAATGGACAGACTTCAATCCACTCCACCCCACAACTTTTCACCTATCCATTAAAGTATGAAGATTGGCTATCTTAATATAAGCTGAGCATTGATTGTATATATGTGTGGAGATGATAATCTGGACCAACTGATGAGTTCTGGTTTAGCTTGAAATACATACATTGGTAATTATTTATCTTTTTGACATGTGTGTGATCAAGGGTGTCAGCAGTATGAGATAGCATGGATAGTTGAGGGTCATGTGAAAGTCTAAGTTCAAACCCCTATATATTACATATTGAAGTGCAGGTATGAAAAAGCCTGTATTGTAAAAAAAGTCAGCTGTAAGGTCTGCCTATCCCTCAAATATGTATGTAAATGGATTATGTCCTGTACATGAGGGGTCAGAGTGACTTATGGTCAACATGGATATGATGAGAAGGTTGACACCAATGAGGGCTTTGAGCATTTCATCATCAGAGTTTCAATGAAATGGATGGATGAAAAGTTGTGGGTGGAGTGCATCAAAGTCTGTCCATTAAAGTAGGAAGATTGGCTATCTTAATATAAACTAAGCATTGATTATATATATGTGTGGAGACGATAATCTGGACCAACTGATGAATGCTGGTTTAGCACAATATATATATATATATATATATATATATATATATATATATATATATATATATATATTGGTGATTATTTATCTTTTCAACATGTGTGTAATCAAGTGTATCAGCCGTATGAGATAGTGTGGATAGTTGAGGGTCGTGTGAAAGTCTGAGTTCAAGCCCCCTATTTATTTTATAACTATTTTTTTATTTTTTTTATTTTATAACAAAATTTCTTTTTTATATCTCTTATGAGATAGATTTTACCTTGACATAAACTATTTAAGTTGGAGATCACTTATGACAAAACTAATTGCACATTTTACATTAAGTGTTTAAAATTATTAACTTAAAATGCATTTGTTATGTTGAAGTTTAATACAATCTAATTCTGGAATTTATAAAGTTATATGATATATTTTATTTTTGAATTTAATTCAAATGTATATTATTTATAAAATAAGTTTAGTATTTCAAATGTAGTAAGATTAATTATATGATGATTAATAAGATAATTAAAGCTTCTAAAGATTGGTGAGTTTGAGAAGTAAAAGTTAATAATGTAAATTCTATGAATTAAATTAGCAATTGAATTTTATTAAATGAATTTGCTATATTTGCCAAATATTGTTCTATCTTAATTAGGAGTTCAAAAATGTAAATCAAGTGACTTGTATATAGCAAGAGATGATTGCAATATAGGATTCCATTCTTCTCTAAATTTACCATTGCAGAAAGAATTAAAATATTCTTCATTTATTTATGACATTGGTGTAGTATTTTGTAAAAATGGCAGACATGTTTGTGCACTCCGGAAAAACTAGAAGTTATTCGAGAGGTTGTTTTTAGATCATGCTCTGATAACTGTGGAATTTAATTAAGGCATTGACATAATGGCGATCGACAATTCCAAGAAATATTTGCTGATTGCAAATATTTCTAGATAAGAGACCATACCTTATTGGACAATGTAATTGATTGTTGCAGTTATCAGGAAGCTATAAAAAGACAGAATAACAACTACATCAGGGAGTAGCAGACAGTATTTGAGTGCATCTACAGTAGAGTTACTGTTCAATTCCAGTAGGAGACATCTAGTGTCAGTGCTTGTGGTTAATGTCCAATGGCCAGTGGAAATGTAGTTCATGGGTATAGCTGAAGGAGATCACAGCCGGAGGAAACCATCTGGATAGCAGCTGAATAAAGAGTTGAGTTTTCAGTGGTTTTCAAGTGAAGTATACTATTGCAGAGACAGAAGCTGTAATGAGCTTAAGGTCAGTCGCAATGCTTACTATGAAGATTTTGTCTACAGCTAAACTGGACTGGGGCTAAGGTATGCCCATTGTGAATCATTTTTGTTGCAGCCAGCCTGAAAGAACATCAAGGGAATTGAACTTTAGCGAACTGTTGAAATAGAGTTGTTGCGGACTATTCGCTATTCTGATTACGTGAAATATTGTGAGTCTTTCATAGTATATATTTAATTGCTGGATGCACAGTCACACTTGTGGATATAACAATTGGGATAAGTGAATAACATGACACCTGCTGAGATTTGTTTAAACAAAATGCTTCATAGAAGTAGTTTATATTTGTCCATTATCTTGAATAAGATGTAATGATGATTATAATTTTATCGAAAATTGTATATACATATATATTAAAACTAGTCAACACTTAGACAATTGTAATATCAATAACAATCAACAGTTTCAAACTGCTGTTAAGGCAACCTCCTTTTAACAAGAAATGTGAAATAATTAAAAGGTTTATGAATGTAATTAAAAGTACTACTATTGTTTAAAATTTATATTGGAATTTGTTTTGTTATTTACCATTATTTGGAGTATAATTAAATTTTATTATATGTACATTAGTAATCTTGTGGAGAGAAAATAATCTTCATGCATGCACTATTAAATTAAATTTACATGCACTTGCCCATTAATAAGTGTTTTAAAAGCATAAGTATAACACTTATGCTTAAAGCTTGTTTTTATATAAACCAACCTTTATTGACCATGCTTAAATCAGCACTTCAACTTATTATAAACCTGATATTTCAACTGACAAAGTATTTGTACAAATTTAGTTTATATATCACAAGGAAGAGAAAAATTCTCATTTTTATGTACCTGCAGTTTTGAATTATATTAGTTTGAATAAAAGTAAATAAATAATTTGCCAATTGAAATATCAGGCTTATAATAAGTTCAAGTTCAGGTTTAAGTTTGATCAGTAAGAGGTGGTTTATAAGATCTAAGCATAAGCATTAAACTTATGCTTTTAAAACACTTGACAGGTAAGTGCATGTAAATTTAATCTAATAACTCCTAAATAAAGATTAATTTCCTTCCACAAGATTACAATTATATATATTGCTAAATTATATATATATATATTGTAACGGTATACAATATGCTGTTATATTAATTTAAAATTAAATAAAAACTTAAGTTCGTAAATAAAAATAAATTTATTAAAAACTAAAAGCTAAAATTAAAAAGAGTTGTTTAATGTATATATATTATTCACACCGATGGAAAACTTTAAAAGTATTTTTTTTTTTTTAAATAAAAAAAAAAGTATTTGAACTACCTTTTTATAAATAAAAAAAAGTAAAGATTTAAAGTTTAATATTTTTTTTAAAGTAACATAAATAAAAATGGAAACAAGTATTAATTAATTCCTGTAATCTCAAAATGGAAATGATTGGTCGTTTAATTAAATGAAAAACAAACTAGCCCTTGGGGCACTTAAAATAACTTAAAAGGTCAGATAAGAGAATAAAAGGAATTAGCTTGACCAATGGAAGCACCAAGCCACAGCATGGACCAAAAAAGAGACTCTAGGATTAGTGATGTCTTGCTCATTGAATCTGAAAATTTGCTGATAAGAGGCTAATAAAAATATAAAAGGCAAAATAATTGTTGTCTGGGATGCTGACTATTAAGCTATATATGAACGGTAGCTATATTGCAGATTTCATGATGTAGGAGTCTGCAATAGATTTAATTTCTTGACAAGCAGCTGAGGCCTCCCTGTGACAGTTATGGACCAAACGGAATGGCAAGTAGCAGCTTCATTTTTTTAAAAAAAGGACAAACAATCTACTAAGTGACCATGAAGATGGACCTCTAAATCTGCAGAATCTGGAAAGTATAAACTCTTTTTGCTTATCTAATAGAAACTTTTTCTAAATTTGCAATAAGGAATTGAAAATAAAAACTCTCATCTGACCTAAAGAATTCAAAATCAGTTATTAATTTTTTCTGCATATGTTTAATTAATCATTTCCATTTCTTTTTTTTTTTGTTTTTGTTATGTGTTAATTAAATTATTTGACTGTATTTAAATTTAAGTTGGGTGTGGATGGCTATATAGATTTGTTAAGTTTATATTAGTTTAAGGGAGGGTTAATCTTGGGTTAGTAGTTTTGCAGTTAGATTAAGTTAATGGATTGGGTATATTGGTGTAATTAAGTAAATGCAGTATGAAGATCCACTACATGCAGGATCGCATATATGCCACACTTGGGCAAAATAAGTCCCATTTCTTAATGACCATCAGAAGCAGATGTATTCCCTGCTTCTTGGATCATCTCTTTAGCCTATTAAATGGGATAGTAAGATGGAAAAAAGGACCCAATCCCTTCCTATGGAGTTTTCTTTTTTTTATTGTTCTTCTTGCCAGACAGATGTAACATTTCTGTACTGGATGAGAGACAATTTCTTCTCTATAACAATACTGTTCAGATGTGCATTCCTGACAGTATGATATTGTGCTGTCATATTCATGCTGCATTGAATACATCAATATATCAGATAGATTGGCATTGATTTGACTGCAAACTTTTGGCCTAGGATTAAATAAGGGCTATTGAATATTTTTTTGAACGAATCCGTATAGTGTATCTATACTCAACATCATAAAATGAACTCTTATTAAAATCCATCTGTGTGGATTGTTTAAAATAATAATTTAAATTAAAAAATTAATATTTAAATATAAACAAGATAAATTTTACTCCTCAATTTTAAATATTTATATATGCGTCAATAAATCTTTTGTGTGTGTTAATTCTGACAGTAGCTTATTTATTTATTTTATTGAAATCTCTTTATTAAAATATATTTTAAAAAGTTATATTAAATCTCTCCATCTCCATGAGCTAGTGGCATGGGCTGACAGTCGGAATAAAATATATACAGTATATGTAAAATCAGATCTTAACACTATGTATCTGCCTACTATATAATTTTTCCAGGTTCTAATAGCCTGGTGGTGCCCTGTAAGGCAGATACAGTAAGACTCCACTTCTTTCCTGACCATTATAATTGGCCCAACCTGGAAAATTTATATAGTAGGCAGATATGTAGTGTTAAGATCTGATTTTACATATACTGTATATATTTTATTCCGACCGTCAGCCCATGCCACTAGTTCATGGAGATGCAGAGATTTAATATAACTTCTTAAAATATATTTTAATAAAGACATTTCAATAAAATAAATAAATAAGTTACTGCCAGAATTAACACACACAAAAGATTTATTGATGCATATATAAATATTTAAAATTGAGGAATAAAATTTATCTTGTTTATATTTAAATATTAATTTTTAAATTTAAATTATTATTTTAAACAATCTGCACAGATGGATTTTAATAAGAGTCTGTTTTATGATGTCGAGTATAGATACACTATATGGATTCATTCGAAAAAAATATCCAATAGCCCTTATTTAAACCTATGCTAAAAGTTCGCAGTCAAAACAATGCCAATCTATCTCTCATCCAGTACAGGAATGTTACATCTGTCTGGCAAGAAGAACAATAAAAAAAAACTCCAGAGAAGGAATTATAGTCCTTTTTGCCATCTTACTATCCCACTCTATAGGCTAAAGGGGTAATCCAAGGAGCAGGGAATATGTCTGCTTCTGATGGTCATTAAGAAATGGGACTTATTTTGCCCAAAAGCGGCATATACATGATCCTGCATGTAGCAGATCTTCATACTACATTTACTAATTACACTAATATATCCAATCCATTAACCCAATCTAACTGTGAAACAACTAACCCAAGATTAACCCTCCCTTAAACTAATATAAACTTAATGAATCTATATAGTCATCCACACCCAACTTAAATTTAAATACAGTCAAATAATTTAATTAACACATAACAAAAACAAAAAAAAGGAAATGGAAATGATTAATTAAACATATACAGAAAAAAAAACTGATTTTGAATTTTTTATGTCAGATGAGAGTGCTTATTTTCAATTACTCATTGCAAATTTATAAAAAGTTCCTATTAGATAAGCAAAAAGAGTTTATACTTTCCGGATTCTGCAGATTTAGAGGTCCATCTTCATGATCACTTAGTAGATTGTTTTTTTTTTTTTTAAAATGAAGCCACTACTTGCCATTCCTTTTGGTCCATAACTGTCATAGGGAGGCCTCAGCTGGTTGTCAAGAAATTAAATCTATTGCAGACTCCTACATCGTGAAATCTGCAATTCAGCTACCGTTCATATCTAGCTTAATAGTCAGCATCCCAGACAACAATTATTTTGCCTTTTATATTTTTATTAGCCTCTTATCAGCAAATTTTCAGATTCAATGAGCAAGATGTCACTAATCCTAGAGTCTCTTTTTTGGTCTGTGCTGTGGATTGGTGCTTCCATTGGTCAAGCTAATTCTTTTTATTCTCTTATCTGACCTTTTAAATTATTTTAAGTGCCACAAGGGCTAGTTTGTTTTTCGTTTAATTAAAAAAACAATCATTTCCATTTTGAGATTACAGGAATTAATTAATAACTGTTTCCATTTTTATTTATGTTACTTTAAAAAAAAATATTAAACTTTAAATCTTTATTTTTTATTTTATTTATAAAGAAGTATGTTCAAATATTTTTTTTTTATTTTAAAAAGAAAAAATACTTTTAAAGTTTTCCATCAGTGCGAATATATATATGTTAAACAACTCTTTTTAATTTTAGCTTTTAGTTTTTAATAAATTTATTTTTATTTACGAACTTAAGTGTGTGTGTATATATATATATATATGTCAAAAATAAAGTCTTATTTGGCTTATATCATATATTATTTTGTTTTAAGATCCCAAATTTTAATGAAATAACATTAATTCTTGTTATGCTTAAGTCTTAATGAAGAACTGTTATGTTTTAAATAATAATAACATTGAAGTGAAAAACAATCATTAATATATATTTGAAGATCACTCAAAATAGATGGATTAACTTTTTTTTTTAATTTTTTCAGTTTTACAATTAATTGATTCCAAATTGATTTTAGAAGAAAGATATAAAATATGTGGGCTCCTCAAAGCTGAAAGATGTTGGACTTCATCAAATTTGTTTAAACCACCCAAACCTTTAATATTTCTATCGACTCTCTCATAACTTTTAAATTGTATTTTTCCTAATTAATTACTATTTTAGTATTATCAGAATCAGGTGTGTAATCAATTTCTAAAAAAATGTGATGTAAAAGTTAATATAATCAACCTTTAATTGAAGGTATTTTTTTATATTCGCTAATTCTGACATTAATATGACTATTTGATTTATCTACATAGCTTCTTGAGAGTAGTGAATATGGAATGTCATAGACATCTTGGTATTCTGAAAATACTCAATCTTCAGATTTATAGAAAAAGTCAATGTTTTTGCAATGGAAAATATAGTCTTAATATTAAAATTAGATACTCTTTTTCAAATCAGTGACTCTAAAACTAGTTGAATTGTTAATTTTATCATCTTTTTTCTTCTTAGTATTAATGCTATGTAAAGCTTTATATATAATCTTTTTATTGTAACCATTAGGGAGTAAAGTATTTTTAATTAATGATATTTTTTGAACAAAATAATCTTTATCAGACAAATTATATGTTTTCATCAAATAATTTTTTAGCCACAAAAAATATATGAGCAAGATGATATTGAGAATTAAAATTGAGATGAGATATCTATTTGTAAGAGTAGAATTTCTACAAACAGATATTGACAAGGAGTTATGAAGTAATATTTTAGCAATTAATATATATAGAAAAGTTGTTTTATTATTTTCAATTTCCATTGTAAACTTAATATTAGGATGCTATTCATTAAAAAAGATAAATAATAATTCAAGGCATCAATACCATAGGGCCATATAACAAATATACTATCCACATATCTGAAACAAATGGAAAGTCTCTTATTAGCTGCATTTAATACTTGACTCTCAAAATTATTCATTAACATATCAGCAATTACATGTGGCAGTGGAGAATTCATATAATGCCCTTTAATTTGTTTAAATTTTTGAAAACCTTAAATAAGAAATATATTTTCAAGACAATGTTTTGCCAATGGAATAATAAAATCAAGTAAATTATTATATTAGGCTATAATAGGTAAAGTTTTTTAACAGAAATAATGGTAAACATAGAAGAGACATAACCACTTATTTTATCTCTTTCTTGTAAAATAAATTTTGAATTATTTAATTGTAAAACTGAAGTAAATTTTTTTTTGTTAATCAGATATTCTGAATGATCACTTAATCTCATTATTATTTAAGAAGTGAGAGTTCTTTATAATATTATTTCATTGAAATATTGGATATGAAAAAGCAAAATAATACATGGTATAACCCAAATAAAACTTTAAAACACAAAGTTAAAGAGGTGTGGCACATTGCCCACAATATATATTCAATTATCAAGAAAGAATTTTGGTCTCTCTATTAAAAAAGTATACAAATCATCACTTTTGTGATTCTTCTATAATTCTCACAACCCACTATGAGTATGACTAACAGTTAATCCAAGGCATGCTCAGCATACTATTTTGATATATTTAACATTTTTATTTTAAAGTATTAAACAAGTATTTCTTAATATACATATTGTATGTATTACTTATACTGAATTACATTTTTCTGAGAAAAGTTTAAAAAGTTTGTAATTACATCATATTAGTATAAAAATATTAAATATTATATATATATATATATATATATTGTAATAGACAGAAGGCACCATCATATCCATCATTAGAGAGTGTCATTAGATCTCTGGTCTAGAAATGTATTGATTACTAGTGAGGATACCAAGTATAAATGCCTGCCATAGCTGTACCATCACTCAAATATCTAAAAACACCTATAGATTGCAGAGAACAGAGACTTGTGGCAAATAGCCATCAACAGAGCAGACAATAGTCAGAAAAATACTAAAACAAATCTAACAATCAACAAAACAAAGTTTATTAACAATCTATCACAGTATAGTATAATACAGTTCAATTGTAGGTTTCGCATACTGCACAATGTAACTATGACCGAATTTGAATATTAATTGACTCTTTTCATGTAAGCATATAGTGTATTTCATATCTTGTAATTTAAATATTACACTTTCCCCCCAAAAAATTACTTATAAAACTATTAGATCATCTTCGAAGTTCGATAATGTCTCTATGATTTATCTAGATGTGCACACATATATATTTTATATTTGCATTAAACAAACCATCAATAATAAAGTAGCCATAATTCATTATAGATTTTCATACCCGCAGGCCATTACCAAAATCAAGTCTATATGTTGTGCATTTAATCCAACCACTAAAAAGTATAGAATAACAATAAATAGACCTTTTAATTACCTATGTTATAAAACAAAAATATATATAATCTTGGGGAGAAATATCTCTATCTGATACAAATACAACCGACTACAAGTATCTCAAGTGGGAATAATAATAAAGATCATAGGGGGGGGGGACAAAAATAAATTCACATGGTGGATAAATATCTAGGATCACTATATATACAATGCAACATATACATATACCAATTCATTTAATTTCAGATGCGTATGATACAAATGGTAAAGAAGTAAAGTTACTAACAAATTTAATAGGCTTATCAATAGTTTATATAGGTAAGTGAATATCGAATCAAGTACACATATATATTAATGATTTTGAAAAATCTTTAGAGACATTATATTAATTATTAAATATAAAGTATAACAAACATGAAAATAAAATCTACTTTTAAAAAAAAAATCTCTTTTTTTCTGTTGAAAACTTTTTTACATAACAATCATGGAAAATTTTTTCTCTTTTTTTCTTTTTAAATTAAAAACTTTCCATGAAGGAGGAAAAGCAAAGTAAACTTTTTTTGTTGGATAAGTGATACAATTCCTGATCTGATTTTGAAAGCAATTATTTTTTTTTATGTAATTAAAATAAACTAAATTGTTAAACATTTTAACTCTTTTTTTTTTTACAATAATGTGTTATAAATAAGATAAGTTGTGATGAATTATGTTTTTCTTTAATAGAAATAAAAGTTTTTGATTTTTTTTTCCAGCTTTAATGTGAAAATAAACTGATTTTGAAGATATTAATTATTTTTTATAATAGTTAATAAAAATATTTTTGTGTCTGCATACATTTTTATATAAATAGATTTTACGTTCTAGCTAAAAATCATTCATATCAGTTATACACTGACATAGTGAATAAATAATGTGTTTCTACCTGAGGGAATACCTCTTAGGCAATAATACCAACAATAGAGCACATTTACATTTACACACACATATATCTTTACTAATATTTTAATTAATTTTTTTTTTAAAAATGTAGTGCGTTTGATTAATTAGTCATTATTTAATAGATATAGTATTAATTTATTATTAATAAATATTCAGACATTTCGTTTTTTTTTTCATTAAAAAAAAAAATCAAGAGATGAAACACATTAATTCGTGACAAACGTAGAATATATATATAAAAAAAAAGAGCTGTAATTAATAACATAAAAACGCGATCGATAAAAAATGACAATTTTTCAACAAACATATATTAAAATATTTATATAGGAGTGTAAATGGTTTCGGAGTAATTTCTCAATAAACATATACTTATATAATGTATTTATATGCATATGTAAATAGTTTTTGTATTTATGAGAATTGCATAAACTAAAAATAATTAAACATTCAATAGGTATGTACACATTCTGTAGGTCAAAGATATTTACAATTCCTCATTTTTCGTATTAATGTAATCTTTAGGTACTATTATTCGTTTTGCTTACTTTTTTTAAAAAACCCATACCCTTTATTAGCCATAAAACGTATTATAGAAAATATTTTTGCATATTAAATACTGATTTGGAAAATTTAAGTGCCATAGCTAGGTGGAATTTTTATGTTTCAAAGATAATTTATTTATTCCTTGGCACGCACACACACACACACACAAAAAAAACATTAGTTACATTTGTTTACTTTTTACAACATTAATTAAATCATAAACACTAGAGACAACAAATTAATAAAAAAACAAAAACCTATATTATTAATGAGGCAAGTGGGTTGTGCTATAGCTTTGAAGATTGATAAAATCCTGACCAGGTATAATACTATATATATATATACCTTGTATTCAGAAACTTTTCAATCCCTTTCTCTTATTGTTTCTAGCTTATTTATAAAAAAATCAGGGGTCTTCTTTGACCGTTTTCATACACACATACGCATCTTGTGCACCATATAGCATAAAGAACAACGACATTGACACATACATTTGGAAAATGACCTTTACCAAATTCCCTAAACATATATTTACTTTTTATTTTTTTATTTTTAAATATGAGTGGTATTCCCACCCTGATCTGGTCAAAGCTGAGACATGAGAAAAAAATGTGAGACTGGGTTTCGTACTCTCTATTACAAAGACTACAGCAACCTTCAATTGACTGAATCTGTCTTTTATACTTGTAAAAATATTTGATAGGTAATGCTTCTAAATTAATCTTAATCAGAAAATCAAAGAATTTAGACTGAAGTGACCAATATCTAAATTTGTGACATAGTTATTTATTTGTAAATTCAAGTATAGACCTTTCATAAATTTGTGTACCTGGGAAATGAATAAATATACTTCCCAATATTGATATTTATCCTTTGGGGGAATATAGATAAAATTCTGTATTTCTAGGACTAAGTCTCTAATGGCCTTTAATATATACTGTAAGTAGAGGTGGTCTATCTAGAGATATGATTTTAAATGCTATTTCCTGGTATGGAAACATCTCAGTACATTTTGAAATATTAAGTAATTTTTGTATTTCAAATACATTTATTGATTGAAGACCAAAACCATTGTTTACCAAAGGACACAGGAGCTTTCTGATTGAGATAGTTGAAATCCTCTATCCCAGAGAAAATTTCTCAGTAGTATATGATTAAGGTTAATAAATTTCTTTGTAAATTTTATTATTGGTGTATAATATATCATTCTAATCACCATTAGCATGTTATATAATGAAATGTTTGCATATATGAAGAGATAAGCTTTTGTTACGGAGTTGATTATGTGTTCTATTTTATTTTTTACTTGGCTTTGAATACTTGTTCTCATTTGTGTATAATTTTAAGTAAAATGGAAAGCCTAGAAAGAGACTAGGTTTTTCTTTAAAATGTTCTATAATATTGTAACTTGTATAAATTTGCCATGCACATGCATGATTTTTCCACATGTAGTTTAATTTCTATGTAAACATTGAATAATATGGTTTCATATAAACCATAATATTTACTATTAGAATGATTGATTGCTTCAGAGGAGCAGTGGGTTGAGTTTTGATCTAGAAATCTTCAGCTTTCAAGTTTATTATTCTCCCACTGATAAAAACCACTGGGAATGTAATATTATTTTTTTTATTATATTCTATTATATAAATTTAATCTAAAAATGCCATAAATTTAGATAATGCCAATTGTTGATCAAATGTTCAGATAATCAATTAATAATTCTTTATTAAATTAAAAATATTTTTATCTTACTCTAGATACATATTTTAAATTTTACTTAAGATCAAGTATATCTACTATTTATTACAAATTTAGATGGGCTTCCTTCTTTTTAACAATTACCTCTTTTGTTATTCATGGTTATATTATTATATAACTTGAAATCATTATAACCTCTATTATTCTCAAAACTTTTAGTTATAAGTCCTGAACAAAATAAATTAATGATTATCAGGGACTTTGAAAAAGAAATAAGCCACCAGAAAAAGATATTGCTGCATTGGAATCTAAATGAGAATAATGTGTAGGGGTTGAATAAGAACATAAGATTTCATATATTGAAATAACACAAATCCTTATAAAAGTTGCTAATTTTTTAATGTAAATTTTTTATATTTTATTTGTGATGAGAAGAAATGCAATCAATCCACATATACTGATAATTTTGTGGGTTAACAGGATCAAATTATTCTAGGAAACACTTTTTCCATTTTGATTTTTTCCCCAACCTTATGGAGAAAAAAGAATCTTCAACTTTCTTTAGAAAAAATGAACAACCATTAATGTTTTTTAATTTATTTATTGACATACTAATTATATAAGTGATCTTTTTTTAAAAAATTAGTGATAAAAATCTAAACAATCCATGACATAAGATCCTGTCATGACTGTGCCAATTCTGATATGTTTTTACTCTAGTGTGATCTGGAGTAGTGTTTCTGATTCCTTAAGAATAACACACAACTCTGTAAATAAATATAGATATTTATTAAGTGTATTTATAATACAATATATATATATATATATATATATATATATATATTGTATTATATATATATATATTATAATATATATATATATATATATATATATATATATATATATATATATATATATATATATAATTACTAATTTCATAGCACTGCTTGAATAAGTAATGTGTAGGATTATAATCATATCACAAAACATTCTTATTCTAATAGGTAACTCAGAATTATTTTTTCATTATCAGTTGGTCTTTAAAATAATTCTGACTAAAATATCAGAATGAGAATATTCTGTAATATATTATTCATAGTATATTTATTTAACATACAATAGTTCATCTCATTTTCTGGGTGCTGTAGGACAAAGTAGAGGTGTTAAAAATAACAGTTCTAGATCTAGACTGCTATTTAATGATCTTTTATTGAGTTGCCTATACCCATAAAACTCTGTAAGTTAAAGAACACAGCAGCAAATACAAGAAAAAAATCAATCTTTAACAGGTCCTTATCAAACTGAGTGAAGCCAGATAGAAAAAAAGATGACCTGGAAAATAGGTATGGTCCTCACTATAAAAATCTAAATAATAGAAGCACATATGGAGTAAGTTCACATTATATTCAAAACTGTCTTTAAATCTTATGTACTGCACCAAGTCTGATATCTCTATACAATACTATGACCAGAAATAACATCCTTCTTTAGATAAATACAGTAAGAATTATTATTACTTATTTATTAAGAGAAGTTTATTAAAAAATTAAACAAATTCACCTTTCTTATTACTGTTACAATGCATATGGTATTAAAATTATGATCAATGTTACAGCTTTGATTAAGTAGTACTCTATTGTTTAAATATATATATATATACATTTTTTATATAATAAAATATTAGTATTAATCATCAATGTATTTATTTAAAGATTATATTATCAAATGAGTACCTTCAAAAGCTGATGCATTTATACTTAAAATTGTATTAATTTTCTTTATACAAATACTGAATTACGATGATGGAGATATACAGATGGTAAAGTTCTAGGCTAAACAGAAATGTTATCATGGGATCTTTCGCGTTTTCCTTATATTTTTTTATCTATATGAAGATTGAAAGTTTTGTAGCATATCTAAGTTATTATTATTATTTTCCATTATTTATTCCCAATATTTTTATAGTAACATTTTTTTGTTGTTTCATTTTAGATAGAAAGACGGGATGAAGCATTTTATAATGTGTTTGCTTTATACTTTCAAACGATTATAAATATGATTACAGAAGGCGAAGATGTGTTTGATGTTGATGCTGTTTCACAAAGAATGGACAATATAACTTTTGAAGGTTAAACTTAAGTTTTATTTGATAATGCCTCTGTTATTTAATATAATGCAATATATATATTTTGATGTATTTATTTATTTTAATTTAAACATATTATTGTCCTATTAGCCTTTATCACGTTTGTATTTTGAAAAAAAAAAAGGTCAGTCAAATAATAAACATTGGATGTTTTCAAACTTATCAATCGATTCATAATCTTATAGCTAATTTCTATTTTATTTAGAAAATTTATTAACTGAGAAATGATAAATTATTTAATGTTACTGTTACTGCTCATGAGTTTGATGTGATTTTTTACATATAATAATATTGATTATAATTTTGGGATTTAAAAATTGATTAATATTCCATTAATGTTAGAAGCTCCAAATATAACTTTTCCTCGATTGTTTTTGAATTTCCAAAGCTAAAGTTTTATTTATATAAAATTGGCTTTTATTCTTCTTTTCCTTTATATAAAATTTATTTCTCTAACATATTCTCATAATATTTATCAGACAAAATATTACTTGGTTTTTCTAGTTTATCTTAAATGTCATAACCATTAAGAACAATAAATCTAATCTATTACTATATTCTCATGTATTGTAATTTTGGATAATCAGTAGATATTAAATGCCAGTGCCAATAAAATCCCAGACTAATTTTTGACTATTAGTCTTTATTACTGAAGAATCTTGAGTCTTGGATTTGAACATATTTATGCAACAATCACATTTATTTTTTTATGCTATACAATCTAATGATACTAAAATATAAATTGTATATAAACATGACTTTAGGATAGATTAATACAATGTATTATTGTTAATGTAGATGTTTTTATGGGTTTAATGAACTCATTATTACACAGTCAAACTTTGCTCTGCATCTACTTTGTCGTTTTGCTTTATTCAGACAATTGCTTTCAAAAAATTTTTCATTTGTCCAGTGACATTTTAGTCAATCATTCAGAATAGATGGATTAACAACAAATTTTTTGTGGATTGACAAATTTTTTACTTGCTTCATTTTTATAATTAATTAATTCCAAATTGATTTTAGAAGTGTTAAAATAAATGGCTTTCACAAGAGTGTTGTGCTTCATCAGGTTTGTTTAAACCTCCTGGTCTTTTCAATATTTCAATAGACACTCATTCATTGTTCTTAAATCATACTTTTCTAAATTAGATAGTACTTTAATATCAAATTCAAATGTGTGGCCAAAGCTGATATAATCAACTTTTGTTGGAAGGCCTTTTTATGTTCCCTAATTCAGACACTAATACCGTGAACATAGAATTTGATAGACACCTTGGAATTATAAAAATACTTGGTCTTTAGGTTTGTGGAAAAAACCATAACATTTTTTTAATGTGAAAAGATAATCTTAATATAAAATTAATCTTCTACTGATCTTATTAGTGATTCCTTTAATATAAGGTAAAACTATTTTGTAAGTAGTTGAGTTGCCAACTTTATCATCTATTTTCTCCTTAGAATCAATATTATGTAAAGCTTTATATATAATATTTTTATTGTAGTTGATAGAGATAAATGCTCTCATCAAAAGATTTTTTGACACAAAAAATAAATGAGCTTGACGATAATGAGAATTAAAATTGAGATATCTATTTGTATGGGTGGATTTTCTATATACAGGTATTGATAAAGAGTCATTAGGTTTTCTAGCAATTAAAATATCTAGAAAATAAAGTGTTTTGTTATTTTTAACTTCATTAGCAAACTCTCCATATAGTAGTGCCACCTAGTAACCAATGAATGCAGAAAGGTTACTTAGACTTGACTGGATGGCACTACTATATGGATAATTTGCTACTGCTAATAAGAGCTTGTATAAGAATTTGGTGGTTATTTTCAACTTCCATGGTATACTTAATATTAAGATGACATTCATTAAGAAAAACAAAGAAATCATTCAAGGTGACTATGTAATAAATGTATCATCCACATATGTGAGTCAAATGGAAAATCTCTTTCTTGCTGCATTTAATACTTGATTTTCAAAATTATTTATGAAAAGATTAGCAATTGCAGTTGACAATGGAAAGCCCATAAAAACCCCTTTAATTTGCTCACACTTTTGATAATCATAATTTAAAAAATGTATTTTCAAAACAATGTTTTCTCAATGGAAGAATAAAATCAGGTAAATTATATTTAGATGTTATAGATAAAGTTTTTTAAAAATAAATATTAGTAAGAGAGACAAAAACTGACAAATAAATTGCTTTTAGCTAACTTTAAGTTTTTAATAATAGAAATAAAATGAGTTGAATTTTAAATTCTGGACGGAATGTTATTTCTCAACAGTTGTAAATATTGGGCTAAAAATCGAACCAAAGAAAGTATGACAGAACCTATATCACACACAACAGGTCTCAATGGTATCTTATCTTTATGAATTTTAGGTAAAACATAAAATTTAGGATAAAATGAAGAGTCTTCTTTTAGAGAAATTTTAATTTTTATAACCGCATCTATGCTGAAACATTTAATAAGAACTTTTTTCTTTTTTTTAAGTATGTCAGAGGATCTCAAATAATCTTGATATAAGTGCTATCACTTAGTAAAGTTTTATTATTATAATCTAAATAATTAAGTACAATAGTCTCTTTTTGAATTATGAAGTGCAACAAATTCATCTTTAGATAGATTAGTTTTTAGATGTTTAATATTTTTCAAGAAGTCACAGACTTTCAAATCTAATTAGAGAGGCACTGCCGATTTTGTTAGTTTGAAGTTTGTGATATCTTGAAAAATATGAAATTCCCAAAAACTAATTTATCTAAAGGAAAATTTGTTGTACTTCATAATTTAAAAAAAGAGCTGATAAAGGTAAATCGATTGTTGTACTTAATCGTTTAGATTATAACAATAAAATTTAAAATTTACTAAGTGATTGCATTTATAAAAAGATTGTTAGGGATCCTCTAACATACTTAGAAAAAAAAGGACAAAAGTTCTTATTAAATGTTCCAGCATAGATGAGGATTTAAAAATTAAAATTTCTCTAGAAGAAAGATCTTCATTTCACCCCAAATTTTATGATTTACCTAAATTGACAAAGCTGAGGTGCCATTGAGATTTACTGTGTGCTATAAATTCATCCACACATGCATCCAGAATTAAAAATTCAGCTCAGTTTATTTCTGTTATTAAAAACTTAAAGCGATTTATTTATTAGTTTTTGTCTCTTCTATATTTACCAGTATTTCTTATGAAAAAGCTTTATCTATAATAGCTCAATATAATAATTCACCTGATTTTATTATTCCATTGGGAAAACATTGTCTTAAAAATAATTTTTTTAATTTATGATTTTCAGAAATGTAAGAAAATTAAAGGGCTTTCTATGGGATCTCCGTTGTCACTTGCAATTTTTGATATTTTCATAAATAGATTTACAAATCAAGTATTAAATGCAGCTAGTAAGATATTTTCTACTTGGCTCAGATATGCAGTTGATACATTTGTGGTCTCATGATATAGATGTCTTAAATTATTTTCTTATTTTTCTTAATGGATGGCATCCTAATAAATTAAGTTTAGCATGGAAATTGAAAATAATAAAACACTTTCTTTTCTAGATATTTTAATTGCTAGAAAACCTGAAGACTCTTTATCAAAATCTAAAATCTTCTCATACAAACAGATATCTCAATTCTAATCGCATCAGCATCCTGCTCATGTATTTTTTTGTGGTAAAAAATTTTGTGATGAGAGCATATAGTTTGTCTAATAAAAAATATTTTGCTAAAGAATTAACACTAATTAAAAAATTTTACTTTCTAGTGTTTACAACAAAAACATTATATATCAAGTTGTATAGTATTGATACTAAGAAGAAAAAAGATGCTAAAATTGTCAACTCAATTAATTAGAAAGTTGTTTTATCTTATATTTAAAAAGTCATTGATAAGATCAGTAAAAAACTAATTTCAATATTAAGATTATCTTTTTCAGTAGTAAAAACATGATTTTTTTCTATAAACCTAAAAACTTAGTACTTTTAGAATCTCAAGGTGTCTCTGAAAATCCATGTTCACAGTGTTTAAGAAGATATGTGGTTTAATCAGATAGGTGTATTAATGTTATAAGTAGAGAGCATAAAAATACCTTCAATCAAAAGTTGATTGCATCAGCTTTTATATCACATTTTTTACAAATTGGTCACATACCTAACTTTGATAATACTAAAATACTAGCTAATTTGAAAAAGTATGATTTAAGAATAATGAGAAAGTCTATTGAAATATTGAAAAAATAGGCCAGTTTAAGCAAATCTGTTGAAGCTCAATGTAGTTCAGCTTTGTGGAGGTCTTTTACTTCATCTCGTTCTTCTGAAATCAACTTAGAATCAATTAATTGTAAAACAAAAAAAAAAAAATGTTAATCCACCTATCAATAACTATCTATCTATCTATCTATCTATCTATCTATCTATCTATCTATCTATCTATCTATCTATCTATCTATCTATCTATCTATCTATCTATCTATCTATCTATCTATCTATCTATCTATCTATCTATCTATCTATCTATCTATCTATCTATCTATCTATCTATCTATCTATCTATCCACCTATCCATCCATCTATCAATCTACCTACCTACCTACCCACCTATCTATCTATCTATCTATCTATCTATCTACCTACCTACCTACCTACCTACCTACCTACCTACCTACCTACCTACCTACCTACCTACCTACCTACCTACCTACCTACCTACCTACCTACCTACCTACCTACCTACCTACCTACCTACCTACCTACCTATCTATCTATCTATCTATCTATCTATCTATCTATCTATCTATCTATCTATCTATCTATCTATCTATCTATCTATCTATCTATCTATCTATCTATCTATCTATCTATCTATCTATCTATCTATTGTAACTAAAATAAAATAAATATATGTTGAATAAAAAATGATAGATGAAAGATGGAATGATATATGATAGTCGCTATAATTTAAAATTAACTAAACAGGATATGCTCTAGTGGTTCATCATTTGTAACCGAATAAAATTAAATATGAAATGAATTTACTATGTTAGCTGTTATACAATTTATAAATAGATAGGGATGACGCTAAAATATGAATAAGAACACATACATATCATGTTTATAGTTGGATGTCTATATGTAACTCATTAAATATAACACCATGGCCCGTTTGTAACTATCATAAATATTAATTTAACTACGCTAATAATCAGATAAATAAATGATCCCATTTTTCAACACATAAAATAACAAAATGAAAATTAATCACTTTCATCATTTAAGATTTGACTTATTTCGATATTGGGAAAGTCATTTTACCTAACAAAATATATTAGCCATTGTCGTTAGATAAACAAATATTAGATATGGCAACTGAATAAAATTACTGTGAAATCCATGGAGTGCATTACGCTTATCTCCAATTATGGGTTCTTTTAACAGAGAATCCTTCTCATTCCTCTTTCCCTATATATAAGACCATTCATGGTCACACGCACACTGGCGCTATTTATAATAACTTAAAAAAAAATTATTAAAGAAAGTTAATAAGTTGGAAGAGGGACTTAATCACTTTTATTCATTTTAGCTAAGTACATGTGTTTTCCACGAGTGCCACTAGATTGTTTTAAAACTAGATAAATATCTGTTTATAGGGTACCGGGTTCAAACCCATTCGGTACCTTCTTTACTACACACATGACTTAGATGACTAATGAACAAAAAAAATGACCTTATATTTTATCCATGTCAATAAAATTATAAGATCCCAATATCACAAAATTTATATATCCAATATTTTAATAGATATTACTAGCTTAGTTTATGTATATTGATGAATAGATGCAAAAATACTCTCATTAATGACTTCCAAACAAACATTGTGAAGACCATTGCTTAAATGGATGGATATTAAACTAGTTACTTAACTTAATTATTTATCATATTATAATAATGATGATGATACCATCCATAGCTTAATAATGAACTCATAACAACAAATTTATCTTTATAAGCATATAGGCACTTCTTAAAATCATCCTATGTTAAACCGGTATTTAAATATAACACTCACTAGCATTTATATACATTTATGGTTATTTACTCAAAATACTTTTATATTTAAAACTAGGATTCAATAATACCAGTGATGATGAATGATCATTACGAATCTCTACACATGATATTTAACTTTATTATAAACCCCTATTTACTAAACCTATTCATTATTTTTTTTAAGATTGGATTTAATGATTATTATTTAATCAATGATGATGGTGATCATAACTCTTGAGCACAACATAATTTTAGCTTTTTATTATTAACCTCTAATTATTAAAAAATTTGGTTATGTGTCAAGCGCATTCCTTAAACATCCTTATACGTAAAGCAATATCCTGCGCTTAACAATTATGAGTGATGATGATCAATTAAAACAATAGAATCAAGAGAAGTAAAAAATATAACAATATTTTTAATAATAACTTGGAAACCAATTAAGATATAATTATATTTATTAATACTATTCTTTTTTTAATCAATATAAATCACCTTGTTAAATATACAATTGATTGATTATTATTATATTAATTAAATATAGAATTAATACAAAAATTTATATATGCATAACTAAATTAACTTATATACAAGTTTGTCATTTTTGATATTTTAAAATAAGCTGGCTTAAAATGACATAACAAAAAAATATTCTATAAATGCTCGTTCAAAATTTTCACTATTTATTATATGTCATAAAGGCAAATTTCATTTATGTATTGTGTGTTCTTTTTCCACTTCCATACATATGTGAAGCCCTGCTCTTCAATTTACTATATTTAAATTAACTATGCAAAACCTATTCTTCACTGAATGGTATAAGCAGTTATACATGCACACACTCGGTGATATGTGAACATATATATTATGTTAAAATGTGTTCCCTTATATTATACATAAATCATATATATATATAAAATATTATTGCAACTTTGAGCAAAAAAAATACATTATATCAAATTTTATATGCAGAGATAAAGAAAAAAGAAAAAAAACACTATAAAGCATATATTGATAAGTTGCTCAATTAACACAAGAAAGAAAGAACAACAATAAAAAGACATTTTATTATTACAATATATAAATTTAAAAAAATCAAAATAATGAAAAAAAATTAAGTTTCATGAATTTTAAATTATGTATGTGTATTGCCATGTATTACTAATAAAACATGATTAATAAACAAACTTTTAATGTGTATGGATTAAAAGGAGAAAAAAACAAAATGCTTTGACTTTAGAAATTACAGTTTACTTTTAATAAGCAAATAAGAAAATTTGATAATTAAATTTAAAATTTACCTGATCCATTTCATTTCTTATTAATGTCCCAAGCATTAAATTTTCAGACCACTTTTCTAAATTATAGCTTCAACTGGTTGGTTTGCTTGTTGCTACCATTTTAAAAAGAAATTATTATGGATACTTCTTGATAAATCTGAACTGGTTAATTTGCTTGTTTCATCATTTTAAAAGTTATTATAGGCATTCTGGAGAAATATGAAGAAAAACCTTTTTCAAAAAGAAATTGGTTTATAGATCAACTAAGGTTGGCTGCATGGCTTTATACATCTTCTTTCCTTTTAGATGACATCTGTGGCTGGATTTAAATTCGGCCATTCTTTGGTTATTAAGGCTTTTATATGAGTCCACAGATAGACCAGTGACTTAACCCATAATGTGAAATTTCAAGGAACAGAAATAGTGAGTTTGGCACAGCAAATTCATTGTATTATACACAACCCAAAAATATATTAATACCATTTTTACAGAATTTTCAATAACTTCCTCCAAGAAATTCAATTTTGTTCCATTTCTTTATATTAATCTTGCTGTGAGCTGCTTTATATAGGAGCACATATTTCCTTATACTGATCTTAAAGCAACAAAAACTCACATATTCATTTCCTGAACTTTTTTTAAAGAAAATAATAAAAATGTTCATTCTAAGTTTATAAGAAACAAATGAATGAAAAACAAAACTGACTGGCTCTCCTTCTCAATATTGTTAACTCCTTGCTTTCCAAATTGTTAACTTTTAACTGCCCTCATCCTTTAGTTTTTAATCTTAAAACAACTGCATATTTCTTGCAACTTTAAGACAACTTTAACAACTGCCATTTACTGCCAAAACTCAACATTGTTAATTGGCTCTTTTTTAAAAAAAACTCCTGCCATCCAAACTACATATTATTAAGTGCTTCTACTTCTTAAAAAAAATTATTAACTGATCCTTCAAAAACTGCCCTTCTCTTTATATTTTGAATCTCTGATGAAAGGAAAAAAAACTAAAATCTCCTAACAAAATAATTGTGATTTTGGAGATAGCAATCAAATCTCACACATAGATGATCCCACATCCTTAACAAAAAAATTAATAATTATATTTATTCCGTCAAAGCACTTCCTTTCCTTCTCTCTGGATATCTAAGATCTAGATAATACAAAACAATAAAGCTTGTTATTTATTGTCAAAGATTTGTGTAAAAATGTTTTGTGTTTAAAACATCTGTACTCACATGTGTGCCTAGTTTATCTACTAATCTATATCTTATTCTACACCTAAAAAATTCTGTCAAGTCTGTCTGCTTTATTTAATAAAATACAGCCAAATAATTTAACACATTATTTAATAAAAAAAAAACATAATAGATCAATATATTAAATATTATTACAGTTTATCAATCTATCATCTTTAAACTATATATATTACTTGCACACATAAATCTATGCATATAAATGGAAATTTTTTTTTTAAATTAAAGAATATATATATATATATATATATATATGTATATATATATATATGTATATATATATATATATATATATAAAATAAGATATTGGGAAATAAGAATATATATATATTGTAACCTTCCACTTAGCTCTATAGAGATAGAGATGAAGATAGAGTGACAGAAATGGATATACCTATGTGTAATAATTTGTTTATCAGGGCACCAAATTGTAACTACATCTATCAGCTGTTATACCAGCTTGAGATCATCATCACTTGACAATTTGTAAGACCATGAAGGAAGCGAGTGATCAAAATTTTTAAAAAAGAAAATTATAATTACTTAAGTTATAAATAGTATGTTTTGTTCTCATCTTTAATTCAGCAATTATTAAATTTAAGTAAATCAAATGATAAATTATTGAAAGCTGAAAACAACTCTCCACCACAGACACACCTTTCAATTTCTTTTAAATGTTTATGTCTTCCTCTGTCACCTCTCTATCACCAAACATGGTTTTCCACAATGCTATCTCTCACACACACCCAAGAGCAGCAATATATGATATTCTCAACTCAATCAATTTTTTAATATACAGTATACCAGCAATGATAGCCTCTTCATTTAAAAATTTATGATTGTGATTATCTTGTTCTCAGGGTCCAGATTTATAGTGTGGAGTTTCAACTACTTCCTTCCAAATTTATTGCAGACCACTAAAAACTATTCCAGCAACTTTAAGTCGAATAGACATAAACTTATTCTAGAAGCTAATGTCTATTCTCAAATAAGGACAATAATCCTGATCAAAATAATAAAAATAATAGAAATGACTAAACAGTTATTTAAATGAAATATTTATTCACACTAAATTTTGATTAGTTCCTCTTCAACTGGGAATGTCTTCAAATATCATGGAAAAGGGATTTGATGTAATTTTGTGACATTAGCCACAGTGCATTAAACTTAATAAACTAAATATTAAATGTAATTCCTATTTTAATTATTTGCCATATGATCATTATAATTTCAAATATGAATAAAGGTTTGAGCAGATTAATTCTTAAATCTCGATAAATGAATAATAATAAAAAATATTAATTCAGTAGTAATATTTAATAAGAATATTTCATGACACATCTGTACTGGAAAGCATGGAATATTTTCTACAACTTTTCTATATCAATTTTTTTGAATCAATGGATACCCAAGAATTAAGACACAACACCAAAATTTAAATTCAAAACAAAATATTTATTAACATATTAACTATAACTAATACAATATATAACACAAACATCATAGCGATCCAATTAGCAAAAGAAAATAACGAAATAATAATCACAAAACATATTTATAATGGATTTACTTTGGCTACAGATTACAAGTTTTCCCTGGATTTATTTCATCTAGGATATCATCCTTGTCCCAACATCGGTACTCATATTCTATCTAGTACTGGGAACAAATAACTCCCATTATCTTTACTTTTATGCATTCAGAGTACATGAATATATAAAATTTGACATGAGAGTCACATTTTTAAAATTGCATCTCTGATGTTAAGAAAATATCCAAGAAAGAGATTTTATATATTAAAGATAACTATAATTATTTATTCATTATTAGAAAAACACTTTAGTCAATTTTAATTATTTAAAAGATCACTGTGCTTGTTTTGAAATCACTTTTAGAAGATTATTAGTTGATTCATCACAAATTTAAGTTTTAATTCAGAAAATATTAAAGGAATTTATTAATGTGATATTTTAAAAGGCCATAAAATCCTTATCCACTCATTATATCTGAATGCTATCCACGTATATTGTTTTATTCTAAATTAAAAGTTTTCATGTTTAGTTTAAATTTTAAAAATTATTATTGTAATTTTAGGAAGATGTTATCTTATAAGAAAGGGTATGTTTCACTGCTTTGTTTACTAGGATGTCATTCTTTGTTTAATAGTTTTCAAAAATATGAACTCTGAGACATTCATTTTACATATAAAATTATTAGACAAAATTATTTTAATTAAGAACAAAAATTATTTCAAACAAGAAGTCAATGTGGCAAAGCCATGTTTATTTTATAAAAGAAATTTAATGGTAAATCTAATCATAAGTATAAGATACTCATTATGACTGTAAGATGTGTAGTGCATAAAGAGTTTTAAAGCAACCTTGCCCATTAATGACATATTCTTTAAATATTAAGAGCCATTATATTTTAAAGAGTGAAAATGAGAGGTGTCCTTTTAACATGCTAATATATTACATTTGTCTTACTTATTTATTATTATTATTATTATTATTATTATTATTATTATTATTATTATTATTATTATTATTATTATTATTATTATTATTATTATTATTATTATTATTATTATTATTATTATTATTATTATTATTATTATTATTATTATTATTATTGTTGTTGTTGTTGTTGTTTATTCTTATTGTTGTGACATTTGACATTCAAAATCCCCTGAGTTTAGCCATTATTATTATTATTTAGCGAATATTATTTTATTTTGGTTTTTGTGTGAGATTGTTTTGTAAGTCGTGGAATCCTTAAGATTTGTCCTATCATGACATATTTTAGGTTATAATATATATATAAATAGGTGTAAACAAGTAAATAAATAATGAAGTAGAATGAATGTATTTTTATATGTATGAAAATATCCTTAATAGTATTTACATTTAATATTTTATTTTTTCTATTAAAGGTCTTTTAGGGCCAGAGGTCACTCATAAAAATGGAAAACAGCTTTGCCAATATTCGTTTTCTTACTTCATCTCGACTGAATTAGAAACTGTGGTAATGAGAATGTATGTGTGTATGTAGTTAAAATTAATTGAATGATTTCAAATTTAATATTCCAACAACCTCTTTATATTTTATTGTATATATTGAAACATAATGAAAAATTGGCCAATTTCTGCAGATAGCTCTTTAGAACAATAAGACTCTTATGAACTGCCTTTGAAAATAATTTGAAGAGGAAATACATTTTTAAATATCATGTTAATTCAAAATTTTTTGAAAACTGAAAATAGATGTAACATTATTTACTTACAGCTGATACCAAGTCAGAACTTAATCTAAGTTGATGAAAAGGCTTATATATATATATATATATATATATATATATATATATATATATATATATATATATATATATATATATATATATATTGTAATGGGCACATACGTATGTTACATTATTTTTTATTAGTAAACATATAAAAAAAAAAAAGTTCACCAATAAAAACTTTTTTTTTTAAGAATTAAAAATAAAAAAAAATCATCTTAAACTCGCATATATATAAAATCGCACAGATAAATAATTATTAAAATAAAACTTTATTAAAAAAAAATAGTTTAAAAAAAAAAACTTAAAAAGATTTAGAGATAAAAATATATCTTTAATCTTGGAAAACACATTAATTAATCAGAAATGGAAATGATTGTTTAATTAGTTAAATGTAAACCAGCCTTGGGCATTTAAATGTAAAAACATCGGTCAGATAGGAAAACAATAGAAACTGTTAGCAAATAAAAAGAAATCCCTATGGAATTGGACATCAGTGAAAGGACCATCGCATCGATGATGTAATGTAAATTCAATCCTTCAAATTAATATAAAAGGACAAGTTTGAAAATTATTAAGGATTATTACGATGTGACTATATGTATTAGTACGGAGTTGGAAGTGAACGGATTGACAGACACACTTTCAATTCCGTCAGCTGTTAAAGAAAAGGGAGTGAAACATCATTTTTTTCATTGAGGACCAGTTAAAGCAAAAACCTCCGGATGAATAAATAAAGCAATGACTAAATGGATACCAATATCTTCAGGACAACATGGGAATTCCTGTTCAAACTTACAAACGACAGATAAAGATGAACTGTTTAAAACTGTAAGAACTTTACAATTAATGAACATTAAATTAAAAACTTTTCATATTTAAAATAATTGCATTAGTTTCCTATCTGATTAAAGTAGTTAAAATGTTATTTGATGTATTTTTTATTTATTTGTTTAAAATCATTTCCATTTATTTAATTTTGTTCTTTAAGTTTATTTATGATTTCTGTTTTCTGATAAATTAAAATATATCAATGTTAAACTTAAGTCGGGCATGAATGGCTGTATAGATTTGTAAAGTTATATTAGGGGAGGGTAATCTTAGGTTATTTGTGTTGTTGTTAAATTGGGTCAATGGATTGGATATGTTGATGTAGTTAGTAGATGTAGTCAGAGATTCGCTACTGGCAGAATCATTTATATATATGCCGCACTCACCCGTTTGCCTATGGAAGGAATTATAAGATGGAGAACGCAGTTCCTTTCTATGGAGTTTTTTTTTATTGTTCTTCTCGTTAGATAGATGTAATATTCCTATCTAATGAGAGTCAATGTCTTCTCTTAATCTTTTTGGTGCTGCCGTATTCCGTATTACATTGAATACATCGATATATCAGATTAATTGATGCCAGTTTGACTGCGAATTTTAGCCTAAGGTTAAATAGGGATATAATATTTTATTTTCAAATGCAAATCTATGTAGTCTCTTCATACTCGATCCTAAATAAAAATGCATTAAATTTAAGATGTTTAGATGCTTGCATGGATTGGTTATCGGTTAAGTATGTTTTGGGTTTTCATATTTGATCAAAATATATAGACATTCGATAAATAATGATACCTTATGGTGAGTATCTAAAATGTATTTATTCGGATGTCTTTTAAGTTATTGGTGACAATGCAAGTATCTTATGGTGAATACTATTGGGTTACTTATAAATTTCCCTCTGCAATTGTCAGTATCAATGATTTTATATTTTGATTGTTTATGTTTATTTTGAAATGTTTTTAACTGTTGTAATCTATGTAACCGATCTCTACTCAACATTATTAAAACAAATTTTTATAATCCCATCTGTGCGAACTTAATTAAAATGTAAACTTATAATATAATAGAAATTAAAATGTAAATTAAAATCTAAAGTAAAGTTAAAAATAATGTTAAATGTTAAAATGTAAACTGATACTAAAACAATTTTCAGTCTTATATATAGGTGCATAAATAAATGTTTGTATGCTAATTACTGGCAGTGGCTTATTTTATTCTTTTTTTATATACTCTTAGATTATATTATTTAATCTCTGCTATTCCACTGAGCTAGTGACATGGGCTAACGACTGGAATCAAAATTTAAAAAAAAAAAATATTTTTTTTTTGACTTACGTATCAGCCTACTTTATAAATTTTTCTAGGTTCAAATGCTTAGATGGTGCCCTGTAGTGCAGATTACATTAGTCTACATTCACCGGATCATTACAATATATATATATGTGTGTGTGTGACTTGAGCTATTAATTCAATTTTCTAAAAATTGAAGTGAGAAATACTATCAAACAAGGAAAACTTATTAATTTAAGAAACTGTCACAGACAACATAACATGCATATATTTTTTTAGAAATTCCATATTATTAAATTTTTAAAATATCTTTTTTAAAATATTAAATTGTTAAAAACAGAGTAAAACAAAGGAGCACTAGTGAGTTTTGTCAATGTGATTGATGCTAACATTTTTATTGGAATTTTTTTTTTATTAATTCCACATTATTACATTTTTATAATTTTAAATTAAATTTAAAATTAAATTTTAAACTTATTTATTCCTATAAATATTAAACAAATAATTGTTTTAAAAGCTGAATAAAAAATGTAGCCATTTTTAAGCCTACAACAATTAAAAATACTACATGAGGCCTTTAATGATTAATCTAAGTTCATAAAGAATGCATTAAAATGTTTTCTTCAGGATTAATAATATTTAAAAAAATAGACTTTCATGGGTCAATATTTCAGAAGATCTTGAAATTTCTAAATAATGTTAGTTGGGAGCAATTTTATTTTATCCCCTCATTTTATAAAATGTAAATGATTATTTATATTCCATTTTAAACATGCACACACAGACACACACATATATATAACTACTACATTTTTTAATCTATTTTATCAATCATTGTAGTATCTGATAATTTCAACTTTTCTTGCAGCATCTCTATACCTGCAATTAAACATTCTTATAAATAAATATATAATATTTTAATAATGACAAAGAAAATAAAAACATTTAACATTAATCCAATATAAATTTATTATCGTTTACAAATAAATCCAAACATTTTTTTATATATCAATAACTTTTTTTTTCTAATTTACTATTAAGCATATATAACGAGTTATTTATTCATCTAGCATTGTGTTTTTAATTTGTAACAATCATTAGGGAATTATCCCTCTATACATGTGCTGTATAGATTAAACACTTAAGAAATACTCTTTTTTTTAAACACAATATAAAGTATTTTGATAAGATGAATCTATCATAACGTTTTTACCTAAATATATATGTATAGACAAATCTTAAGCATTTAGAAATGAGAGCATAAAGATCTCAATAAATCACTTTTAATTCCATTCACTATTTCTTAATAATTGACATTTGTGAAATTTTTACAATTTATTGCACATCAGTCTAAGATTGAATATTAAACATATATAACGAGTTATTTATTTATCTAGTGATGTGTTTTTAATTTGTAAAAATCATTAGAGAATAACAACTCTCCACATGCCATATATAGACTTAAACACATAAGAAATATTTCCCTTTCTAAACATAAGCTAGTCTTTTGAAAAGATAATTATAAATCACTTTAACACTTTTACCTAAGTAAATATATATATATATATATATATATATATATATATATATATATATATATATATATATATATATATAGAGAGAGAGAGAGAGAGAGAGAGAGAGAGAGAGAAATCTTAAGAATTTAGAAATAAGAGCATAAAGATCTCAATTAATCACAGAAAGGTGATATCACAATGTCTTATAATTTACTATTAATTATTTTTCAGTTGTAAATAATTTTTTCAGTAGTAATAATATTATGAAAGGGTATGATAAAATTATGGAGGTTTATGTTTATTTCTTAATGAATGTAAAATCATTATCATCACCTCCAAGTCAAAGACTAGTTTAATTTAAATTTAATACCAATAAATATGAGCATAAGAGAGTTGAGAGATCATCAAGGACTAACTATAAGTTCACCAACATTACTCTAACATAATAATCAATCATAATAATAACTAATCAACAATAAAAATAAATCAACAATCAATCTTGTGACTAGATTTGAAAGTGGTCTACTATAGACTTGGATAATTATTTAGCCCTTGCCAAACTTAGGGCAGCAATACAACATAATAAATTTGGATGCACAAACTTGAAATGCCAATTCATAAGAATATAACAATTAAAAAATAATGCTGGGATACTAAAATGTGCTGATCATCATAAATGTTCTGGACACACAGGACCAGTAATGCACAGGCTAACTATAAACTTAATTTCTAAGTAAATAATTAAATAAAATGTAGTGCATGGTCTTTAAAGAATATCCCCAATTCTGCATCATCATTATCTGGATGTCCATAACACTAAACACAAACTCCTTTTATATAACAGACCATGTTGCACAAATCCATCCCAGAAAGCAAAAGTTCTATAACTGCTACTATGATCAAGAGCCATAATTCAAAAATATAATATTCTAAAACTATTTTGGGTTGAATAAATTCACTGGAATAATTTTAACAATGAAATATAAAGGTACACCTGGGTCTCTTTTTATGCGGACTTATTTAACACAATTTTGAAGTTACGCGATTCATGTTTCACCGGACGTTGAACTCCAATATTGCGCTATTACTTTAAATAATAAATTTCACGCACTTATGTTATATTAAAAGTAGTAGCACATTATTGGAATGTGACTTTCAACTTAGTAATTTCAATATTTTCAGTGCTTTATAATAATAAGATTTTATGCAATAATGAAATTAAAATCATGATTTCCACATTTTATGTATACACACATTAAATTTTACAAGATTATAATGTAAATTTGTTCAAACATTGTGCATGTTAATTTTGCATTTTAAATCACATTCTGTTTTTGCTTTTTAAAAAAGAACGTAATCAATTATTAATCATTTAGTGTCCACAAGTTTATTTTTAAAAGGTCAGTAATAGCAGTAGGCACAATTAAATTTGACAATTAAAAATTAAAATCTGATTTTTAATTTAATTAACAATTTAAAAATTACTTACGGCAACTTGAAATAATGTGATGTGAAATTTGATTTTTAAACAGAATTGAAAATTAAAGACAAAAATAAGAATTTAATTTTTAGTTGTTAGTTTCATAAACAATTAATAAAATCATCATCTCAAAGATTAATTACTAATTACAATGTCACCAGAAAAACATTGTTACAACATGAGTGTGAAGTTGGCACTAGTTGTTTGCAAACGAACGTGTTTTTGGCAAATAGCTATAATAATCAAAACGTGTATAAAAAAAAATGTAAATTAATGTACTGTAAATTATGCATAAAAATATATTATTTTGAATAAAATTAAATATTATAGTTAAAAAAAGTTTGTCTTGTATCAATTTTTTTTAAATTTGAAATTTTTTATTAGACATATTTTATTTCCTTTTTTTTTTTTTTTGCACAAATTTTAAAGTAATTTTACATTAGTGCTTTGCTTTTACATGAATTTTGAAAAATCACAGACTGCATCCCCCCTTTTTCAATGTAAGTTACATCTATTTTTGCGTGATTTCGTTTGTGCGTGTTTTCTGAGGAACCTATCTATCGCGTAAAACGAGACCCAGGTGTATTTATTAGAAACAATAAAATGAAATTAAGATCTGCTGAATATGTCATAAATATAAATTTGGTATTCTGATTTTGATTAACATAATAAGCTATCACAATATGATTTACAAATATCTCACAATAGGTTTGCATAAAACATGCATATATCAGCACACAGATACACCATATAAAAAAATTACATATCAGAATTGTGACAATAAAATTCAATAATTCATTTTAATAATTCATAAAGTATAATTAATTTTAATATATATATATATTGTAATGGGCACAGACATCGTTACATTATTTTTTTTTATTAAACACGAAAAAAAAAAAAGTTCGCAAATAAAAACTTCTTTTGTTTAAGAATTAAAAATTGAAATTAAATATCATCTAAACTCAAATATATATATATATATATATAATCGCACAGATAAAAAAAATTATTAAAATAAAACTTTATTAAAAATAGAAAAGGTATTTTAAAAGCAAAAACTTAAAAAGATTTAGAGATAAAAATATATCTTTAAGTTTGAAAAACAAATTAATTGGTGTTATTGAAAAATGGAAATGATTGTTTTAATTAGTTAAATATAAACTAGCCCTTGGGCATTTAAAATGTATAAGCAAAGGTCAGATAGGAGAGAAAAACAATGGAATCAGACCTCAGCGAAAGGACTATCACATCGATGACATAATGTCAATTGAATCCTTAAAATTAATATAAAAGGAAAAGTTTGGAAATTATTATTGAATAATTATTATTAAGAGATGACAGATATGTGTTAAGTTGAAGAGGGTTGGAGGTGAAGGGATTGAAAGATGCACTTTCAATTTTTTCAGTTGTTATAAAAAAAGGAAAATGAAACATCGCTTTTCTTATATTGAGGACCATAGGATCATCGGGGATTTTAACGCTAATTCCAAATGGCAAGTAACGGATAACTAATGAACATTTCTAAAACAGTAAGCTCATTATGAACTTAAATGAATATTAATTTGGAAACATTAAGGACTTTAAAATATAAACTTTCCCAGTATTTAAAAAATAGAAATAGAATCCTATCTGACCAAACTAAATTCTTTATTAATTCTTTTTATTTGATGTATTTCTTTTTTTTAAAATCATTTCCATTTATTTTTTTTTGTTCTTTAAGTTTTATTTATGATTTTTGTTTTGCGATAAATTGAATTATATAAATGTTAAACTTAAGTCGGGCATGAATGGCTATATAGATTTGTAAAGTTATATTAGGGGAGGGTAATCTTAGGTTATTTGTTTTGTAGTTGAATTACGTCAATGGATTAGATATATTGGTGTAATTAGTAGATGTAGTATGAGGTTTGCTATGGACAGAATTGCTTTATACACCGCACACTCTCGTTTTGCCTACGGAGGGAATTATAAGATGGAGACCGCAGTTCCTTCCTATGGAGTTTTTTTTATTGCTCTTATTGTCAGATAAATGTAGTTTTCCTATCTGACAAGAGGAAATTTCTTCTCTAACTATACTGTTCAGATGTCCATTCCTGATGGTATAGTATATTGTGCTGTTGTATTTTCATGCTACATTGAATACATCAATGTATCAGATGGATTGACGCCGGTTTGACTGCGAAATTTTGGCCTAAGGTTAAATAAGGATAGAATATTTTCTTTTCAAATGCAAATCTATGTAGTCTATTCATACTCAACACCATAAATAAAAATGCAATAAATTTAAGTTGGGTATAGATGCTTGCATGGCTTCGTTACCGGTTAATTGTGTTTTTGGTTTTCATATTTGATCAAAATATATAGACATTCTATAAATACTGATACCTTACAGTGAGTATCTAAGATGTATTTATGTCAGATGTCTTTTAAGTTATTGGTGTAAATGGGGCATCTTATGATGAATGCCATTGGGTTTCTTATGAATCTCCCTCTGCAATTCCATCAATGACTTTATATTTTGATCATTTATGTTTATTATGGGAATGTTTGTGACCGCGTAATCTATGTAACCGATCTATACTCAACAGTTATAAAACAAACTTTTATAAATCCATCTGTACAAACTTATAAAATAAAAATGTAAATTAAAATCTAAAGTAAAAGTTAAGTTAAATTTTAAAATGCTAAAGTAAACATACTAAAATAATAATGTTAAATTTTATATATATGTGCGTAAATAAATGTTTGTGTGTTAATTACTGGCAGTGGCTTATTTTTTATTTTTTTTAAAAAATATTCTTAGATAAGAATTTATTGTAAAAATATAAATCTCTGCTATTCCACTGAGCTAGTGACAATAGGCTAACAGCCAGAATCAAACAAAATAATTTTTTTTAAACTTACGTATCTGCCTACTATATAAATTTTTGTGGGTTCAAATACCTATATGGTGCCCCTATAGTGCAGATATCATAGACTATGTTCTTCCTAATCTCCGGATCATTATTATATATATATATATGTGTGTGTACATAACAACTTATCTACATAAGTACAGATGTGCTGCAGGAACTAAAATTACATACCAGAATTGTGATAAACTAATAATAAAATTCAATTCATTTTTTAATATGGAAGTGCACATATATGTGTATATACAAAATATAGATAATTTAAATTAAAGCCATTAATTAGCCTCATTTTTTTTATGGTAAGTAAAAGTTTTTCTTTAAAAAACTATTATCATCTGGAAAGTTTCCTTTAAAGTTCAGGTCTTTATTGCCTCATTTTCATTTCTTATAAACAATGCTCAGTGTTTTCCTCTCTATCTTTTTATGAACAATATTGGAAACAAATAATCTTTTAGACACAAATGTCAAATATTATTTTCTTTTTTTGCTTCATTTTTGGTTGACAAAAGTATCATTTACTTTTAAAATTTGTTAATTAAAAATTTTAACTGGCATTTTCAAGAAATTATTTAGAATAATATAGTTGTCAATATATATAACACAATCTAGTCATCAGCTGGTCTTTATATATATATATATATATATATATATATATATATATATATATATATAGATATCTGTCATATATATATATATATATATATATATATATATGACACAGTATCTTTACCAGTGCTTCTCTACATAGAGATAAATCAGTATATGTATAAATTACTTCAGTGAGCTGAAGAAATCTCTGGGTAGTGTGGCCACCTTTAAACAGTAGACTGGTTTATTGTCATCTTTGGGAAAGGTATAATCCAAGTAACTTATGGCTTTTCAATCATCTCCATTTAGTCTATCATTTGATGGACTTCAGGCAAAACAGTTATTTAACACACCTTATGGGATGTAACACACAGAAAAACATGCCCTTTCATGTAAATTATTGTAACTTTAATAGCAGCAGCTCATTTGTTCTCTGTATTTTAGTTATATCTTCATAGTAATCATACTGTCATAATCTGTAAAAACTTTGTAATGGTAAAACTAAAAAACTCCCCCTAATCTTTTTTCTAACCATTTAATAGTCAGGGTGGAATTAAAAAGATTTAGTAATTAAATTTATCTTCATTGAAAAAAATTAATGACTCTTTTCAATTTACTCTAATCCTTTCAAAAATAATTTTGTAGGATTTTTTTAATCAAAATATGTTATACAAGCTTTAATTTAAACAAAATTATCAATTCAAAATAGATAGTTGAATTTTATAATTACCAATATATCTATTCTATCATAAAAATATGCTTGATTTAATTTCAAAATCAGAATTAATAAAATATTAATTAGTCTCTTTAAAATGTTTAATTTATAATAAAAAAAATTTAAGTTCAAAATTATTTAATCCTTTGCTGTTATTCCAGTGTAATATATAAAATATCTACAATATTTTTGTCTGTGTTTATTTTTATTTTTTCTTTCAACTTTATATATATATATATATATATATATAAAGTTGAAAGAAAAATAGTGTGTATGCAAGTATATATATATATATACTTGCATACACACTACTATACCATAAAACACATAACTGTCTCAATATAAATTTCTATTTTCATATTTCTATCTAAACAAAAACTTTTTAGAAAGTCACTGATAAATAAAAGTATTAAATAATAAATATTAATATTTCATTGGGGTTAGCATTCAGATAATTAAAAATTATATATATTATAATGGTCCAGAGAAAGAGAGCTTAACGTAATCTGCACTACAGGGTGCCATCTAGGCATTTGAACCTAGTAAAATTTATAATGTAGGCAGATACATAAGTCAAAATATATATATATATATTTTAAATTTTGATTCCGGTCATTAGCCCATGTCACTAGCTCAGGGAGTAGCAGAGATTTAATAATATAATATCTTATCTAATTATATTTCAATATTAAAAAATAAATAAAATAAGCCACTGCCAGTAATTAACATACAAAAATTTATTTACGCACATATATATATATATATAAGATTTAACATTATTTTTACTTTTATTTTACATTTTTAATTTACATTTTAAATTTTATACTATTATTAGTTCACACAGATTTGTTTAAAAATGTTGAGTATAGATCGGTTACATAGATTCCACGGTCAAAAAACATTTCAAAATAAACATAAACGATCAAAATACAAAATCATTGATACCATCAATTGCAGAGGGAAATTTATAAGTAACCCAATAGCATTCACCATAAGATGCTTGCATTAACACCAATAACTTAAAAGACATCTGAATAAATACATTTTAGATACTCACCGTAAGGTATCAGTATTTACCGAATGTCTATATATATTTTGATCGAATATGAAAACCAAAAACATAATCAACCGGTAACAAACCCATGCAAGCGTCTATACCCAACTTAAATTTAATGCAACTTTATTTAGAGTGTCGAGTATGAATAGACTACATAGATTTGCATTTGAGAAGAACATATTCAATCCTTGTTTAACCTTAGGCCAAAGGTTCACAGTCAAACCAAAGTTCAATCCATCTGATATATCAATGTGTTCAATGTAATATGAATACGACAGCACAATTAGGTTAAGAGAAGAAACTGCTTCTCGTCAGATAGGAATATTACATCTATCAGACAAGAAAAGCAATATAAAAAAACTCAATCGAAAGGAACAGCATTCTACATCTTATAATCCCTTCCATAGGCAAAACGGAAGTGTGCGGCGTATAACAGCAATTCTGCCCACAGCGAATCTCATACTACATCTACTAATTACACCAATATATCCAATCCATTGACCTACTTCAACTACAAAATGAATAACCTAAGATTACCCTCCCCTAATATAACTTTACAAATCTATATAGCCATTCATGCCCGACTTAAATTTAATATTTATATAACTAGTTTAATGAAAAACAGAAATCATAATAAAACTTAAAGAACAAATAAATAAATAAATGGAAATGATTTTACAAAAGAAATACATTGAATAAAATTATAACTAATTAATAAATAATGTTGGTCAGATAGGATTCTATTTCTTAATAAATTAAAGACTGAGAAAGTTTATATTTTAAAGTTCTTAGTGTTTCAAAATGTTTTTAAAGTTCTTACGATTTTTTTTTCAATGTTCCTCTTTATTCATTGCATGCTGTTTGGAATCCACATTAAATCCCCCAATGATCCTGTTGTCCTCAATATAAGAAAAGCGATGTTTCATTTTTCCATTTTTATAACAACTGAAGGAATTGAAAGTGTGTCTTTCAATCCCTTCACCTCCAACTCTCTGACTTAACACATCTCAGTCCTCTCTTAATAATCTCTAATAATTTCCAACTTTTCCTTTTATATTAATCTTAAGGATTGACTCAACTATAACGATCGAAATGGAAGTGAAGATCGAATCTAACCGCAAAAACAATATCTGCAACTACCAGGGCGCCATCTAGACATTTGAGCCTAGAAAAATTTATAAAGTAGGCAGATACGCGCTGTTAAGATTCCACTTTATTTAAATATTCCGATCGTTAGCCCAAGTCACTAGCTCAGTGGAGACGCAGAGATAAAAATCTATATCTTAATTTATATCTTAAATATAAATAAATAAAAGCCACTGCCAGAAATTAACACATAAAAATATTTATTTACGCACATATAAAATCATTCTAAACTCGAGGAATAGGTTTAACATTTTTAGATTTTTATATTACTCTTTAATTGTACATTTACATAAATTTCAATGAGTTTAATATTTTATTTAGATGGTCAAGTATGAATAGACTACATAGATTTGCATTTGAAAATAAAACATTCTATCCCTATGTAACCTTAGGCTAAAATTCAGTCAAACTGGCATCAATCCATCTATACATTTATGTATTCAATGTAGCATGAAAATACAACAGCACAAATATACTATACTGTCAGGAATGGAAATCTGAACAGTATAGTTAGAGAAAACATTGACTCTTGTCCAATACAGGAATATGACGTCTGTATAGCAAGAAGAACAATAAAATAAAAACTCCATAGGAAGGGACCGCGATTCTTTTTGCCGACTTACAATCCCATCCATAGGCGAAGGGTTGGTGTGGTGTATTCAGCGATTCTGCACATAGCGAAACTTATACTACATCTACTAATTACACAAATATATCCAATCCATTGACCCAATTCAACAATGACACAAATAACCTAAGATTACCCTCCCCTAATATAACTTTACAAATCTATATAGCCATTCACGCCCGACTTAAATTTAACATTTAAATACGTTTGCACAAATGCATTTTATAAAATTTGTTTTAAAATGTTGAGTACAGATCAGCTGCACAGATTCCACGGTCAAAAACATTCCAAATTCAACACAACCGATCAAAATACAAAGTCCTCGATAAACGTCACTTGCATAGGGAATATACAAATCCCATTAGCATTCATCGTAAGATGCTTGCAGTGATATCATTGACATATATTCTAATCGAATGTGAAAACCACAACATTATCAACCGCTAACGAATCTATGCAACGTCTATACCCAACCTAAATTTCATCATTTAAAATTTAAACAACAAATAATTTATACAATAAGAGAGAAAAAAAATGGAAATGATTTTTATCAATCGAAAAACATATAAAATTAAACATTATTAATTGATTTTAAACTTAAAAAAAGTCAGATAGAAGTTCATAAGCTTGAACGAAAGTTCTTAATTATTTTTCAATTTAGAGTTCATGTCAATTTAGCTTACGGTAGAAGAGTCCAGGTTCCTGTTTTTAATTCCCGCGATGTCTCCATTGGAAGATAATGTTCTGGAGGTAGCATTAGCTGGTTCCATTCTTGTATCACAATCTTTTCATTTTATATATTTTTTTTAAAACAAACAAAAAAAAATGAGAGAGAACGGTAAGTGCGTCCTACCGTTCTCATCAAATCAAGTCCAAAAAAACTGTCTGGAACTCAATATTTCTCTTTTTATAGTAAATATCCAGATTGAATGAACAAAGACGTCACTAATCCAAATTTTCATTCGGGTCCGGCTGAGGCTTGGTGCTTCCATTGGTCAAGCTAATTTCTTTTTATTTTCTTATCTATTTTTCATCAGATCATTTTAATTATACAAGAGCCCGAAGCTAGCTTGCTTTTCAAACAATTTATAAACAATCATTTCCATTTACAGATTACATTAATTAATACCTGTTTTTATTTTTAAATCTTGTACTTTTTTATAAAAAAAATACGTTCAAATACTTATTTGTTTTTTTTTAAAAAAAAATATTTTTAAAGTTTGGCCTCTGTGCGAATGTATATACGTTTAACAATATTTTAATTTTAGCGTTTAGTTTTTTACTTTTATTTGCGAACTTTTAAGTTTTTATTTTAAATAAATGTAACGACATATTTATATATCGTTACACAACATTATGTCATCAATGATGGTGGTCTTTTCACTGAGGTCCAATTCCATAGGGATTTCTTTTTATTTTCTAAAAGTTTCTATTGTTTTCCTATCTGACTGATGCTTATATATTTAAATGCCCAAAGGCTAGTTTACTAATTAAAATAATCATTTCCATTTTACAAAAGATTAATTAATTTGTTTTCAAACTTAAACATATATTTTTATCTCTAAATCTTTTCTGAAAATTTAGTTTTAAACTACTCTTTTTTTAATAAAGTTTTATTTTAATAATTATTTATCTGTGCGATTTTATATATATGCGAGTTTAAGATGATTTTTTAATTTTCAGTTTTTAATTCTTAAAAAAGAAATTTTTATTGGAGAACTTTTTTGTTTATGTTTACTAATAAAAAATAATGTAATGTACATATGTGCCTGTTACAATATATATATATATATATATATATATATATATATATATATATATTATATATATATATATATATATATATGTATATTATAATATATAATGATTAATAATTGATATAATATTAGTTTAGTGTTTGCTTTTTTCTAATTTGATTATTTATTTTTTATTTTTTAAACTAACCTTCTCATAAATCAGAACATTACAATATATAATTAAATAAATTAATAATTTTAAAAATAGATATAAATGAAAAAATATAAATTCCAATCACATTATATGAAATATATTTTATTTGGTTACCAGACTATATTAAATGGTAGATTGGTCAACTTTTCATCATATTTTCCATATATAAAATTAAAAAATATAGTAGAAGATGCACTAAAGAGGATCTTATAGACATAAACTTAAACTAAACTAGGACCTATAAGAAACTAACACAAATGGACTGGAAAAGTAACAAAATAGAAAAAATCTTTCATAAAAATTCCAGGTGGAGATCATGTATTAATAAAAACTTCCAATGTGAATATTCCTAAAAGATTCATATACAAGACATTTTTATATTTGTATGAAGATCTGTTTACTATAATTGCACAATAAAGTGATAATACATTCTGGATTGAGATTGTACAGGGAGTAAAAGTAATCTATAATGCTAGAATATTAACATCTTTTTATAAAGAGTATAAGTGTGTGAACATATTAGATTGCATAGCATATGATATATTGTAACACTAGTGAAATAAATGTTATAAAACTTACATATATCTGAATTACCTATTTCATAATTTAAAAACATATAATCAAATTTATTATAAGAAAAGTTAAAGAAATCATTATTTCAGAAATAGTTTTAAAATTAGTTTTGTAAAAAGGAAAAAATTGCATTTATTAAAAGCAGGTGGGGAAAAGAATAATAAAAAAGAGATTTAAAAACTTACTCACCTTTTATAAATTAAAAATAAGTTAAAAGAATAATGATTTAAAAGTAAATCTTAGTAAAAAACTAAAATAAAAAAAAATTAATTAATTAGTAAAAGCAACTTTTGAATGCCAATAAAAATTCCTGGCTGATAATGAGTTTGAAATTGTAGTAATTAAAAACTATGTAAGCTGTCTCTTTGGGATAAAAGTGAAGAGATAGTAGATTAATTTAGAAAAAAGATTAGATTAAAATAAAATGTAAAAATCAATTAAAGAAAAATGTAAATTTAATTTAAAAAATAGATTTAAAGCTATGATAAGAAAAATTACTGATGTGAAAAATATTATTGCTACAGCTGCAGAGCTAGCAACATGTGCTGTTAGACCACCAGAAGTGTTTGACTGGGCTTCAGACCCCAAAGTCCTGCTAAAATCAACTTTCCTTGACTAAATGCCAGGAATGAAACAGACACTGTGACTACTCTCTTTCTCTTCCCCATGGTCGAGTCTCAGAGTGGAAGACAAACCCTGAAACCATCAATGAAGAACAAAAAGCCAACCAGTTGGAAAGCAACACTGATGCAAACTAAAATCAAATGAACTTTGTTGTCTAATATCATGAAAGATATAAATGTTTATATATGTTAAATTAATGAGCTGGAACCCCTGATTAACAGTAAGAGTTAGTTTGGGATAGTTCAAACACTGGATTGTGTGCCTATCATCTAAAGCATGTTGGATATATAAAATATGGTTGATTGGTGTCTGATTTTTATCCTCAAACCAAAATGCTGTGGCTGGCAAGTTTTTGTTCCAGCAGTTAGTTGACAGGTCTGCAGTCAAAAATTGTGGTTATGTTATGCTTTGTGTAGCCCAATCTGATTGTGGCTATCATTGACTGCTATGCTATCAGTGGTAGTCTCCCCTATGCTTGAATTGCTGGTCCATTACCCAATATTAAAGTAAATGTTAAAAGTTATTAAAGTTTAGATTCCAAAAGTTATTAAAAGGTTATTAAAAATATTTAAACCCAGTAAAAAGATTTATTTGGAGGAACTACAAATGCCATTTAACAAGGGTGCCAAAATGACCCAGCATAATCAAAGTTAATTTTTTAAAAAAAAAGTCCAAAACAAAATTAAAATAAATGCTAAATTGCATAGTAAGACGTGAAATCGATGAACAGTGTGAGATGAGAAATAGACCAAAGCAAACAAATTATAATATTAAGAAGTAAAATAATTAAGAACATAAAATAAAAAGAATAAATTATGTAATGTAAATAAAAGGAGAGAGAAAAAATTTGACCAGAGAGATAAATACATTTATTATTGGGGGTTGTTTATAATCAGGTAGGAATTAGATAGGACTGAGGAGGTTTTAAGATTATTCAAACACTTTGTTCAAGTTAAAATAATTAAAAATAAATAAACCAAATAAAATAAAATTTGTGTTAAGACTCAGAAATAATTATAAAACTAAATTTAAAGTATACTAGAGTAAAAAAAATTGAAGTAAAAAAAATTAACCTAATAGCAAATGATATCATGAAGTGGTTTGAGGTAAGGTTTGGAAAACAAATAGAATGGTTAATACAGGAAATAGCACAAATACAAGAAAATTGGAAAACAATAGAAAGTGTGAAAATGGATATAAAAAAAGTTAGTAGATAAAATGGATAAAATTGAAAATAATCAGGAAGAGAAAAGCATAAATATGTACATGCATTTAAATAGTGCACATACTATTAGTCAGTTTTTAAAAATAAAAATATTTTTGAGAAATGCAGGAGAGGCTCCATTTGAATGACTTTGGCAGCTTGGAATGCTATTTTGTATGGAATCAACTGAGTGAGGAGGCAATGATACCTATAGATTATTGTCATATTCAAGGCGATGCTGAATTCTGGAGGGATTCACTACTCACACAACCAGTTATGTTCAGAGAGTATAGGCAATCATTGCTAGTATGCTATTAGAATGAAGAGCACCAATGGTGACCTGGTGAACTTTTCACTTCATTTTTTCACTGGAAAGTAGCAAATTAAGATTGTTAATGGCTAACCCATTGTCAGATTATCAAATCATGTAAATAGTAAAGCATAATTTCCCACATAATGTACAACAAATGTTAATTGGAGCTGAACATAAAACAATAAAGTAGATGGCTGAGTTGTTTAATGCATCTGACAATGTAAGACCAAAGTATAAAATTAAGGAAAAGGAATTTGAACCTCTAGAAATAAACAGATATATAAATAGCATGAAGTGAGATCTGCATAAAAGAAACTGAAATAGAAATAATAATAAAAAAATTTACAGCATAAAGAGCTTTGGACAGAAAACAAAACAGATAGAATATAACAAAAGAGATAATCACTCACAGGTAGCAAACTTACTGTGCAGATGGAATGAAAGAGAGGCAATATTAGCACCTTACCATTACCTTAAAATAAAAGTAATATTGGAGGGGGTTATAACAGAAGCACTGCTGGAATCAGGCAGTCAAGTGTCAGTAATGACATAGGATATGTTTAGACAAATCAGCCACATAAACCCTAATATAAAATCATTGCCATTAAAAACTGTGTATGTAACTATGGCAAAATAATAAAAAGACCAAATTAGTGTCAAAGCAGATCTGGATAATCATGTGGATAGAAAAGAAAGAGTACAGTCATTGCTTATTTTAGAGGGATTAATCCATGATGTTATACCTGGGTCAGATTTTATGCATAGGACTGTCCGTGTGCTGGACTATATGCTAAGTCAGATAAGATTAAACAGCAAGATATTGCCATTTACATCAGACAAAATGTAAAAATTCACCACTTGTTTCATATAAAATATGGAGGCAAAAAAAAAATTTGCACAAAATAAAAGAATCAAAATTTATAAATAATTATTAAAGGAAGTGACTAGAGCAGGTATTGAGTGAATGTGAAAATGATTTTGGATACCCCTGGGCTGATTCAAGACTATGAGCACAGGAGGGCTCATGGAAGATCAGTCATACCAGTCCAGGGCATATCCTACTTTTCACCAATACAGAGGGGAGGCTGAAGAGCAGATAGATAAATTGTTAGAGAGGGGAATCATATACAAATGCTCATTGCCATTTAATAATCCTATTGTAACAGTAAAGAAAAACGATGGGTCCATATGGCTATGCTTGGATATGAAACAATTGAACAAAATAATTTATCTTTGATACTAATGCTCCTCTGCCCATACATGAACTATTAGTAAAATTTTGTAATGAAAAGGTATTTTCAATGTTTGATCTAACCACCAGTTATTGGCAGATCAAGTTACACATCATGATTAAAAATATACTGCATTTTGGTACAATGGGTATGCCTACAACTTTACCTGAATACCATTCAGATTAAAAATAGTGGGGAAAGTGCTAATACAGTATTTAGACCAGGTGTTATTGGATAAATAAAAAATTTCATAGTGATGTATGTTGATGTCATAGTTTTGGCATCAGGAAGTATGGATGAACCCTTCACTCATTTAAAACAACTATTGTAAGAATATAAATAAAAGGGAAGTAAAATAAATTAAAAAAAAAAGCAATTTAATGATGACTGTGATCAATTTTTTTAGGGCACATAACAAGTAGAAAAGGGATCCAACTGTATCCTGACAAAATTCAAACAATACAGGAGTTCCCAATTCCTAAAAGTAAAAAACACATAAGATCATTTTTACGATTATGTAATTTTTAAACCAATTTTATAAAAATTTTTTTTAATGATATGGAGCCACTACTGCAATTGTTAAAAAAGGGCAGACCTTGGGTATGGATGGTGCAGCATGATAGCAGTGGGATCAGATTGGCTGTTGATTTATTTTACTGACTTATTTTATTGTAGATCATTCATGATGATGAATGGTATTTTGAGTATTAATTATAATTATTTTTACTTTATGATGCTGATTGATGGTTAATTATGTCTTTGGTTGCACTTCTGATCTCTCAGAGATCTCCAGTGATCTCATGATCTCCTTAAATATATCTTATTTATATATACTTTTGTAAGTTATTGATATTTCATTTTAAATTGATTGCAAGTGATGATCATTTTCCATCACCCAGTTCAAAACATTTTTTTATATCCTCCATATCATTACAATATATATATATCCTCAAACTATATACAAAATTTTTACTGAGATATTTTAATGTCCATAATTTTGGTATATGAATATTGTTGTAATTTTCTTTGTTAATTTGTTTATAAATAGAAATAGAATAATTTGATATTTTTTGTAAACATGTATTTATAGTAATATTTTATTTCAGCTCAATATTTTATGCATTTTTTTTAACATTATTTCTTTCCTATGTGTATTAGTTTATTACATTATTTATAAAGTAGTAATATTTATGTGTAATTTCAGTACATTAATCAAGATGATCTGAAATTAATTATTTAATATCTATGCTATTCTTCTCTCATCAATCTCATCTCAAAAGTGTACATAACTGTCTTCCAGTGACTTTGAAAGATCATGCTTTTTAACTGAGGGATAGATCATTTTGTTATTGGAGAACATGTTGATGATACTTACAAAGGATATTATATCCATAGATGTTTTTTTTTGAAAAGAAAATGATATTCCAATCTAGGGTTAACAGCTCAAATGCCATCTATAAAAAATAAATAATTTATAATAGACAAACATTAAGTATGATCTTCTGAGAATCATTTGATGATTGACAATCAAGAAATATACACAGGATATCTTACATAAGCAGTTACATAAGGAACAGAACATTTTATCAACATTATCAGTAACCATTCTAATTAAATATAATTGATCAAATGTCAGCTTTAATTGATTTTTGTTAAACTGATGATTTATATATTGATTTTAAAATAATTTGGTTATGTGACAGAAGTCTTTAACTACATGTCAAATTATATGCCCGTATGAGTATTCACTTGAGGCACTGTCACCATCATCATTGTTTAAAATTTTTATTACAATATAAACATTCAATTATTTTGCCTTTTTTCAGAGAACCTTTATCTCAGTTGTACTATATTTGTAACTATTTACCAGCACAGAAATTCAAAGTTTCTTGTGGTTATTATGCATGGTTTTTGAAACAACTTTTCATTTTCAGGTAAATTAAACATGCACATGAAATAATTTAACACATTTATACTTTGGATATATTTAAAACTTTTATTCCATCACACATTTTTGAAACAGACACACATACAAAATATAATGTGATGAAAGGATAGTTAGCAAATAATGAGGATGAAAATGAAAAAAATAAATTATTTAAATATGACAAAAGACTCTATTGATTGATAAACTTAATTTTGGTAAATTATGATTATTAATAAAAGTCAAGACATAAAATAATATAGAGCAAACAGAATTTATTTTGTATATATATATATACCAGAAATAAAACATTTGGTGCTATTTTAAGATCAGTTAACTTTTAAAGAAGGGTCATATATTTAGTTTTAGTCATTCTAAAAGATCAATTTAACATTCAAATTCTTTTAAAAAGTATATTAGATATTAAATTGATAAAAACAGATACTATTTATTTTAGTCAATAAAATGATAAAATGAAACATAAAATAATAACTTGCTATGATTATTAAATTTAACTCATATTTCTATTATTATAATGACAATAAATTTGATTGAAGTCTGAAGAATTAATATTTAATACTTCATAGATAGAGAAATAAGTAAAACCAATAATATTTTCTATTCTTCTTCCATTCTATTTTCTTTTTATTACTGATTTAATTTTAGAACTAAAACACTTTTGTTTAATGATAATATATACAAAGCATAATATAAGATGTTTACAATAAGAGCTAAAAGATAATATTCGACAAATCTTTACATAAGATATTCATTTCATTTTTCTGTTTTAAATTCATTATATATTTAATATCAAATATTTTAAGTGCCCCATAGCTATATTCTTTTAGTCAAACTTACTTAGATTTTAGGTTCAACTATGTATATATAACAGCCACTATCTGGAAATATTTCTGTAAGTGAATAATTTTTTCAAGTAAATCATAATAATAACAAGAAGAAGAATAAGAAAAAGGAGAAGGAGAAAAAGGAGAAGAAATAATAATAGTAGTAGTAGTAATATTATTATTATTATTATTATTATTATTATTATTATTATTATTATTATTATTATTATTATTAGTAGTAGTAGTAGTAGTAGTAGTATAGTAGTAGTAGTAGTAGTAGTAAAAATAATAATAGTAGTAATAGTAATAATAATAATAATAATAATAATGATGATGATGATGATAATAATAATAATAATGATGATGATGATGTTGATAATAATAACAACAACAATAATAATAATGGTCTTGGCTTGCATAACATTAACATCTTCCACTTGGAAAAGCTGAGAAACCTAATAGTCATCACAATTACAAAATTTCCTGGGCTCAAACAATTGGTCGAGGTCACTCCAACAGATAGGCCACCTCCAAAAAGTTCTTTTCTTGCTACTATTATCTATCAATACAAAAACGCAGAACATAATCTGGATCAGTTTCTACATAAGTATTCATACTGGGACATCTATGATTTAGTTGCTTCCCCTCCTATGTTACAAGTTAACAACAAAAAATTGCTCAAGGAAACTAAGAAATGGGCCCTTGAGCCCAAGTATTTTGACTTCATAATTAAAATAAATCTTGCTGCCATGCTAAAGACACATTTTCTATATTATAGGATACTGTATCTATTTATTGATTTCTTCTATGGGCTGTGTCACTGAGCAGATGAGACATTACACCACTTCACATACCAATCTGTGGCTCTAAGCCAAATATAGCAGATTATGTGTGGTACCATGATCAATAAAATACTTCTTGCTTTCCAGGAAAGATCAATACTCAGCATTAGAGTGACCATGTTCATCCTATATGTGTACTGGTGCACCAGGTTTACTTTCTTAATTGTCAAAAACACCAGATGCCACCCATCTACTTTTAAAAACAAATTAGCATGCATTCAAAATAGAGGCAAAGTATTAACCAATCCACAATTTTATGTAGCAGCTTGGTCTCTGTTAAAACAGCCATCAATGTTGTAAGTCTACTGCACACTAAATCCATAAAATAAAAGCAACCCCCCTCCCCCCAAAAAAAAGAAGACTGGCAAGCTTGGTAAATTGGAAGATCGGCTTGTTCGTGCTCATTTTTTTTCATTTCTATTTACGTCTATTAATATATACAATTTACATATCATATTTAGCCACACACTTAGGAATTAATAAACCATCACTCAAAATTGGACCATGCATAATTGCAATGGTTTATAATTAAAAGAAATTCAAGAAATTGCACACTTTGAATAAAAACAATGAACCATGTTTTTGCTTAAACTAGAACTCTCACACCTGGAACTACTCTTAAAAAGACCCCCCCCCCTGCAACTGACATATGTAACCTCGTGAATGAACTAAAAAAATAATAGACAATGCATTTTCAATTGAAATTTTCATTTCTGAAGCACCCATAAAAAGCTCCCCAATAACATGTGTAACACCACAAATTAATATATGTAATACTACCAAATAATTCAATGGAAAACTATGTATAAACAAATGCAAACAATGTAAAATTTCTTTGAGTTAATAAAGTGCCCTTTGAAACATAATAATAATAATAATACCACCAACAGCAACAACTACTATAACAACAACAACAACACAACAACAACAACAATAAAAAAAAAACAGATGGCTTTTTAACAAATGACATTCAGTTTACAGAAAATAAAATTCTTCATAATTCACTCACCAAAATAAATGCATACTAACATTTGTGTATAATAAACTATTTATGAGATTGTTTAGCAAGGACAAATAACATCATTATTTTTTTAATTATCATGATCAATATTTTGTTTTAATAAACAAGAATTCTTAATGTTTACAGAAATCATTTTTATTATAGTTGTTAATAACTAATGATAAATTCTAATTGACATGGTCAAATATTTTTCTTGCTTTGTTTTTGTGACCTTTATCAAAGACATTTTGTTGTCAAAAGTTTACCTAATCTTTTATAAAATATTTTTTGTTTTGCAGGAAGTTTATCGCTATACTTCAATAAATCATTCTTTTGAAGAAATATTTGAAATTCAGTGGCCTAGTGCAAACAAGCCAATATTAAATGAACCAATATGTGGCTACAAACATGATTTGTGCAAAAAAAGAGGTAGTATTATTAATCTTTATGTTTACATTACATATGTATGAAGGCTGATTGATTTAATAAAATATAGGTTTACAAAATCCAAAAAGATTTTTAGACAAATACACTTATCAAGTAATAATAAAACTCTTGATTATTATCATTCATAATAAGTTATTATTTTACTGTATAGTTAAAATATATACACTATATACATATAATCATATAAATAAACTCAAAAATCATTAGAAGTGGAATATCTACATTACATTATTAAGTAATATTTACTAAGGCTGTAACATTTAGGAATAAGCGTCTGAAAAATTCAAAGGTAGGGAACTCTACAGGTCTTAGCCACAAGCTTACACTAGGAAGAAAAGAGGGAAACCTTTTTTACTTCAACCTATTTTTATATATGAATAGGTGAAGCTGAAGTGGTTAGATCTAAGAGTGTGAAGCTATTCAATACTTCACAAATTAAGTCCACAATTGTTATTATACATTAATACTCACAAAATCTTACGATTTACAATGAGTCAATGGAAAGATCTTATAGTAAGAAATCAATTACCATAATTTAAAGTTGTAATTATAAATTTTATTAAATGCACATTATTATATTAAGTAATATTTACTAAGGCTGTAACCTTTAGGAATAAGCTTCACCTATTCATATATAAAAATAGGTTGAAGTAAAGAAGGTTTCCCTCTTTTCTTCCTAGTGTAAGCTTGTGGCTAAGACCTGTAGAGGTCCCTATCTTCGAATTTTTCAGATGCTTATTCCTAAAGGTTACAGCCTTAGTAAATATTACTTAATATAATAATGTGCGTTTAATATTATATTATTACATAAATGTGAAAGTTTATTAATTTCTTTGTGATTTTATAACTTACCAAATATTGCATGCATCAATTTTGAAGAATCTTGCATGATTTTTTTTTTTGCATAGAATTTTATTAGTATATGAATTTTTGCTTTAATTGTTTAAAAAATTTGCTTTAACCAATATAAAAATGCATATAAAATTTATATCATAATTGTTTTCAAATGTTATCATAAAAAGACCAAAAGAGGGCAGCACTGACTAAAAGATTACAGAATTGGAATTTTTTTAAATGAAAAGTATAGTTTTTAATAAAGCAAAATAAAATGTGATTTTGTAATGTATTTTTAATTAATTAAATTACTTTTGCGCCACATATTTAATTTCTCATTTGAATAATGACATTTTAGATCAATTATAATAATGGATTTGATAAACTTTTAAGATGTTTAGTTTAAATATATATTTAACAAATGTTATAGTAAAATTTAAAATGACAAAGGTATAGCAAAAGAAGTACTACTGAATTTAATAAACATTTACTATGAAATTAATAAACTTTTAGAGATATCAGTTTAAATATATTTAACACATGAAAGTAAATTTTAAAATGCCATAAATAAAACCAAAGAATTATTACACAGTTTGATAAACTTTTACCATTTCTCTTAAAGAAATCCTTATGTGATAAAGTAAATTTTAGATATACTTAATTTATACATGAGAAAGAAAATTAGAAAATGGCATAGATATTTGCTTGATTTCAAAAATATTAATTTTATTAATAAATGAAAATACTAATATAGATCTCATAGTAAACAGATAGAATAAATATAAGGAATAAAAAAATAAAAGTGAGAGAGAGGCAATGTCCATCTTAAATATATAAAACAAGGTAACCTTTTTACAGTATTGAAAAAATATTTTATCTCTATCTTTTATTTATGTATTATCTACTTACCCTTTATATGTACTGTAGCAGAACAAAAATGATGATGACACTGGGAAATGATTAATATAATCTGAATAAAACATAACCTAATCATTAGTCACCATCTTTATAATGGAATAATGATTAGAATATGGGATGAGAACAGAAAACTTTAGTATGCCCCAGAACTTGATACATTATTTATAATAATGTAAATCTAGCCAAAATGTGAATTGGTGCCATTTTGTAACAGCCCCAAAATTGATACAACATTTTATAACAATTGCCACCTGTACATGATCATCATTAGCCATCATTGAGTAGCCATTTTGAAATGATAATAGTTGATCTTCTATCCCACTATCTCTCTACATTTGTTTGGTCAGCATCTGTCTTGAAACAAAAGAAATTGCACAATCATTTATTACTGATATAAATGAAAATAAAAGATAATGAAGAAATGCCCTTATGATTTAAATATTATTTATAACAGAACAAAATATGCACCAATAAACAGTAACTCTGTTATGACCAGTGTAAAATCATCTAACAGTCATTGGTCACAGGATACAATAATAATATTTTCAATACATAATTATTTAGATTGTCCACTATATCAAAATAAAATACTAATGACAATCTTTATTAAAACCTAATTTATTCAGATAGCATTTAAAACAAAAGAAAGCAAACAAAATCATCACCTCAGATATCACTAAATCCATTCACTATCCCAAAATAAACTACAATAAGCAGTGAAATCATATATCATTGTCATAAACAGTGACATATGCCTAAGATATCTATTTAATTTACAATTAAATAAAATCAAATGCAAATCAATAAATAACAAAGTTCTGATATACTTTACTAATCTAATATTACTTATAGTAATGTAAATTTACATTAATATTTAATGATATGTCTATTTATATTTACTTGCTAAATAATTATAATAACATTATAAGAACATTTTATAAACCTACAGTATTTTTAATGTTTAAATAAAATAAACCCTTATTCAGTTTTATATCTAATTTAATAAAATGTTAAAAATAATAACTTATTTATACTCTACTTTACCATTGCCTATGACATATATTTCAAAATGAGATGACTCACAAGAACATATTATCAACAAAACTATTACATACTTTGGATTTATAATATCCAATCATATCAAATATACAGTAGGTTTTTATTGGATATTGATCAAATGACAATTGATTAATCTCATCTCTCTATTTTAAATTTCCAGTCAATCAATTATTAAAATGGATTTTATAACAATTAAACTCTATAAGATGATTATTGACAGTTATCCAAACCAAAGATAGATATTAAATTATAATAATTAATAAAATCTATTATCCACCTCAAAGAAGTTTAGAGATAATTAAGGCAGATCATTCTGACTAATAACAGAATGAAATCTATAATGATTTAATTAACTGGACAAGATAATCAAGCCCTTAATAATTAATCATGAACTAAAGAAGTTATTTAATAGTTTAGATAAACAAACAAATATTTCAATGTAATGACCACATAAATTGTATATCCAACCAAGCTTAAATAACAATCATGTAATAAAATATACCTGTATAGAACCCCACTGCACTTACTTATATTGGTTTGATCTTGGATCAAAATCCTCATATCAAAAATTACCCTGCACACTGAAAAGAAAAATAATTAGACAAATTCATTAGATTTTTAGTCAAGTCTAAATTTATTGGTTTATAATAAAAATTAATAATGATAGTATAAAAGAACAAAAAGAAATGATTTATGCAATAGACTAAAATAGCAATCAGTTAAAAAGTACAATACTATTTTTTTAATATATATATAATTGATTTGATAATCTATTATGATATAAAAATCAATAATGAATAATAAATAAATATATATATATATATGAAACTCAAAAGTGTGTTGTATGACAGTAATTCTATATATAAACTGAAGGAGAGGTTCTGAATATCTTTCTTAGACTTGAAATAGAATATATATATATATATAATGTTAAAAAAATATGATCAAATAGAATTGATTTTTACTTATTCATTAATATAATTTCTAAATAATTAAACCAATATGGAAATCCATTGTATTTATATTCATCTATATAAATATCACCAAGTTAAATCTTGAATATAAAAAAATAAATATTTGAAAACATTGGGTCATAAATTACTTTATATCATCAGATAGAATTTAAATACTAATAACAAAAAAGTGAAACTCCAATCTTTTATTGTGTGAATCATATAATAACCCATATATATTATTTAATCCTATATTTAAAAATAAAATATGAACAAAATGAACACATTTTCTTTTTTTTAATGAAAAATATATATCATACCACAAGTGAAAAGTCTTATTTCTCCTTTTTATCCACTGGCCCATCATGATCCCATTTCCCTGTTTCTGATTGTAGAGATAACAAGTGGGAATAATAACAATAAAGGATTCGAATTCAATTACTTTGGTTTCAAATTTTGATATCTTTCTTTCAAGTATATAAATATATCCAACCTTTTAAAATAACAGATACTTGATCAATGCAAAATCTGCAAGTCATTGACTTTATTTTTTTATTGGTAATATATGAAGACAATTCTTTCATTGACAAAATTCAGTTACATCCACATGAGTAATAAATGCTAGCAGTTTTTTGGTCAGTAAAGTGAAATTCCAATAGCTTAATATCTTATAGAAGTTGAACTAATCAATCTTGTGAAATTCATTGATCAGAAATATGACATCAATATATTGTCCCGGTCAAAAATGTATGTCCATCCAACAAGATTTAGAATCTGAGCATGCCCAAATACACAGGTCAGGAGCAATCATGAATTCTAACCTGTTTGCCCATTCCCCAAATCTATAATACTACGGACAACACCTACGGTGATATTACATAAATTAATTATTTCCAGGCCTGGTGCTACATCATTTTGCATGAGAACTCAGCTAAAAGGATGATGAGAGATTGAGTGAATGTGAGATATAAGTAAAAAAAAACATATAATAAATATATTAAGGAGATTTGAACAACTGGATTAAAGTTTAAAATATAAATATTTATTTGGGCAAAATTCAAGATGAGTTATATATATATAATCAACTTCACACCTTTAAAACTTTATTTTCATTATAAACATTTAACAAACTTGATACAATAGTTTTTATTTTAACAAATATTAATTTAATGTGGCAGTTACAATACTGAACGTATATTTAAAAATGGGATTTTATTCAATGTTACAAAACAGATTTATCTGGGTGTTTTGGTGGATGTCTTATACATTTAAAAAAAAAAAAAACACAAAAATATAACCATAGAGTTTATATACATATGACAAAAAAAGCAGTATGAATGTGGTCTGTGGTAGAGCAGTGAAACTCGATCTTAAACTAAGATCAACTGTTTCAATATGCATCATAGGGTTTATATTAATCATGAATAAATAGATGAAACCTACATTTTAACAATGAAATATTTTATAACTTACTGGCAATATGAATAATTTTTGATGGTTTTTTTTTTTATATAATACATTTTGCTGCTCCCCTGGAATTTCATCAACAATCTGCCCCAATTGATTGGGGAGACAGTTAAATTTTTATTTTACCATGACTTTAAAAATTAATCACTTTAAAAAATAATTTGATAATTGTTTTAAAGAATAATATGAAAGTGTCATAAAAGTTATAAGACTCAAATTGAGGTGTTGCAGTTCTATCTATAATATATCTTTGCTGATGTTAAGACAACTGTTGATTTAAACTCAACAATAACTCTGGGTTTAATAAAATTAATCTCCAATCAATAAATAAAATTAATCTCCAATCAATAAATAAAATGAAGACTTTAAAATATTGAATACAGTTAAAAAGAAAATCATGTTTTACAATTTCAATATTAATTTTTATTTTCAATCAAAAATAAAGTATTCACATGACATTTTCTATATCTTCTAATGAATATATTTTTTCAACATATAACAAGATAAATAAATAAATATGTATAAAATATGGAATATTTCATTTTGTAATGACTAAGTTGCTATGTTGAATGTAGTAACAGAAATTGAAATATATAATAATTAGTAATAATGATTTTATTTGAATGATCTTTTTATGATTTATTTAATTATTTTTCCATATTTATTTTTTTATTCACTTATTTATATTTTTCTAAAGTTGATCACAACCAATTTATGATTTGATGCTACTATTAGCAATAAATAAGAATGTTGTTTGAATATTATAGTTGCCATAGTTACCTGGTTAATATTTATACATCAACACCTCCATTATCCATTAATCAAGTGAAATGAAATTAAATAATATCAACAAACTTATATATATATATATTGTGCTCTTTTTATTGTTACATTCCACCGTAAATTAAATTGGAAATAAGTTAGGGTGTATAATTCTAAATTTTATAAAGCAAATATATTTATTTATTAAAACTAAGAAAAATAAAGGTCATTTTAGTTGTCTTAGGATTTGAAGCTGAGATTAGTTAATTTAAAGTAATATACATGCTATAAATCCTGGGTAAAGTATTTATTTTCAAGAATATATGAGATAAAATAACAAAATATAACATAATAGTAACTGTTACTAATTAATTGTTTAATAATACTTAAATTGAGAAAGTTCGAATCTAATTTTATAAATAAAAATATGTGTTATATGGATAGATGATCATATCTGTGCACATCTAATATTATAAAATAATGACTACTTCCAGTGAAATTTTAATTTATTTTAAAAAATAAATAATTAATATTTATATTATGAATTTTATGATAAAAGTTTATAAAATTAATTTAGTATTTAGTCTGTATAAAAATAAAATTAAAATGATCTAAATTGTATTTTTATTTAGTTCATAAAAGGTATTGTTTTTTTTATTTAGTAAATCTTGTAATCAGATAATGTTTGTTTTAAAAATAGTTAAGCTACAAGTGATTCATTAAATATTCAACACCAGAGAAGTGTGAGAATTAGCCACTGGGAGAGTGCCCTTTGGAATAAATAAAAGCAAGCAGATGATGGTTTTGAAAAATAAATAGAGGAAAAAGTGATTTAAAAAAGATTACAGATTGAAAGAAAAAGTAACTTCATTCTTCTGTAAAAGTTTGTTTAAATTCTTCTATATCTTATGATTATTTTTTAAAAAAGTAATTAATTATGATGTACTTAAGAATTTAAAATTATATATTATAAAGTTTTGTTAAAATGAAGGAGTGGAAAAAAAGTTAAATCTCTACTGGTAAACTCAACAATTTATTAATTTTGGGAAATATCTTGGAGTCACTATATTGACAAATGATATTAAAATAGTGAAAGGAAAAAAGTTATAAATTTATGCTAAAATATTGTAAAGTAATACATGAATTCAAGGAAACAACAGTGAGTATTATGTTAATACATGATTGAGTTCTTATGCAAGCTAAAGCACTAATACATTATGGCTGTCAAAGATTTGTAAAAGATTAAGTTTGAATTGGTGAATTAATAAAATAAAAATTATTCCTGACAGAGTTGGGTATAAATCCCCCCCCCCCAATAAATGTTGGTTATATCACTAAGTTGTTAGTAAAACAGACATGATGCTAAAGTCATCTTTTCTAACAATTATCTTTAGATAAATTTTTAGTTGTTTTTGATCTAGCCAACTCCTCACTGAAGAACATAGGCAAACCGTCTATGGGACCCGATTGAATGCCTTCTCTTGGTGAACATAAATAAAAAAAAAGCTTGTTTGAGCTATTACACGCTCTTAACTTTACTATTAGAAGCCTATATAAAGTCATGTGACTTCTTTGTCTTCTTTATTATCTATTAAATAATTTTTTACTAAATATAAATATATTACAATAAAATAGTAGTCCAAGACCTTCCTTCCTTCTTACTGCCTTTAAGTAAAATTAGTAACATGCATATACAATAGAATTTTATCTATATCTATTTCTTCCAAAATAAAGTAAAGTAAAAAAATATAATTATTTATTTTGTCCTAATGGAAGGACTATATGTTTTAATAAAAAATATTGATCATGATATAAAATTTTAAATACCATGTGGACAATTCACTCATCAGTCACTTTTCAATAAACCAACTAATTTAGACTACACTTATTTTCAAGCCACTAATTGGATGTGCCAAAACTGTAAGGGTATGGATGGATAAAAGGGAGATACTTTTACTTCAGTTGCCTGTTTATAGTAATATGAATTTATGTACTGAGACTCTCTTAATATTCTATCTAAATTTAGTTGAATGAAACTACTGGTTATAGAATCTGTAAAATTATTTATAATTGTTAATCAAAAACAAGGTTCTGTAGTAATATATATCTAAAGTTAAAGAAGATTTTATTAACTCCAAATATACTTAAAAATGAAAATCAATAATGATCTCATAATTGATAATAATACTAATATTAATGTGATTATAAATTGATGTGATGTGAGTGAAGGTATAAAACAATCACTATGAATTTATAAAATGAAAAACCATCCAACTTTTATTTACATTGTTGATAAACAATAATAAACAAGTATTATTTATATTTTAATGGCCCTAGCATTTTAAGAAGCTGCTACAAATATTTTTATAAATAAATGTTACTACATAAAAACTTTTCATAGAATTTGAAATAAAATCTTTGGGTAAATGAAATATACATAATATGATATATGATAGCTATCTACTCATCAATTTACCCATGCATTGTAATATATGAGCATATAGATGTATCAATAAAAGTAATATTATTAAAGTTGTTTTATCTGGCAAGTAAACATATTATCTCCAAAAATCTTAAAGCAAAGAAAATATGCATGCAAAAAAAATAATAATAATAAGTTAAATTTTATTATTTCTTGGAAAGTTTCTTTCTTTAAAGTTTTTGAATAAAAATTGTTTATTCAAGATCCTATGATTAGTGAAGCTTGATACAAATAGTGAACAAATTGGCTCCAGGCAATTACTTCTTCATGCTAAGTTTTTTATAGTTCTAGGGTGGTGCAATTTTTTAAAAATTTCCATTTGGTCCATCAGAATCATAAACAACTTCTCTAAAGAAATTTTGAAACAGAGTTAATAAAGGGATTTTTTAAAAATGAGTATGTTCTAACTTCTAAATGCACATAAAACTATGATCATCAGATTTATGGGTAGAAAGTGGAAGGAACAAAGCATTTGACTTTTTTCTACTTGGCTTTTAGCAACACATCCTGTAATTTAAATACAGAAAGGACAATCAATGTTAAAATTATGATTAGCAAATGTAAATAATATTATTTATTGCATATGACCATATATTGGCATGTCACAATTGAATTTTATAAAACTGATTACAAGCTCTGCTGACAACTTTTTATTTAAGCTTCCATTATGCTTTTTGAGGTTAATGGCAGTTGAAGATGGTTAAGTAATGTCCTTTAATTTATAAATATTGTAATAAAAACATATAATGGTGATTAACTGATATACCCAATATTCCAATCCACAGAAGTACTGTCAGTTAATTACTTAACCATCTTCAACTTCCATTAACCTCAAAAAGCATAATGGAAGCTTAAATAAAAAGTTGTCAGCAGAGCTTGTAATCAGTTTTATAAAATTCAATTGTGACATGCCAATATATGGTCATATGCAATAAATAATATTATTTACATTTGCTAATCATAATTTTAACATTGATTGTTATAAAATTTGAGTATCCGGTATATAAATGGCATCTTGATATGTCATAAATTGGGGTCAGAATTTGTGCAATATATATATATATATATATAAGTAAAATTATCACAAAGTGTGCAATATATATATATATATATATAAGTAAAATTATCACAAAGTGACAATATATAACATTAAATAGATAATTTAAATAGTAAATAATAGCATCATTTACTATTTAAACAAACAATCTATTTAACATTGTATAGATATAATATTCAAATATAAGTCATTCTGACTTCTCACATATAGGATCTTAATACACAGAAAAGATATGGACAGATTACAGGCTGAATATGTAATATTCAAATATAAGTATATTGTTTATACTAAATTTAATATATAATTAGAAGGGAATTGAATTCAGATTTTCAAGCTTCCTACAGCTCTGCATTATATCTTATATAACCAATATACATGACCACACTGTGAAAAAGATAAATGATCTCCAATATACATATTTCATGCGGAACTAGAACTCATTATTTGGTCCAGATCACCGTCTGTCTCTCTCTCTCTCTCTCTTTCACCCAGACATATATATAGTCAGTGCACACTTTATATTAAGATGACAAATCTTCAAACTTTACTGGACAAGCTTCAATCGTCTCCACCCACCAACTCTTCAGTCATCTATATCATTGAAAATCAGATAATGGAACATGTGCATTGGTTGTATAAGAGAAGTGCATATCTGTAGAAAACAAAATCCTGAGTTCAAGTTCTTTCTAATTACATTAAGTTTATTATAGACAATGTACTGTAGTGGTACATAGATTCTGGGGTGGATACAGGAAGATGGCAAACATCATCCCCCAAGTAAACAGATTATAAAATTTAAATAAAATATTAAATATATAAGTAATGATATATATAAAATAATGATTGTAAAGAGTATGACATCACTCCATGAGATTACTCTGAAAGATCAGCACAGCTACTATCTTAAGTATAAGCATAATTAACTATAAATTCACCAACATTATAAATAAATATAACTCATTCATCATCATGAATAATCAACAATCAAATAAATCAACAACCAATCTGGTGACTGGAGTTGAAATGGGTCTACTGTAGACCAGGATAACTATTTAGCCTTTACCAACTTGAGGCAATTATTTAATCATAACTTGGATGCACCAACTTAAGTGCTAGTCCATCAGAATATACCATAAGACAATAATTCTGGAATATTAAAACATGCTTCCCATTATCACTGCTTTGGCCACTTAGTAGAGTGGCCAACTATAAATTTAATTTCTAGTAGAGACTAAACTAAAAAAATGTAGTGTGTGAAATTTAAAGAATATTGTCTTTGTGCCAATCCAGGATTATTGTCAACTGGGTGCCCATACACTAATACAACCCTTTTCATATAATAGCCTGTTATGCATGAATCTAACTCAGGGAACATAAGTTCTATAACAGTCACTGTGATCAAAAGAAGATGTAACATGTAATATTTTAAACTATCTAGAATTAAGTTCACTGGAATAATTTTAACAATTGAATAAGTTTATTAATAACAATAAAAATGGCATTAAGGTCTGCAAAATATGGATATGCATATAAATTAAGCTTTTTGATTTTGATTAACATAAAATCAAAATTTAAGTTATCATCTTGTGATTTACAATGCCTCCTAATCAGTTTACATAAAAGGCATATGCATATATCCACACAGATGTGCAATAGCATATAAAGTGAACATATTTGAATTGTCATTAAATAATAAAAAATGATTAAATTTTACATATGCATCTACATGATATGCATTGACATATAACACACATACATATGGTATAATAATTTCTGAACATATTAGACTTGCCATAAAATAAGAAAAATGTTAATTTATCACATATTGATATAAATACCTCGTATGAAGTTTATGTAAAATGTATCTATTTATCAATGCACAAATGTGCAGTATAGATGTGCAGTATAATAATTTCTTTATATATTTAAATTCATACTTATAAATGGAATTTATTTCTTATAGTACACAATTACTGACTGATTTAACATATATATGTGTGCACATAAAAATGTATATGTACTCTGACATTCATATCATATATTTTAATTTGCTAAAATCATAAAATTATTAAAATATATTCTTCACAATTAATTCAACATTGAAAATATATAAATTTCATTTATCTTTAATGATTACAGTTCTCTTTAAAAAAGAAGTAATGTCAATTCATAAGTTTTCTTTTTATTAACAGGTTACTCTTAATTAATTAATTATAAACATTCTTAAAAATAATCCAGAAGGTTTTTTCTAATCTAAAAAGATTTTTCTTTTTCTTTTTTCAAAATAAAATCATCTATGAATCAACGAGTTTATTCAAGCCAAATTTTACTTGTTTTCTTTTAGAATATAGAAATTTGAAATAACATTTTCACCAAAGAAATTATTTAAAAATTCATTCTCAATATATTACATACCAGCTGTGCTTTATATAACTACAATGTGGCACTTTTATCTGTGGTTCTTTGCATATAGGTAAATCAGTGTGTGTAGAAACTAATTCTTCATCTAGCTGAGGGATTCTTTTGTTGATGCTGGCTTATAGTCATTATCAGTAAGATATAATTCAGGTAACTGTTTGCATTAAATCAGCTCCATTTGGTCTAGGATTGAATAGAGTTCAGGCAATCTATATAGTATGGAAAGTGGGTCTTCTAGATGAATTCAAACTCCACCATCATGAACTAGTGGCAGCCTCTGGATCCACTGTCTCTTGCCTTTAGTTATTCATGGTAGCTTCTGTATACCTCTGGAAACCAACTACTCTAATCTTTTTATCAACTTTTTTATAGTTAGGGTAGGTGGGTAAAATTAATTAACTCAAAATATTTTTTCTAACTTTTTAAATCTTTTCAATGCACTTTAATCCTTTTAAAAGCAACTTTGGAATTTTATCAAAGTATAATCTATAAGCTCTACTTAAAGCATGCTTATTTTAATTTCAAAATCAGAATTCAATAAAAATATTAATTAGACTTTTTAAACAAACTTTTATTTAAATTAAAAATTATTTATTCCTTATTATTCCAGTGTACTTGTAGAAAATATCTATAAAAAATTGACTGTGTTTATTTCTACTTTTCTTTCAACTTTATATATATCTGTACACCCACATACCACTATGTTGTATGCCATGAATCCCATATGGTTACAACACTTATATTTGAATATTGCATATTCAGCTTGTATTCTGCCCATTCTTCTTTTGTGTATATTCAAATTGATAAATTAAAGTCCTATATGTGAGGGCTCAGCATGATTTAAGATCAACATGAGGGCTTTGAGTGTTCTATCATCAGATTTTTAATGATAAGGATGACTGAAGAGTTGGAGGATGGAGAATAATAAAGCTTTCCCATTAAAGTCTGAAGATGTAGTATCTTAATCTAAGGTCCAGCAGTGATTGTATATATGTGTGGGAGATGGGGTGATCTGGACTAAGTGATGAGTACTGGCTCAGCATGAAATACATATATTGGAGATCATTTATTTTTTTCACATGTATGTGGTTATGTGTATAGATTGCATAAGATGAAGTGTATATGTGTAAGGAGTTTGAAAGTCTTGAGTTCAAATCCCTTCTAAATATATATATATATATAATTAGAGGGTATTTGAACTTCTGTGTTCAAATCCCTCTAATTACATATATAGAAATTATTCAGTATAAGAAAATTACATATTGCTTTAGAATTACAATATATATATATATATATATATAACCATACAGCAAACTTACAAATTTGTATAAATTTAATAAAGTCTTACTACATCTGAAAACTTGAAACAAAAAGCTAAAGTTATATTAGCTTTATGCTTTAGATAACTAGAGATTATTTAAAATAATAGGACAATAAAAGTATTTGCTTTTTGCTGTAGAAGTTTGTTTAATTTTTAGTCTTAACTCAGCTTACTATAGTATATGTGGATCATTATTTTGTTAGAAAATACAGTAATACCTTTTAATATCTGTAAGACTACATTATTATATTGAA
>JAQFVV010012487.1:401715-599215 GCA_028023455.1 Epiperipatus broadwayi | reverse complement strand
CTCCAAACCAAATATGAGTCTTGTAATGTTAATCAAATATTAAGTATTTATTGGTATTTATGCTTAGTTTATGTACATAATTTTACATGAGAGCTTTTATATATAGGGTATATGAGCACAGACTTTCACATGACTCACCACTCTCCACATTATCTCATAATACTGATACACTTGAACACATATATGTTGAAAAGATAAATAATCACCAATATCCGTATTTCATGCTAAACCAGCAATCATCAGTTGGTCCAGATTACCATCTCTACACATATATGCTATAAGTGCTCAGGCCTCAGGGTGGCCTTTGAACATTCCATCATCAGATTTTCAATTGGATGAACGGTTGAAGAGTTGAAGGGTGGAGTAGATTGAAGCCTGTCCATTAAAGTATGAGGTTTGGCTATCTTAATATATATCTGAGTATTTATAGCATATATGTGTAGAGATAGTAATCTGGACCAACAGATGATTGCTGGTTTAGCATGAAATACATATATTGGTGATTATTTATTTTTTCAACATATATGTGTTCAAGTGTATCAGTGTTATGAGATAGTGTGGAGAGTGGTGGGTCATGTGAAAGTCTGTGCTCATATACCCTATATATTACATATATAGACACAGGTATATAATAAGCTTGTGTGTTTCAGTTATAGAGTTTTTAATAAATTATTTATATTACATAACTTATTGGAAGATAGAATTATTTCTATTTTAATTACATATAGACAGAGTTATAATTATTAGGCACACACACATATATATATTGCAATAGAAAAAATCATGATCATTAAAACTTAGCAATTATTTATTATCCTAACTTACAAGCATTTCTAATTTATGAGTCTATGCAAATCCAGGTGGTTGCCCAGTACATATTCCTGCTACATCTCTTTACCTTCACTATATTAGTCCTATAGAAAGATCATGAGACAAATTTTGATCATTATGTTGGTAGTAATTAAAGAATACATGATTAAATTATGTTTTAAATCCAGCAGCATATCTGGTATTCACATATATTTATCAAACCCAAAATAAAATAAATAAATGAATGAAAATAAGGATTTAACAGCAATATAATTTTATTACAAAATATATAGGAATAAAATATAATTATACAATAAATAAACAAAGACCTGATATGATTATCATTCTAAACTTTTTATTTTATTTATCTTGTCATTTTTATTTATATATTCTTCATCTGAAAATATACTTTTATACCCTTTTGTAAAAATAAAAATATTAAAAATTATTTATATGAGATGAATAAATCTATATACCATTACTTAAATTCATAAACACATGTAAGACAATTAACTGACTTTTGTAAAATAATAACATCCATTAGTTGACCATACATTCTAATTACTCATAATTTATGTTTGTTTATAATCTATGACTTCTGTTGTTTGATAAATACTTTCCTTACGGATTTGAGTAGACATTTTATATGACTATTTCAAGCTAATACCAATAATTATAATACTTTTTATGAATTATATGGGATTAGTATATCTCCCAAATATTCTATAAAATATTTGCCTTATCATGCCATTTAATTTTATTATCTTTAAAATGGAATATGCATTTATTCTATCAAGAATACATGTACTTCTTGTTTTAGTTTTTTTAATAAAATATTTCTTTATATTTATCTTTTACATACATACATACATACATACATATATATATATATATTGTACCCTCACTTCTCAATATATGATATAACTTAACATATGACTAGCTCAATTAAATCGTTATGCTTAGTTAAAATATGTATAATTATCTTTAATATATTTTTATAATACTATATCTTATCAAATTTATTATAACTTATCAAAAATTAATATAGTTCAATATCATCTACTGATTAATAAGTATTTAATAAAATCATGAGACTGTGAAGTGAAGTTACAATTGGTAATTATTTAATTGAGCCAATGTCTTCCAAGACATTATCTCAATGCATAAGAATACTAATTACATCTTTTTATTTCATTACTACATCTACAGCACTCTTATGTCTTTTATAAATTAATACCTTTCATAATAATAGATAAATAAATCTCAATCTTTTAAGAAATATAAATTAAATAATCTCAGGTTCTTCTAATTATCTTAAAGTAATAATAATTTAGATAGAATGATAAGGGATTTAATATCAAACCTAAATACACCTAATTTACTCCAATAACACTAACTAAAAGAATAATCTTTAGTGTATAACTTAATCTTATCTATTTTTATTATACTATTAATTATTAAGAAAATAAGTAAATCATATACATGTTTTCATTTCCATATAGCATCTTAATTTTAAAATATACTAAATTCTTATAATCTAACAATCTTATAAATAATTTATATCTATATTCATTATAATTACTTTTGAATCATAATATTATATTTAATGTCAATCAATTTCTATAAATTATATTAAGAAAATATTTTTTCTTTCTAAATAATAATAATAATAAATTCATATTTCAAATATATTATTTTATTCAAATTATCTGTTTCAAATATGTGTGTAAAATAATGAATTTGACATTTTAAAACAACTCAACAAATTTATTTCATCAACTTTAACCAATAACTTATTTACACTATTTACATTAAAAGTGAAAATCAAAGAAAATAAAATAAGAAAATAATAATACAAGTTTTTTTTACACTGTTACTATTTCCATAATCATAAATAAATATTTATACATTCTTTAAATGTTTTATCAACAACTTTAATTAAGTTGTGAACTTAAAATTTAATAGATATCATTTTATCAATTAATACAAGAAAATTTTATGTAAAATATCCTAAAATGTAACATTAAATAAACAAACTTAACAATTAAAATGCTACTTCACCTAAGTATTTCTGCTATTTATATTATAATGTATTAATATGTATTACATTTACTATTAGCATTACACCAATGTCAAATAATGTATAAACTGATATAACTTTGTGATACAATAATAATTATTGATTATAATTATTTATTTCATTCTAATGTAATTTCATACTACATGTCTTACCAAAATATGCAATACGTATATGTTCTTTTAAAATAATCTTTAAAATTATTCAATAATTACCAATTTTCTAAGGTATTACATTAAATAAAATTCTATGATTCTTTTCTATTTAAACTATTACTATTCTTCACTTGTTATTCCTATTCCTTCCTAATAAACTTCTATCTAAAATATCGTTTTAACCTTATTCAACTTCAGAAAAACAAATGACCAATAATTATCCAAACTCTCTTATACCTCATCATCTATATCCGATAAACCTTCAATCAAAATATAAACTTCTATGTAAAATTAACTTAACTTATCTAATAAAATAAAATAAAATATAAATTTTTATATTTTTACTAACTTGAAAAAAAATAATAACTTATACTAATATAATAAATCTATTCCTAATATGTAACAGAAAACATTAAAATTTATCACGAAAAATCATATAATTGTTCTAGATTTCTATATTACTTGTATTAAATTTACATCATAAATTCAAAGTATTATTAAAATAAAATTTATTACTAATCTTTCTGTATATTATTTAAATATTTATACATTCATTCAACAATCAAATAATATTTGATCTAAAGGAATATCAAAATACATCAAATTATTATTATTATATATAATTTTTACCATAAATGATACTCTAATGTACAGTCCGCCATACGATGTCCTCCAGGATTATAGTTTTACAAAATAATTTCACATTTACACTCAACAATTATTCTTTAAAATATTACGTGTCGTATAATTATAAAAAATAAACTTTATGCAATGAAATGTTATATTAATATTTAGTTATTTTTTTTTTAAAAATGTAAATGTACCTTTCCTATCTTTACAACTCAATAATTAATTAAATATTTATGTTAGTTAATAAATAAAAAACATATTACATAAAATCCAACGGTGTCTTCTTTCACCCATAATTGTTCTTTTTCCTAGGCACAAACTTTCACCAAACATTACTTCCTTTTCCGGTACATCACGTGTTTTTAAAAGTTTTTATAAGAAATGAAAACGTTCTTTTTTAAAAAAAAATAAATAAAAGTCAGTTCCACCATAAACAAAATAAAATTAAAATAGTTTATAGGATCCGGATTCATTTCTTTAAGAAAAAAAATTATTTAAAAGTTATTATTTTTTTTTAGAATTAGTCAATAGTTTATAAATTCTTATTTAATTATTCTAATTGACTTGGATATCCACGTATATTTTATTTGGATCCTTAACAAATATCTAGGTAAGATTAATTTTAAATTCTTCTGTAGACCAGCGTTCAGACTTTAATAATATAATAATTTTACTTATAAGTATTTCTTGGCCAATTAAACTTCCAATTTATTTGCTTTTTAAAACTATCAAAATTTAGTCTTTTAAACCACAAAGACTTTACAAGGCAAGTATTTATATAATCATTATTATTTACCATATCTTTACCAAGATATATACTTAGATTTATAATTTACAAATACTTTCTTCATAAAGAAGTATTTCTCTTTCTTTAAAATATCTGTTTTATCAAAATTAATTACAATCAACTTTTAAAGTTACATACTGTCCAACATATTGCCTTTACCCATCTAGTAATTCTCTCAGTTAATCCAGCGTTTGTTAAATTTTTAATATAATGTCTCCAATACATTTTATCCTTATACGAGATTTTCATGATTATTTGATAGTAAATTGAGCTTCGATAGAGACGATCAATAGGAAACTACAATTAAATTAGCACTGCATATTTGACGGTAAAACTTTTTATAAATTATTTAAAACCACTCTCTTATAATTTTTAAAATGACTACGAGAGCGTCTATAATTTTACTTAGCTATCTCTAATAGCACACCTTACTTTAAAAATTACAATCATAATTCCCTCCGAACAATTGAACCTTGGTTTTATACCGGAATAAACTTCCCACTTGATTGGTAAATTAAACAATCAACTTGCTAGCTTATTTACATATTTTACCAACAATACAGAATTAAAAATAAATAATGATTTATTTAATATTTATTATTTATTACATTATTACATTCTTAAATTAATCTTTATCATTTATTTAAATCTATTAAACATTTTTTTAAAATATACTTTCTTACTTTATCTCACTTTTAACTTTTATAAGATTATTTTTATAAACAAACTAAGTCTATTTTTATTCGTTATGTTTTTAAGCAGTATTTTAAAAATCAGATTTAATATTTCACGTCAACTATTTTTATTTTTATCTCATGATAGCCAATATAATACTTATAAATTTTATAACAAAATTTTAAAATAGTTTTGGCAACTTTACTAAAAACTCACAAGCATGTGTGTATATGTCTAACTAACATCTGTTTTACAACACAGCTACAAACGCTTGTAATAATCTAAAAATAAACTAACAATTTCATTTTTTAAAAATAAATATTTTTAAAATAAACAATATATTATAACAACTTTTAAAATAATAATTCGATATTATTAAAATCAAATATTAATCTTCTATTATGTACTACTAATAATTAAAATATTTATATACACCTATTAAATATTAATCTTTATCAACAATAAACATATGCATTTAATTTTAACTTGTCTTTTTAAAAACTTTTAGTTTTAAACATTTATTTATTAAATTTATTAATGCAGTATTAATTATGGCCAGTTTTCCCAACCACATACTATTATCATCTTTATTGAAACGTCTCTCTCAAACATCAGCACAATTTTCACATATCAAACACTCATAAATTACTTTAATTACACTTTTTGAAAGATTGTTATTAACAAAATTAACATCATATAGCTAAATATATCTTAAAATTTAAAATTTTTAAAACAGATTGATATAACAATTTATGGAGACCCATACAAAAGGGCACAATATATATATATCATGATCATTATCTTACATATAAAATAGCTATTTTTCTTAGTTTACCCAGCATATGCAACAATACATATGTTTAACTCACACATAAACCATAGATGACTCCAATTCTCTAATGTAAAATTTAATATTATCTTAGATGAACTTAATTTAATAATGATCAAGTAAATAAATAAATCAAAAAGTTGTAACAACCAAATATCTTTCTGCCAATGTATAAATAACAAAAGAAATATCTGCCCAGTTTTATAAAATATGCATTAAAAATTGATATTTATAAGTGTTTGTCTTTTCTTTTATCCATTTGATGTTATTTTTAAAACCATAAATAATATACAAATATAAAACTATTAAATGTATATGCTTCTTTGTAATTATCTCTTTTGAAAACTTACATATACCTGAGTCTCATTTTATGTGAATTATTTTAATAAGATTTTGAAGTTAGGCAATTCATGTTTCTTCTTAATATCTTTCATATTTCACTATATTTATTAGATATCAAGAAATTTAAATTATTAATAACTTAATTTGACTTGAAATACCTTTTTAAAAAAAATATAACATTAGCAGCTAACATGAATATGGCCTGAAGCAGTATTTACAATCTTAGCTTCTATCTAAATAACCTACTTATACTAATGAGTAAATAATAATAATAGATTTATACTTACATATAAAAATATCACAATAAATATTCAAAAATTTTAAACTTTTAAAATGTATTTTGTTAGATATAACAGAAATAAATAATTTTTTAGATTTTTAAAATAAATAATATGTTTTATTGATTTTGTAAACTGAAAATAATCTTTCTAATGATAATGTATAATCTTTTTGTTTTGATTGTGATCTCATTTTTTAAATATAGAAACAGAAAACCATTAACACAGCACAAAATTGAAAGTGGCGCTACTTGTACATCACATCATGAATCTGACTTTTTACCAGTTCACAAATGAACACATATTGTCAAATAGTGGTAATGATTAAAATATGTATGAAAAAATGTAAAATTAAATACTGTAGTTAATAAAAAAATGTTTGTTTGTATTAATTTTTTTCAAATATTTGAAATTTTTTATTAGTCATACTTTATTTCCTTATTTTTTTAATGCGAATTTTGAAGTAATTTTTCCTTGTTACTTTGCTTTTATACAATTTCTAAAAATTACAGAACCTATCCCCCATTTTTCAAGATAACTTAAGTCTATTTTTGTGTGATTTCTTTTGTGCATGTTTTCTGAGGAACCTCTCTACTGCATAAAATGAGACCCAGGTGTATATTGACATGTATGGATATAAAATAAATAAAAAAATTTTTTTATCAATAATAATTTTCTTTAAATATTATTTTTTTAATTGATTTTTTTAATAGATTAATAGTCATTACAAATATAAAATGATATTTCCAACACTCCCCTTAAAATTTTAGCAAATTTACCTTTCTATAAATAATATTTTGAAATAGATAAAATACAACTTAATATTATCATCTGGATCACATTGTTTATTATTTTACAAATTGTATAATTAACCATCTCAAATCAAAACATTTTCTACTGTTACCTCTGGTGGAAGTTTTTGAAAAATGTTCAACCTTTCATCTCTGTATAAAATCTTTATACTAAAACTCAATAAAATGAACTTTATTTTTTTAATTTAATTTTATAAATGAAATATATTCTAAAAAATTATATTTGAACTCTGCAAATATTTAAAAAATGAGTTGTAAATAGGAACTAAGGACATAAAACATCATACAACAATGTAAAAGCGATCACTTTTCATAAAATAAACAAATCATTTTTTATTTAAATTTTTTTGTTTAAATGCAAACAAATTAATGTGGATTTATGATAAATTTATCAAATTCTATTTTAAAATATATTTGTGTTATAGTTATTTCAGTATTTGAAAAGAGTTTAATATCATATTGATTCTGGCAGCTAATGACAAATCTCCAGCCATGATTTTTTAAAAATAATATTACATTCAGGTTTATTAACTTCTATTATTAAAAATAGTATATTAAGTAAATAATGTATAAGTGTATTCTTTTTATCTTAAATAATTGTCACCCAATTAGTAAAAATTATATATTTTTTATTTCAAAATTTTTGCATGAAAATGAGACTACAATGAAGGAAGGCCTTGAAAGAGTAGTTTCTTGCAGTTAACAATAGATTTAAGACTCTAGATGTTAACCAATGGTTAGTAACATACTGACTTCTTCAGATTTGTTTTAAATTAGTAAATTAATAAAAGTGGGTAGGCCTATAGAAACTGCATTTAAAAAACCTTACATTAATATCAGTATGATAACAATAAAACAGTGATTTAAAAGCAAACAATTACCATGCTATTTGTGAAGTAAACAAGCCACATTTTGCAATGGAATTGGGCATGGAAAAGTTAAAACCTGTTTAGTCCATTTCCTTAAAGTATGATGTCTTCTTTTCTTTAGGTCTATCAGAATCTAATATGAATGCTTCTGCTTGCACTATTTACTGATTGTTGTAGTTATTATTTGGATTGGTATCTTCTAATATTTTATGAAATGTTTCTATGGTAGAATAATTAGCAAATGAATTATAAAGTGAAAGGGAGCTATACATTTTAAATAAGTCAATTCATCCAAAATTTTGAAAATATGGCTGAGAGGAGATATTAGACTTTCCCCTCAGTTCCTTTTGTTTAGAAATTCATTTTGTTAATAAATTCAATAAATAAATATATTCTTATTTTATTAACAGTTCTGCAGACAAACTTTTCAATTATTTTTTACTATAAGATTCTAGATTATTATTCTATTAACTCCCCCCCCCCATCTTCCTCATGAAGCATACAATTAAAATCCAGTATTTTTATGAATTTTAACCCATTATTCTAATTACACAGCATTTTATTCAACAAAAGTAATTATTATAATAAATTAATAAATGTTTGACCACTTAAAAACAGAAAAAGTAATTATTGTAAATAAAAATAAAATTTTATACATTGATATAGTTTTAAAATAATAATAATTAATCAAAATAATCTTTTTCCTCTTTACTTTTTTTGGTACTGTGGTATTAGAGCCGCGACATAAAGAATTACAACGTTTAATCATTAAATTAATTAGGTTATTAAATCAAAAACATATTTTAAAATCTACATTAAAAAAAAACAATTTAACAAAAAAAAAAAATACGAAAAGCATTAATGTGAAGAATAGTTAAAATGCGTGTTTAAATCAAATTGGGTGTGTTTGCACGTGCATATTCTGCATAATCTATTTAATATATTGTACAGGCTTACACATGCATTTATATATGTAATATATGCGGGATTCGAAATCAAGACTTTCACACGACCTACAACTCTCGGTGCCATCTTATATTGCTTACTCACCTGATCACACACATGTTGAAAAGATAAAAATAATCACCTATACACGTATTTCATGCTAAACCAGCACTCATCAGTTGGTTCAGATTACCTCACATATATACAATTAGTACTCTGCGTTATATTAAGATAACCAATCTTCATACTTTAATGAGTGCTGGTTTAGCACGAAATACATATATTGGTGATTATTTATCTTTTCAATATGTGTGTGATCAGGTGAGTCAGCAATATAAGATGGCACTGAGAGTTGTAGGTCATGTGAAATTCTGAGTTCAAATGCCACATATATTACATATATAAATGCAGGTGTAAGCCTGTACAATGTATTAAAATAGATTATGCAGAATATTCACGTGCAAACACTCACTCAATTTGATTTAAACACGCATTTTAATTATTCTTCACATTAATGCTTTTCCTATTTTTTTTTTGTTAAATTTTTTTTTTTTTTAAATGTAGATTTTAAAATATGTTTTTGATTTAATAACCTAATTAATTTAATGATTAAACGATTATAATTCTTCATGTCGCAGCTCTAATACCACAGTACCCTTTTTTTATATTACCAAAATCAATCATTAATACTATTATATATATGTTGAAAAGATTTTCACGGGTTGCATATATAAAAGATATATTTTGCGAGTTTATCCGTGTTAAAAAATTTAAATATTGATATACTGATGTTTCAACTTGATCACGCAAGTCATCCACTGGATGATAAAAGGTAGAAAGATGGTTGTAGAGGCACTACAATCACTTATTTAAAAAAATGTTGAATTTCCACCAATAGCAAAAATGTTAAATTAAGAATGTTTTTTAAAAAAATCTTTCCAAATAGGAGGAAGTTTGCATGTATCATCTCACTTATTATTTTCAAGGGTTATTGATCCCACTGCATGATGAAGATCTGTCCAAGTTCAATCCATCTTCTCCAATCTCTAGCTTCTCTTCATCATATCATCCTAGCACACTTCTTTATTTTATCCATCCATCTCACTTGTGGTCTTTTACAATCTCTTGAAATCCAGTTTAAGATTTCAGCTGTATCATTTCTTCTAGAAATATGTCTAGATCAACTCCACTTCAATCTCTTAATTCTTTCAATGATATTAATAATTCCTGTTTGTTCTCTCATCCATGTATTTTGTTTTCAATCTCTTCTTGTTATTCCTAACATGCATCTCTCCATACTGTATTGAGTAGTCTGAAATTTCTGTATTGCTCTATTGTTATGTGTCCAAGTCGAAGATCCATAAGTAAAAAGTGATAAAACACATTTATTAAAAACCTTCCTTTTCAAACACATAGGCATATTTTCTTTTAATATTAAGTTATTTTTACCAGAAGCATTCCAAACAAGTTTAATTCTATTAATAATTTAATCCATTATGTTTCCATCTGTAGTAATAATTTGGCCAAGGTATTTATAGTTGTTAACTTCTTTTGACTCATCATTATCAAACTTTATTTTCATCTTGTGAGTAAATGCGTAGAACATTACTTTAGTCTTTTTAACATTTATTTTAATCCTACTTTCTTATTTTCATCTAGAATCAAAAATAGAATGAATCTACATATTCTTGGAGCTCCAATTTACTCCCTTTATTTGCATATATATATTGAGCTATGTATAATTCAATATATATATATATATATATATATATATATATATATATATATATATATATATATATATATATATATATATTGTACCAGACAAAAACTTTAGGATTCGCACATACTGACCACAAGGGCGCCACTAGTCTGATTGTGTTAAGAGGATTATTGAATGTTATAGTAGTAAGGAATGGGATAAAAAAATAAATTTATTAATAAAGACTAGGGAGTTAGAGAGATGGAGAAATAGTATGGAGAGTAAAAAGAGTTTAAATATATATAGAAATAAACAGAATATTAGGTGTGAGTTAGTATATGATAATAGTAAGGAAAGTAGTTTATTGTTTAAGGCTCGAATGGGATCTTTAGCTACAAAATAATATACATGTAAATGGAAAAATATGGGTGATTTATTTTGTAAATTATGTAAGGAAGGAATTGAAAATATTAGGCATTTGTTAATTGAATGTAAATGTTTGAAAACAGAAAGGGTACATATAATGAAGTTGTGGAAAAATAAATATGAAAAGAGTGATTATACAGAAAGTGAATTATTGGTTTTTATGCTGGGTTTGGAAAAAGATAAGGGGGATTTAGATATAAAGGTTATAGAGTTGACAAAAATTATGTTGTGGAAATGGGATAGAGCATATTTAGAGTGGGGAATGTAAAAGAAAGTGGCTAACAGGTTTATCTGGGCATAATTGTTGAGATATTCTTGACTTCGTTTAAGGAGAAGCCATAATACATCACATCACATACATACATACATACATAACTAGACATTTATTTTAAGGGTGGACAGGATATGCGAATCGAATATGCCGGACTAGCTCAATCAAGCAAATGAGATCTATGTTTTGTTCAGAGAGTTGGAAAGGTAACAACAGAAAACAAAATCATCTAAATGAAAAGGAATAATTATTTTATTAGTAGCATGGTTAAATAAACATAAATCTAAATAATAATCTTTAAAGCACACTTAAAATATGTACTACACCTACATTTGTCAAAATTAAACTAAAATATTTTATATGGCTTTGAGAGCGATTTTCTTTGCGTGAAAGAGTGCAAAATACTGACAGTAGCAGAAGTCTTAGTAAGTATACAGTGATCTCACACAAGACAAGGGAGGTTAGCTTCCTGCTTATAACCCATAGTTAGAAAAAGGCTGAATCCCCATATTTAAGATTTATGCAAGCTTATGTCGAAACCAAAGAAATACGAAGGTAACTTCCAAAACATTAATAAAATAAAAAAAAGAGTGTTGAAAGTTATTACTTTCAATCAATTGACCTCCCTCTGACTGAGACAGGCTAGGAGCTCACAATCTACCTATTGAGAGGGTTAAAACAATTGTATGTGCCCCTAATAAATGAATTGGAAGCTTGAAGAAATAAAACTGAGAACTATTATACTTTATTATAAATAATTATAGTTTCTCAACACAAGTAGAACTAATAATAAAATGGATCATGAGCCAGAAGCCAATTAAAATAGTCTGTAATATCCAGACTGCTTTCTATAATAAAAGGAATGTGAGATTAGAAATAAAACTATACTATTTGACTTACTAAGACTTAAATAGGATGGACAGTAATAGGTTTGAAACTAGCACTCATTAAAAAGAAAAAAAATATCAAGCACATTTAAAAAAGAAAACAAATCTAAGACAACAAAATTATTTAAATTGTGGAACATAAGGCACCTTAATAATTTAGTTAAATGTTAGTGCACTAGATTCTTGAATATGATCCATTAATCTGGATTCTCTGCCGGTAGGCTTGGTCAAGTCAGTTAATGGTTTCTTTGTAGCCGATTCTTATGGCATTATAGGCAGTTAATGGAGACACAGGAAGCACAAATCTGTCCTGGCAAAAAGCTTAGCACATGATGGTAGAGGAAAATATATCTACGGTAGGTTTAATGTTCATTCTAGGTAGAATAATTACTGGATCAGCTTTCAGAATATGCTGAAATCGTTCTTGCCAAGTATTTTTGGCAGGAATAGTTTGTGCAAGTCTCTCAAAGTTGGTGGAAGTATCTCAGAGTTAGTGAAAAGATAATACAATGGCCTGATTAAGCCTGTTATGGTTGAATCATATCTCATATCTCCACCAATTACAAAACTTTTTCTTTTTAATTAAAATTGAAAAATTCTCTATCTAGCTAACAATAGTTATCTAATTAACGAAATAAATTGCCCTTTACATATCTAGGAATTAACTAATGAAAAATTCTTTTCCTTTTGTTTTCTTTCTTTCTAATTATTATTATCAATCTAAATCCCAAATCTGAAAAGCAATTTATTTATACAATTTACTTTTACATAAATTTTTTTAAAAAAAGTAATCTTAGTTTTCTTTTTTCAAAATTAAAAAACCAAATATAGCTGTGGGGTTAAAATACAATTCCCACGTATATACATATATATTTGTACAAGCATTACAAAAAACTTTTAATCAAGTTTTACAAACAAAATCTTATAAAAATTTATTTTGTTTTCTTCACCCCTATAGAACTTCAATTTTGTAATGGTGTTTTGAAGCATCCATTACTATATATATATATATATATATATATATATATATATATATATATATATATATATATATATATATATATATATATATATATATATATATATATATATATATATATGTATAGAGAGAGAGAGAGAGAGTAACCTCTACTCTTTTCACTGATCTCACTTTATGTACAAATAAATTCCCCAGCATCAATTCTATACAAGATAGAATAAATTTATTATTTAAATTACATCTTTACCCATTTATAAGACTCTTATGATACTACTAATCTACAGCTTACCTCAGTTGGTGGTTATAGGATACCGTGGTCATCTAGAATGCAAATGGGAATGAGAGAAGCATTTATAACCAATAATTATATAATATTGATTTAATTATATTACAATAAAGCAATTTATCAATTAACTCAAATCATGATATATTCAATTCTTTCACCATCCATGTACATGCTAGATCAATCATGCCACTCATCTAGTATGCTTGGGATCACTACAATAATACTCAATCTACCAGCATTTAATTTAGATTGAACAGCTATATTAATGTTTCTTAAATGATGCACTAATCTCAGGACTCTGCTCTGTAAACAACAAATCAATCATAATATAATAAAACTATTAAGTAATAAGGGCTATTATGAAATTGATAATTATTACAATAAATAAAGTGTAGACAATGATAAGGATCAGGTACATTTTTATCTCACATTATTGTCTATTCTAAGCAGGATAAAATCATAATTTGGCATTACAATGTTAGGATTTATTAAATCTGTATTGTTTAAATAAATGGCATATAATGTTATACTGACAAGTGATACAATTTAAACAAGGTATGATTTATTCTTAGCATTTACAGTGTTTGGTTCAATTAATTCATTGTTATCAAGATAAATTGCATAGCTAGCAGATCAATAAATTATTCTAGTTAGTTTATGTTGAACATATGTGTGTGGAAATGGTCAATCGAACGTACATAATAAAACAATTCAGAGGAAATCTTATTTCAACAAAACATTTATTATAAGACATATAATTTCACAAACATCAATGATAATCTTATAATTACCTTTACATTAAACACAGATTCGATTAGATAACATTAAATTATATAATTTTGTACACTTAATATTTGAAGATGCTTCCTTCTATTTATTATCTTATTTACATTTATCACTCTATTTGCTTATTTACCAACAATAAACAATAAAAGATAATTATACATTTATAATCCAATGTTAAATACATCTATTCTCACTTGTGGTCTTAATAAGACAAGACAAACAGTACCAAAGAATCAGCTGATGCTATAAAATTATTTCTGAATATCTGTAGGCTAATATTTGCTATATAAATCTAAGTGAAAGTTTTATTACTCTTTGTCTTAGATAAAGTAAAATTTCCTAATTTAATACTATATTCATACCAGAGGATGAATTAATAATAATAATAATGAATGAAATAGTGATAATATGGGTGATATGATTTGACAAAATATTTATACCTAATAATCCTAGTGATGGTTTCTTTCTATATCTAAATTTTACCATATTTCCGAATGTGTGGGCATTTATAAAATCCCAAACACGAAGCATTTATTAATTATATTTCCATCAGTTTACTTGTGGAACGAATGGTGCAGTGAGCTAATCATTAAATCAATGATCTATTTCAAGTATATCATAGAAATCCATAAAACATTTATCTGATATAACCAACATATATTACCTGACTATAATTACACCAGAATGAAGAAGGAGAGAGAAATAATAATAAATTAATATTTAAATATACACGCGTGAGGGTTAACCAAAACTCCAAATTCAAACTTAACTCTTCAATATAATATCTAATAACTTTTAGGACACAAAGGTTGCGGAACTCAGCCGACTTATCATCAATAAATAAGGCATTTGCCACTTCATTTAGGAAATACAAATATCTCAGCATATATTATTAAACAAGGAAATACACTACACCCATGATTGAACGAGTAAGTAATCAAGGAGAGTATCGCTCAATCCACATAGCAAAAATCATTCCTTCAATCACTTCTTCATCCAAATGTCTCAACACATTTCATATATAAACAAATCTATAAGCAGACAAACTGTTAATTCTTTATTTTCCTTTAACATAGGCACCAAAACAAAACTGATAGAAAAGCAAAATATGACTTTGATAGAATCGTTTACGACAGTGCACACATACGCGAATATACGATCATATATAAAATGATTCCCAAATCAGATGAAACAATAAAATGTCATATTAACAATAATTATAACTTTAAATGAATCTATTACTTGTGAGAATTATGAATATTGAATTTTAACGTAAAGTCAATACTGTCAAGTAAGTTTAACTATTTTGCATACTGGCATAAATATTTCTATGCATCTATCTAGTATTATTACCCAATATGCAATATTAAAGTATTTAATTTGAACTAATAATATGAGCATGAGAATATCCATTTTTCTTTTAACATAATACCAAAAAAATATATTACCAATTTGGTATAATTTATACCAAGATCTCCGAGATGTTCTAGAGGAGATTAGGCATACAAATAAATAACAATAATAATAAATTAAATTAAGCATAAAAAAAATCTACCTATCTATTATAGGCAATAGGAAGGAATACATGTCAACATTTAATCATTAAAATAAAAAAATTTTTTTAGTGCAGACTTGAAAGTTTAAATGGGAATATACGTGCAGCTCACAATGACAATGACAAATTAACAACATTAAAAAAAAACATACAAACATTGCTCCTGCAGGCTAAAGTAATTTGACAAAAACAGTAATAATCCCCAATGTTCTTAGAATTTTCTAAAGGATATTATAAACAGCTTTTGCATGCATTAGAATCATTTTACTTGTCATAAAATAAAAATATCTCCAATTCGGTAAGATAATCCAAGTAAAAGTTTATGACTTTATTTCTTTTTAGGTTTCTAGCATTCAATAGAATTTTCATAACAATTAAATCCATTGTCAGTGATTTATCCATGCTGGTATACATTGTTTGTAACTAATTATTAAATATTATTAAGTCATGCATTCTATCACTCATTTTTATAGGAGTAAATGGTAAGGTTATTTGGTATATATGTCTATCCTATTAATGCAGAGGGTTAACATAGACAAACTTTTCCATTTTAATTTTATTTTGCATATCAAGAACATAAAATTTATCAACTGAGAGTCAGTAAACTGTTCCACTAAATAGTTCAGCATAATTTTCTTTTTAGTTATTCTTATGGTTATTAATTTACACAATTCCATCATTATTTTATTCATCATAAGTAAGTTATAATAAATCATTTCAACAAAATTTTATAATATCCATGCATTTGAATAAAGTAAGTCTAAATTATTAGCTGATAAAAGCCAGAGCTGGGTACCTTTGAAAATTTAGCCTTCCATGTAAACAGTTCTATTCTGAGTAGTATGAGAGAACTTTATCCATAAAGGAATAGTAGAAAAATTTCACAATTTAGTTCACCTATTTTCTTATTTTTTTTAGAAAATTATTCCACTTTCCATAACTATTCTGTCTTTTTTCTCTGTTTTCTCCATTTTTCTGCTTAGCCACACTTTTTTTTTAATAATGAGCTTAGCAATATGCAAGAATTTCTTGCTTGTAAAATTTTAGCAATAGAATATTAGAAAAAAAAAAATTAAATTTACAAATGCTAACCAATAACAAATAAATAAATAACTTTTACAATTTTAAATGTAAGATTTTATGTAATAAATAATTAATAAATAATGCATAAAAATCATATTAATTAATGGTATATGTGTGTATCTGTCTTTCCATTAATACAAAGGTCTATTAATGACTGAGTTATTAACAGTTTCTATGGCAAGTAAATACTGCTATTACAAAATGGATATTTTAAGTAATAATTAAAATATGAATGAAGGGTGAGATGATATAAAATGGACATGCACCCATATATATAAGTTAGATCTTGGATTGGGAATAGACAGTGAGTTAGAAAACCAATGAACAAACACCTGTTATGGTCTTACAGACAAACATTCCTACTAATTTAGCTCTCATACCAACAATTCCTGATATTGTTCATCTTCCTTTCCCACTATCAGACACACATAAAATAAAATTTTAATGGTTGGTACACCTCCACTCAGGTCCTGATAATATTTTAACCAAAATTAAAATACTAAGTTATATCACAATTCATTTTTCTCCTAATAGTTATCCTTGATCACTATTGGCACAATATGAACCTCCCACATTTCTTCATGGTGCCAACCAGGAGAGTCACAATATATATATATGAAAAACAAAAAACACAAGTTAAAAACTTGCATATGCTTGTATTTATGACAATAGATGGCGTTATACCAAAAACACCTTCAAGCGTTTGTTTACATAAACGTCAGAGTGAGTATTTCACTATCTCTAACTTAATTTCCACCTTCATATCATGATTTCAAGCTATTTGCTATCATCAGTGAAGGACAGGATTAAGAAACTAGATCTAAAACACAAACTCTGAGCGTTTAAGAAACAATTTCTATTCAGCTTGCAAGCGTGAATGTTTTTTGTTTTTCATAAATGTACCTTTGAGGTCTTTCTTGCAATGATATATATTGCAGAGACTTCTACTATGTGGTGATGCTGAACTGATATCAGACCTATGTAGCTATCTGGCATGCGATGCTGAGTTTGAAGACATTACGTGTCTAAAAGATTCATGCTTGCAAGCTGAATAGAAATTGTTTCTTAAACGCTCAGAGTTTGTGTTTTAGATCTAGTTTCTTAATCCTGTCCTTCACTGATGATAGAAAATAGCTTGAAATCATGATATGAAGGTGGAAATTAAGTTAGAGATAGTGAAATACTCGCTCTGATGTTTATGCAAACAAACGCTTGAAGGTGTTTTTGGTATAACGCCATCTATTGTCATAAATACAAGCGTATGCAAGTTTTTAACTTGTGTTTTTTGTTTTTCATAAATGTACCTTTGAGGTCTTTCTTGCAATGATATATATTGCAGAGACTTCTACTATGTGGTGATGCTGAACTGATATCAGACCCATGTAGCTATCTGGCATGCGATGCTGAGTTTGAAGACATTACGTGTTCACGCTTGCAAGCTGAATAGAAATTGTTTCTTAAACGCTCAGAGTTTGTGTTTTAGATCTAGTTTCTTAATCCTGTCCTTCACTGATGATAGCAAATAACTTGAAATCATGATATGAAGGTGGAAATTAAGTTAGAGATAGTGAAATACTCGCTCTGACGTTTATGTAAACAAATGCTTGAAGGTGTTTTTGGTATAACGCCATCTATTGTTATATATATATATATTATAATTACATTTCTGGGGAGATGATTCCTTGAGTGTTCATAGGTTTGGATGGTGGATTATATAAAAACAAGGATGTGCATGATATCTTGGTTATGAAGCCAAATTATTTAATAATATATTACTTAAAAAAGTATGCTCCAGAAGCTCACTTGGTCAAACTATGCAATAATACATGATTATCTGTTGGCATAGGTAATAAGACACAGGCATGGCTTTATACACATACCAACTTATACAACAATATATGCACTTAACTATATACTATCTTGGATCATTTTATTCCAATGTTAATACATCATATATCTTTATATAGGAGAGATAACATCTCTTCATTATATTATTTGAGTCAAACAGCCAGTTTTATAGACCATTACTTATATAAACTACAGACTCAATTATTAATCAAATTCCAGAGCATGAACATTATATGTATTCTAAGATGATGATGACAATATCATTTTTATGAATTTATGATGGAGCCAAATGGTATCTTATTGTGCTATAGATAAATTATTAGATGCTGATTTAGAGTGCATTCACCACTATTTTGATTTCTAAGGACCACCAAAAACCACATCTGATATATGCTAGTGATAAATGACATTGAATATTCCATATAGAGTCACTTGGATGTGTCAGCCAGTGGTTTTGAGTGGTCTGTAGAATTCAAAATGGTGGTGAGTGCAGTCTGAATCCCAAAATCTTATAGCCTAAAATATGAGTGTTATTACAATAATGACAGTGCAAAGTGCTGAAGTATGTGGAGAGAGAGAAGGATGTTTTAAACTTGCAACATTTTAGTAACTCTAAAGCATTATTTACAAAAACAACCATATCATCTGCAAAATGTACATGACTTAAAAAATTTCCATTTACTTTTACTCCCTTAGCTTCCAAAATACTTTTTGCAAAACTGCTATAAAAAATTTCAGAGATATGAAATCACCCTGTCATACACCCTTCTCAATGTTCATCTTTCTAGAATCATTATATAATCTAATTGTTGCTGTTGCATTTTTTATAAATTTTCTTCAAAATATGACACTATCCTGGGTTTATACCTTGATGATCTAATGCTTCAATCACTGAAATAATGCTTATAGAATCAAATGCCTTTTCATAATCTACTAATCTAAAACATAATGGCAACTCATATTTATTGGTCTTTTCTATAATTTTCTCTCAATACTTGCATGTGATACATTGAACTAAAACTTTTAAATCCAGTTTGTTCTTTTGATTGGTTAAAATACAAAGTTTGCTGTAGACAAGTTGTAATTATTTTGGTAAAATTTTGTATAAAACCATAAAAGACTGATAAGTCTGTAATTTCTAATATCTTGTTTATCATTTTTCTTAAATATTAATATTCCTACTGCATTCTTCCAATAATCTGGTATATCTTTGTCATTTAGACATTCGGTATATAACTTTGCTAAAAAAATGTCTATTTCTTCTTCTGCTTTTTTTAAGATATCAATTATAATTCCACTATTATCTGGGCTTTGATCTTTTTTATAAATTTAATTACATGTCTCATTTCTTCATTTAAAATCCCGAGCAATCTAAAAGATATATTAGTTGTAGGTTGTACTTTTTCTTGTTATTTATTTTATATAATTCTTGATAGAACACTTCTACACATTTCATTATGCCATCTCTCTTTTTAGTAATAGTTCCATCTTTGTTTCATATTGCAAAAATAAGTTTTCTACTAATACCAAGATGTTGTTTTATCTTCTTGATATGTTTATTCTTTTCTCTAGCTTTCCTTGCTAATTCACAATTATACCTTCTTATATCACCAACCCCTTTTTTGCACAACTTTACAAAATTCGAGATATTCAACCCTTCTTAATGGATCATTTTTATATATTTTCATATTCATTCTTTTCTTCTTAAATTGTATTGTCTTGGAAGAAATTTTATTGGTCAATTGCAACTTTTTTGTACCAGCTATGTTTGTTGTAGGATTAAAAAGTGTACCAGATATCCTCCTATTGAATTCATTCAAATTTGAATAATGTTCAAAATCTGTTAATATTTGAAAACAATTTGTAAGTTCTAATTCAAATTCAGTGGAATGTTTCTGAAGATTAGTAATATCAATTGTGAATATTGTTTTTCTTAATAATTTTTTTCTCTCTGATTTTACATTAACATGTATCCTACATCTTACTTAACGATGATCACTTCCTGTGTTGAATTTATTAAAAACATTACAATCTTGAAATACATATTTTCTGTTAGACAAAATATAATCCAATTCTGATTTATCTTCATTTGAATATTTTGATGTCCATTTGAACCTAACATGTTTTTCAAAAAAAAAAATTCATAATATAAAATTTTTCTTTTTCTGCAAACTCCACAAGTTTATGTCCTCTCTCATTTCTAGCACCATAACCAAATTTATCTACAGCATTTCATTTTTTAATTGTTTATCAATTTTAGCATTAAAGTCTTCCATGACAATTTTAAAATGTTTTTTGGTCTGATCAAAAGCTTTTTGTACATCCATATAAAAATCCCCTATTTTTTCATTACAACGAGAACCTATTGGGGCATAAACCTAAATTATCTGCATTTGAAATCTATTAAGTCAAACAACTAATCTTACCACTCTGTTTGATACACCATCAATCTCCATAATGTTGTTCTTCCACTTTTTATTTATAATGAATCCTACTCTACTTGTATTTTTAATGTTCCTTTGTAATACAGTATATGTCTATTTTTAAAATCAGTTGTCTCTTCATCTTTTCTTTTAACTTTATAAAGTTCAATAATGTCTCATTTAATATGAGACAATTCTTCTTCCAATTCTTGCAATCTTTTTTCACTTGAAAGTGATCTGCAGTTGTAAGTACCTAAATTAAAGATCATCATCAAATGGCAGCCTGGATCCAGAATCAGGAAATTTTTAGCAACCTCTGCCTTTGGCCACCAACTACTGCCTTAGTTGTTGACTTTACAGCCTCCTGGAAATGAAGACCATGATTTATTTTTGTCTGTCAAGATTGTAAATATATATTAAAAGAGATAAAAATCATTCACACACACATTCATTCTGCCTTCAAGAAAACTCAACTGATATTTCAGATAAGAGTTATCAGACAATTGAGAAGAAAGACCAGGGCGTTTTTTGATCTTAAACTCAGAGGTAAAAACCAATAAACTTATCACACTGCCTAATGCATGTTGGTGAGCAGCCTATCCATGTTTACATACTATATGAATAATCATATAATAATAGCAGTTGCAATGACAAGAATTTGCCCTGCTCAGTTCAAGGGTCTCACTTCACTTAACAGCAGATTCCTTTCTGCTGTTTATATTGGGGTTTCAAACCTTCCTCGTTTTTAAAGGGTTTTTCCTCTCTAATAATTTCCACCTTCATATTCATTTGGGGGAGGATATATATATAAAATAAAGCAAATAAACATATTGGTCTGTATATTTGTCTGGATTTATATCACACACATTTTTTTATAACCAGGTTTTTTTATCCATAGTTAAGCTAAATTTAGAATTGATCATTTTAACAAACGTTGTTTATCTTTATAACAAAATTATAGGAATTAATCATCTCAGTGAAAAACTAATTAAATAATATATTTATTATTTATTTTTTCATCTTTTTATTTTTATTATTCTTTTCTTATTAGATTGAGATTTTGAATTAATTGTTTCAATATATCCATAAGAGTTATTAAAATGAGATTGTCTCTATTCTCTATTTGCACAATTGCATTGATGCTTGCTATATTTAAAATAGACTCATATATATGTTTTTCAGACTTTATTTACAACAATGTTAGCAAATGAAAACTTATAAAAATATGAAAGTTTAAAGAATAGGTGGATTTATTCTACTCATTATTTGTTAGCATATGCATATTATGGCATCCATTGATTACTCTAGCTTGCTGTGTGTGGCATACGTATAGTGAGTTTTGCCTGTTTTAACATATGCATATTATTTATTCATATCTTATAGATAGTTTACTTTTGTTCGAATTTCATGTACATAAATAACTTTTGAAATAGAAAAAAATATAAATTAATAGAGCAATTTAAGATCATTAAATTTTATCAGCCATCTAATGAAAAGTTAAAATAAATATACTGAACTCATGATTTCAAAGGAGTAACTTTTTATTTCCAGACACTATAGGTTTTAGTTTTTATTTCATAGTTTAATAGTAGTAATATAAATTCACATACAAACAAAGACATAAAAGATTTTAATTAAACATATAGTTAAAGCATTGTTTTTCAGATCTAGTAAGACCAAGAAACAGTTGAATTACTGAAATCTAGATACTGTTCAATTGTTTAAGATTGAAATTAGATCCTAGCATAATTGATGAGTTGAAGAGAACTTTAAAATTTATGTATTTTAAAAATTACATTTTAACTTTTAAATGATTGATATGATAGTATCTTAGTGATTTTAACATACACATATGCGTACATATATAATCAATTTTAAAATAATAAACTTAGAATTCAAAGCAATACAATATAATTATTAAAAGTAATGATTTTTGTAAAAATGTAATACTAGATACAAATTAGAAATAGATTTAAATACCAGATAACAAAATAAGCACAAATAATCATTCAAATGTGACATATTCTAAGGAATGTAGTAGCATACTAATTGACCACATATATATTGTTTCCGGTCAAAATTGTGTATTCATTCAACAAGACCAATAATCCAAGCAAAAGTACCTTGAATCCAAACATGCACAAGATACATATGTCAGGACAAGGATGAATCCTAACCTATTTGCCTAAACTATTGCCTCTCTGACTAATGGATAACGTTTGTGATGACACTAGCAGTGCTTGGTTTTATTCCGTCCCAGCTGGACGTCATGGTTCACATAGAGACTCAAAATAATAAAAGGGTTTATATGAAAAATCAATGATTTAATGGGTTCTGACGATTGCAGAATGGTACAGATATGATTTGATCGATTACTAATGGTTTGATCCGTAATAATGATAATTCTTTATGGCAACATTATAAAGAAGTGAATTTAAATCAAGGAAATATTTAAATAAATAGATTAATTAACCTTAGAGATTGGGAGTGATGACAAACTAAGCTTATTTAAAATAACAACATTACAGGAATTTATTAAGGAATTTAGTACAAAATAAGTTAAGTCTTTGTTTATACAACTTGGTTATTTTCTTTAATTCGTTTTGATGCGGCTTTGACAAACAATGTAAAAGTTTGTTAATTGGTCGGCCAAAAACCAATCAGCAATAAAATAAGATATTACAAATAAATCTGTTTTATATATATATTACAAAATATGAAAGATGGGCATTTAAAACACTATTACATTTAAAATCATTTGTATATAATGAGTGTGGGAAGCAAAATAGTTCTTAAATAAATAATTGACAATTATACAGTCAGATTTAAATAATTACAAAATTTGTTTGTAAAGGACGTGCCATCATGGCAGAGAGCATTTCAGGTTTGCTAAATAAAGATATAAAATGATGAAGAAGGCAGTATGCTATTATAGATTACAACAAAAATAAATGAGGTGGCTTTGCTAAAAGAAATTCCTGATATGTACAGGTAGATAAGAGAAATGTTGGCCCTCTAGCCAAAGCATGTCTCTGAATAATAAAAAAATATTTTTGATGTGCTGGACTTCCCAAACACATATTAATGACAATGCCTGAAAATGGATCCCTTGGTATGAACTACATCTACTTTGAGGGAGAGTAAAAGATTGGACTGGTCAGTTAAATTTCCGAAGGTCCTAAGAGGTTTGTAGTAAAGCAAGAATAGCAATAAATGAATGGTTGTAGCTATAAATACATAATGCCTTAGACATATATAGTAGATAATGTATCACTAACAAAATTAATAACTTAATTTCTAATTAAACTATCTCCCTGCAATAATGGAAGGTCCCAGAAACCTTAGGCCTTTACTAAATGGATCATAATTTACAATACAAAAGGATGGCAAGAATTAAAACTAAAATATAAATTGCTTTCCACACTTCCAAATATTTCATTTATTAATAAGTTATTAAATAGCTCATCGTTGAAGATTGCAAAATAAATCAGTCTTTTAATTAACATAAACAAACTGGGTATTAAATCTCAAATTCACTTCTGGTGAATTTTAAACATATATCATAATAAATTGTAAATCATAATTTTAATATTTTCTGACAAATAAAATATATGTATGAAATATATATACTGATAAAATTCTATGATAAATTTTACTTAATTGATTCACTAAAATTATTTATTCTTTCAGGAATAATTACAGGGCTATTTTAAATTGGAGATAATAGTAAGATACTTTTAAAATAATTTCAATCATTCATAAATTTAAAATGAATTTATAATATAAAAGGTACAAAACTAAACAAGCTTTTCTATTAATTAATTTACAGGAAGTAAGTGTCTTGTAATGATTTTGACTGGAAAATTAAGAGGGAGAGAATTTAAAGTTAATAGCTTATTGAATTTCGTACTTGGAAATTTCAGTAAATCAAATATTCTAAATAAACCAACAAAATTAATTTAATTTGCCGCATCAAAATAATGTAAGATTTTATAAGAATTGATATTTTAAATTTAATAAAATTAAAAGACGCATTTTAAACCAAGCCGTATAAACATCACACAGATATATAAAATATAAATTAGTATTGATTTGGAAAACAAGTAAAATGGAATCAATGGCTTGCAGCAAATTGGACGTTACCTCAGAATCAATCAGTATGCATTCCATGGCTGGAAACAGACATTTATACAGTCAGATTATTTGCAGGCTTCCTCGACACAGACAGTCTCTGGCTAGATGTTTAAGCACTGGAAAGGCATGGATGAGTTGGTGGAACAGACCTCTGAGAAGCAAACGACCGATCTTTTCACCTCATCATTTCTTTAGGCACGATGTATATATAGATTAATCACTTCTCTCCAGTAAACTCAATAAATAATTAATCAAATTTTCCACTATTTATGTGTTCTGATCTTTATCTATAGGATTGAATCTACAGTGACAACTGCCAATTGCAATCGCTCTAACTGTTTCTCTAAGGTTGGTGCCTGCTTTGGAAGGAAAATCTATAACTCTGCATGAACATGCCCCAAGGGTTGATTTGCTAATTAAAAAAAAACAACAACAAGCATATTAAGTTTATCAGTCATTGTACTAACAAAATCTATTTAATTAAGGTTTAGATTAACAAAAATGTAGATTTTATTCAGAAAAATTTTAGGAATTTGGTACAATGACTTTCAAACATATTTGACATAAACTTAAGCAGAAATTTACAAAACATTTCTTACAAATATTACATTGTTGAAATAATTGATTCTCTAATGTATATTGATTAAAAGATAAATATAAAATGTTACCCACTAATTAATTGAAGAAAATGAACTTTAATAAAGAATTTGAAATATTTGTAACATTTTATAGATATCTAGGATTCAATTACATATAAATGCCAATTTAATAATATAAACATAGTATACATTTTGACAAATATAAAATAATAAACTAATATAAAAAGGTTAGTTTTAATTATAAAATAAGATTAATGAAATATAAAAGATTATAATATTGATCAAAATATACTACCACCTATTATGAGATGGGTGTCAGTTAATATAAGATTGAGTTCAAACCCAGACTAGTGCTGATGACACTGGCACTAGGTGAAGCAGAAATATGTACTATATTTCCAGCTTCAATATTTAGTAAAATATAAGCTAATTTTTAATCACACATTGTTTAAAACATACACTGATATAAAAAATTACATGCAAAAGTTAGATCAATGTGAAATTTAAATAGATAAAACAATGATAGTGTTAAATTAAAATCATTGATGTCATAAATATAATGCTTCAAAGTATTAAAACTGATTTATAATTGGTGAAATCATTTCTATTTTGATGATTTATTATTACATATAAATAACAAAATACAAATTACCTAAATTAATCTTCTACACCTTGTGCATTTGGTTCCAGAAAATTCACATAGATATCAGAATCTTGGGTAATAGTAAATTCGATATGATATACAGATTTAACATATATATATATAGTCTTGAGCATTATTACACTTATTATTTAAATAATACTTTGAGTGCAATTTGAAAATTATAATTGCAGTTTGTAATGTTATAAGTGACTATTTATTAGTATGCCTTCAGAACAGATTATATTTATCTGTTTAAAGAGATTTATTTAAATTTCTTTGTATCAATAATTTCAATTTCTTTGATTAAGTTAGAATCTTTAATATCTATATAAATATATTGAACCATTAATAAAGGAGAGGATTCCACCTTTATTGTTAAAAGTCAGTTGCCTTGATAACAGTTTGAAATTGTTGATTGTTATTGATATTGGGATTGTCTAAATGTTGATTGACTTTTAATTATATATATATATATATAATACACTAAATGTTGATTGACTTTTAATTATATATATATATACAAACACAAACAATACAACTTCATTAAAAATATATACATTATAACATCAACTAAAGTAATTAATAGAAAATTAGAGTAACACAGTTGTGATAATATTAAATTAAGTGAAAGCAGCCATACTACATGAATGACTGAGTTCATGCTGAGTGTACATAATATTGTTGAAATGGATGATTGAAAAATCCATAATAAAGCTTTGGTACGTGGCCATGTACATAGAATTATATGAATTTTTAATTTTTTAAACAGTCGTATAGTAATTTTATTTTTTTGTAAATATATTAATTTGTGTTGGATTTAGAATCATTCTGAAAATTGCAGTTTTAATAAGAAGGTGAACAAAATTAAAAACCTTTGTTTAGTCAATTAGTGCTTGAACGTCATTTTGATCCCTTATACAATTTATTTTTGATTTTAAATTATTACTTGCAGAAAATTTAAACAGAAGTCTTTATTGGCCTATTATCTTTTGGAATCTGATTTCTGTGAAAAAGAATGCAAGGTAAAAAAATATTTTATGATTTTACTAAATTTTTTCTATCATTTTAAGCTCCTTATTTTTATATACAGCTACAGTAAATTAATTTTAATAATGATATTATTATTATTACTATTATTAGTTCTATCTAACATTATTATTCTAATTAATTTTACTGAGATTTAGTATTAAATTTTTCTTTCTGACATAACTAAAGTAATTTTATACATTAATTTATTTTTAATGTTTTAATATGCAGACAAAAGAAAAAAAGTATACCAAACGAATTTATAAGGTAAGTGATAATTATTTTAAGAAATTCAAATGTTAAATTTTTTATTATTTCTATATCACAAATTAAACATAAATGTTTTAAATTTTGAGAGCCACAGTAGTAATGTGAAAACAACAATATAAAACAACTTTTATACAATGTTTTATTTAAAAATTCACTTAAAATATTTTGATTATGTATTTGGAGGTTCAGAATTGAAATTCATGAATTTATATAGAAATTGAGTTTATCCGGATGTGAAAAACATATCAAACACAATATTACATTCTAATATCTTCCAACTTCTAGTTTAGTCAACTAATTAAAAAATAAAATGAAAACATGCACGATCATGGTATTAGATGTTCTATATTTTAGATTTATAAATAGCACACTAACATATTATATTCAAAGCAGAAGATTATAATGAGATTAGAGAACGGGAAAACAATTCAATTTTTTGTTGTAAATCAAAATGCAAATTAATCAAATGTTTTAAATATAAGCTTCACTTTTATATGACTGAAAACGTGTCTTATAAGTTTTAAACAAAATTATTTAAATCATTAAAACCACCTGAATTCCATAAGTTTTTTTCCCACTAAAAAAGAAGTCATGGCTAATATATATATATTTACAACCTGTTATCTAAAATATTGCGTTATAATAGTTATTATTAAAATGCCAAATACAGGTATATTTAAGTTTGTCATTTCTGATTTAGTCATCCTCTTATTATTGTTTCTTTATCAATAAAACTCAGATATTCAAACAATCTTACCAATGAAGAATCAATCATGGATCATTAATCAATAGATTTTCTTTTTGAATTTAAAATCTTTTTAAAAAAAATTTCATACTATTATAAAATAAACTCACAATGAAGCAAAGACCAGATTGAAATATTACTATTACCTTAGTGTTATATGATAAGTTTATTAAAAATATTTTTAATAATATTTGAATGGCTACAATAGCAAATTTATTGCATTGAATAAAATTATTTAGAACTCTGGAAAAAATGCTGTATAAACTATGGCAAATATTTTTGAACTACTGTTGCTCTACTACCAATATAAGCTTATACTAGATTACGTTAAGGGATGTGATAGTGTGAAATAAAATAATATCAGAATACAACTTTTGAAAACAACAATTATATAACAACCATCACCAATTAGAGTAAATAAATATTCTTTTGTCATTTTTTAATTGAAAAAAGTTGAAAAAACTTATAAAATATTACAAATTTAAAATTATTGTACATAAAGATTTAAGCATTAAATGAAAGCACCCACCATCATTGGTTTGGAATAATTTATATATTGAATGGTCAAGTGTGTCAAACTTAATATTAATTAGATCAAATACAGCAATGAGGTTATTGTAATTGAAATGTCATAAAGAATAGTATATTTATTATGTGCACCTTTGATCCCTTAATATTTTCATTTATATCATTCATAGATACCTTTTATTTTTAAATTCAGACCAAGTCATCTGCATTCATCAAGTTGGCTGCATAATAAAATTTTTTATAGATTGTACCTATAATATCTATATCTATTTTGTATTGTTCTGAAAATTATCCAGTTTTTTATCAATGTATTTTTTAACCAATGTAATTTTTCTTTTGACTATAAAGTTTAATTTAATAATAATAATAATAATAATAATAATAATAATAATAATAATAATAATAATAATAATAATAATAATAATAATAATAATAAAAATAATAATAATAATAATAATAATAATAATAATAATAATAATAATAATAATAATAATAATAATAATAATAATAATAATAATAATAATAATAATAATAATAATAATAATAATAATAATAATAATAATAATAATAAAGCAATTTAATTTGCTAATTTTTTACTTGTTTTTTCTAATTATATTAATTTTATTAAGTAATATTTGTAAATATGAATGTTGCTATTTAATTACGAATTCTCATGCAAAATTATTTCAAATGCTTATAAATTTGATACATAAATATTTAATATACTTTATTTTAAAATTTCTGTCAATTTGATTTTGACCCAATTAGATTAATATCTAGACTACAAATTTTATAATTCTATATCTAAAATGTTACTAATACAACAGCTACAAAGACAATAAAAATAAAAAAAGTATTGATTAATATTACTTATTAGTATTATTTTTGTTCTTTATTCAAATGTTTCTTCAAATAAAAAAAAAATAATATGATAAAATGAAATGAAATGATGAAAATGTTTTATATTAATACTATATTGTAAGACATATGCTTATGTAATGTTGTTCAATTTTTCCATATCCATAAATTCAATTTAGTTTTATAAACTATATAATACTGGAACTTATGAAACTTGATCTAAATAAATTTACAAAACATCATATATACTAAATATATACATTTAAAATGTCTTCAATATGATAAATTCAAATCACCATCTTCGTAATACAGATTAAATATATTTTTACTTTTTAACATCAACTCTAAATAATATAATTAGGTCAAACCTAATCTATTATTCATTATTGTAAGCTTATTTATATACTAAATTTATTTTCTTCTTTATGTTTTAATGTACACCTAGTTACATGCTATTTATTTGTACTGAACACAATGGCTAGAAAAATATAAATCAAAGAAGCTGTTAATTACCAAGCCTCCAGAATTTTATAATTATTATCATTTGTGATTAAAAAGGCAATCAAACGTTAAAATAATGGAGCTTCCAGTATTTATATAAAAACATCATTGATATAATTGTATTTTATTGCATTTAGAGTGTAAATTAACAAAAGTGTAAAAAAATTAATGTAATGAAGATCATTTAAATCTTTGTTGAAAGTGATTGTTGTATGTAGGTGTAGATTACATAAAAATCTCTGAAATTGTATAATATTTACAAATAAATAATAGAAACTCATCTTCACCAGTCTCCTAATAATAAACTCCATAAGTATTTAGTATTGGAAACCATTATACCAACCACTGCACAAGAACAAAGTAAATTTGTCTTAGTAAAACACTACTTTAGCTTGTGAAATATCAAATTTTATTAAAATAAATCATCATATCATCAGTTGAGCTTGAGTTTAACATACCATTTCAATACAATAAATGAAGTAACAGAAGTCCTGTGAAAATACTTCAGAAACATATGACCTTTTTGAGAGTGGAAAGAATGTTAAATTCCTATGACAAAAATCTAATTAGATTTTTGAAGTAAATAATATGTTAAAACACATCAAGTTAAAGAAAATTATAAGTTTAGTTTTATTAACCTTTTATTAGAATATCTATTATAAATTTATTAAATATACTGTAATGGTATACAATATGCTGTTACATTAATTTAAAATTAAAATAAAACTTAAGTAGTTATTAAAAACTAAAAGCTAAAATTAAAAAGAGTTATTTAACATATATATATTCACACAGATGCAAAACTTTAAAAGTATTTTTTTTTAAATAAAAAAAAAGTATTTGAACTATTTTTTTTTATAAAAAAAGGTAAAGATCTAAATATAAAATATTTTTAGTAAAAAGTAACATAAGTAAAAATGGAAACAGGTATTAATTAATTCCTGTAATCTCAAAATGGAAATGATTGGGTTTTTTTTTAATTAAACAAAAAAGCAAACTAGCCCTTGGGGATCTTATATAAAAAAGACAGAGGAAAGATATAGATAAGAGAACAAAAAAATTAGATGTCCACTAGAAGCAGCAACCAACGCTCGGACCTTAACGAAGATTTGGAACAGGAAAACATGTTCAGTGAATTCGGACGATTGGTATAAAAAAAAAAATTCAAATTAAAACAGTTCCCCAGCTTGATTTTTTTTGAGAAGGATAATAAGACACCCTTTTCATCCTCTCTTACTTATTTCAAATGAAATGACTGTTGAATTATGAATGGTACTGTTGCAGATCCCGAATCATATGGGTACTGCAATAAAATAGTACCAGGATTAAACCAGCTAAGGCCATCTCCAGAACAACAGATCAGTCTTCCATGAAAGACTTTGCGGGAATTGGCACCAGGAACCAGGAGCTCTTCTACTGTAAGATATGAACTGTAAAAGTTTAAAAGTAATTAAGAACTTTTGTCAAAATTTGACAAGCATTTAATAATCAACTAAACCTAATTTTTAAAATGACTTTTAATCTGACTTTTAAGATTTCAAAATTAATTATTAATGTTTAATTTTAAATATTTGAGTTTGCTAATTTAATCATTTCCATTTTATTGACTAAATTATATAAATGTTAAATTTAAGTCAGGCATAAATGGCTACATAGATTTGTAAAGTTATATTAATTAAGTAAGGGAGGGTTAATCTTAGGTTATTTGTTTCATAGTTAAATTGGGTTAACTGATTGGATATATTGGTGTAATTAGTAAATGTAGCATGAGATCCACTGCATGCAGGATCATATTATACTCCACACTTGGGCAAAATAAATCCAATTTCTCACCGATCATTGGAAGCAGGCAGTATTCCCTGCTCCTTGGATCACCCCTATAGCCTTTGGAATGGGATAGTAAGACAGAAAACACAGTCCCTTCCTATGAAATTTTTTTATTGTTCTTCTCACCAGACAGATGTACCATTCCTGTACTGGACAAGAGTCAATGTCTTCTATAACCATGCTGTTCAGATGCACATTCCTGATAGTATGGTATTGTGCCATCGTATTCATGCTGCATTGAATACATCGATGTATCAGATAGATTGGCATTAGTTTGAATGTGAACTTTTGGCTTAAGGTTAAATAAGGGATAGAATATTTTCTTTTCAAATGCAATCTATGTAGTTTATTCATACTTGACACTCTAATAAAATATTATTAAATTCATCTGTGCAGATTGTTTAAAATAAAAATTTAAATTTTAAAATTAATAACCAATCTAAAATAATAAATTTTATTCCTCAATTTTATTTATATGTGTGTTAATAAATGTTTGTGTGTTAATTACTGGCAATGGCTTATTTCATTTTTTTAAAATATTAATATATTTCTTTTAAGCAAGTTTTATATTAAATTTCTGTGACTCCCTGAGCTAGTGGCATGGGCTGACAGTCAGAATAATATATATATGTAAAAGTCAGATCTTAACTTGCATATCTGCCTACTATATAAATTGTCCAGGTTCAAATAGTCTGGTGGCACCCTGTACGGCAGATACGGAAGACCCCGATCATTATAATACATTATAATTTTTTTTTGCACTAAAAAATTAGTGAGCAAATAATGAATACTCTTTCATTATACCATGCATATTTTCATTTATTCATGCATAATAAATAATAATATTACATTGATGATTCAAAACCATCCTATATTACTTCTAATATATACTGTGAATCAGAAAGATCAAATTATACAGCACTAATATGTAATAACAACTGGAATGATAAACTTTCAAGCAATTGAATGATAGTTATGCTATTTTTATACAAGAGGACATCGAATATTATAGTTAGCACTGGAAATTTATAACTGGAACTATTATATACAATATATAAAACTTATTAACATTAATTAAGTTTTAAATTGAGCTTTACCCAAAAAAGTGAAGCTTAGTATTATTAGAAAAGAATTATAAGGCTTAGCGCTTTCGAGAATTTAGGTCTCCATATTCATAGCCTATCTTGGGAGTGTCAGCTTACATTGAGATTTTAAGTGAAGCTTAGCAGTAATTTATGCAAAATTTATTCAAAGTATTCTTTTATAAAGACCAGTTTTCTGGAGAATGCAAAGCATGATTCTTTTCGATTTATTGCATAGTTGTCATTTGCAATAGTTAAATAAAAATAAATGAGTTTAAAAAGTGATGTTAAGGATTATTAAAGTATATAGTGTAGCTTTAAATTACATATAGTAAATAAATAATGATAAACCTTTATTAAACAATAGTTGTATGTCACATAAAGATCAAATGTTGTTATTGTGTTGTATTATAGTAACCAGCTATTCAACCCGATTTCAAACAGAATTCTTTTATGTACAATCGAATGCTTTCTTATAAATAAATTAGTCTGCTTTATTTATGACGGAGGATTCAAATGCAGATTATAGCTATAGGCATTTCATCAATCAAGAAATTTCCAAGCAATTTAGGATTTTTCAGGAACAATGCTGATCAATATTATTTAGTAATAAATATGAAATTATTCTTAGTTTGAACGAAAAAAATCTAAAATATAATCCAATTTACTCAAATAAACTTCAGAACTCTAATTTATATATATATATAATGTCAAGAATTGGTGGTGGAGTGGTCAGCACAGCCGCCTTACAAGCAGTTGTCCCGGGTTTACGAGTTGCTTCCCGGCCGATGCTTTAACACATGAAAAAAAAAAAAAGTTATTTGATTCAATTTTTGTAAAATTAATTCTTATGTTCACTACATTATGAGAACTTGACAAAACGTTATACATTACTACCATTCATTGTTAAAAACCCCGACTAATGAAATTAGTTTTATTTCTTACTTTAAAATGTATTTATTTACGAGTTAAGTCAAAATATTTTTTGTTAAAAAATAGATTAATCACAATAATATTGTAATGCTTATTCTTTTACCGTACATACTATATTTAAATTCTAATTATTATTTTTATATGGATATTTTCTTTTATAGGGGATATCAATAATCGAAAAAACAATACCAAAGTTTATTATCGAGAAATATAACTTGTCAATTCTTTATCAGGTATGATTCATTTTTTAATCTATCTATCTATCTATCTATCTATCTATCTATCTATCTATCTATCTATCTATCTATCTATCTATCTATCTATCTATCTATCTATCTATCTATCTATCTATCTATCTATCTATCTATCTATCTATCTATCTATCTATCTATCTATCTATCTATCTATCTATCTATCTATCTATCTATCCATCTATCTATCTATCCATCTATCTATCTATCCATCTATCTATCTATCCATCTATCTATCTATCTATCTATCTATCTATCTATCTATCTATCTATCTATCTATCTATCTATCTATCTATCTATCTATCTATCTATCTATCTATCAGTAATCAGTCTGATAGATAGACTGAACTTATTTAATTAAAGTTATTATTAGAAATAGAGTATGAAGCTTTCTCTAATAAACTATCCTGTTAGTATTATAAATTTTGCAGTTTGAACATCATGATGGTGTTCTCAGTAAAATATTTCTGATATTAGTTTTATATTCAACAGAAATGAAAAAAGGAAAACGTTTTTACTATGCTTATCTGTGTAAACCCATTTCATAAATCCTGTTTCTTTAAGCCTACTATTGTTATGTCTGTTATTTTCATAAGATTTGAGAATAAAGAGAATGTTTTGCTTCTTTATTCTCAGTTTTAGATTTTTTTAAAATTATGAAAATGTTGAATCGAAATTTTTTTAGCAACTGTAGCAAAAATATCACTGAAATATCAAGAATCACTGTCCATATTAAGAATATTTTTTTGCATATTTACATAGATTTAGAAGTGACTTCTGTTATACTAACAATGAGATATCATTTTTCATATTGAGAACCTACTGAAAGTAATATTATGTCTTATGTTATTAGTGTGTTGTGTAGGATATTATGCATTGAGTGATTTCTGATCTACAGGTGAATGTGAGAAGTTCATATAAAAATGCTATAATACAAAAAGTAGATAGTAATGTTAATATGTAGAATAAGAATGAAGTTTTTGTGGGGTTAATGGAGGATTTGAAATAATATTTAGAATATGAATTTTATTCATTAATTTTTTTAATATTTTGATGTATGCTACAAACACCTGCGATTCTAAAAACTTTCAATATAGGCAATAATAGAATATTATGATTTATTATTACTCAATTCACTTTTTTTTTTATTTAATTGTAACACATTATTATTTTTAAACTGTTTTTAAAGATGAGAAACTTTCATCACATTAATCTTAACAAGTTTTATGGTATATTATTATCAGACAAACCAACTTGTGTTTGGCAGGAAGAAAGTAGAGGAACTTTACAAGTAAGTTTTACATGCATATCTGTGTGCGCACACGCACACACACACACATATATATATATATAACCCTTAGGAACCAGTAACCACCTAAACATACAAATAAAGATAGTAATCAATATTTAAGCATTATTTCTTTTATATATATATATAAAACAATTCTAATCTAGGTATAAAAATCATCATATCCAATATAACAAAAAAGGTGAAGGGAAGAAATCTGAAATTTTGACCAGTTTGTTGGTGTTCTCCAGAATTCTAAAAGAATATAGTAATTACAGCAACATCAACAAAAAACAAAAGCAGCTGTTTTTCGTTTTTATTTTATTTTATGAATTACCATTTACTTTGACACTGTGTTCATTTCAGTGAATTACTGCATTTTTTTGTTACTAGAACTCTTGAAGAATATCAATAAATTGGTCAAAAATTTAAATAAGTGCTCGTTTTTGTTTTTATATTTACTTGACATTTTACTATTTTGCATAACTATATTTACAAGTATTGTTTACATTTACTTAGATATATTATTTTTCATCATTTAGGATACAGCTTATAATGGCTGCTTCCTGTATTTATTTTTTTTGCAGTGAACGAAGTGACAGCAAAATTATAGTATATAGGATTAAAGCTAGCATCACTATTGCGCAATATGAAGCTGAGAATAATTAATTGTGATATATTTGTAACCATCAATTACTTTGGTATACAATGAGATATAAACTTGTTCTAAAGAAGTACAATACAATAATCATTCCAGTCAGCACATTGGCAAAGTGTGCAAAAACAAATGGACATGTGGTCTGTCTGATGATTTAATTCTTGTAAAAGCTGACTTTTAATACATTTCAAAAACATGTAGAATTAAGAAGACTCATTAAGTAACTATGTCATTATTTGGGATTTTTTTAAATTTGATTGTCGTCTGGATACTAGAATTTTTTCCAGATGAAACACACTAAGTACATGATACTTACATTAATTAATTATACCATCTTTATATGATAAAATAGGCTTCATAATTATCTAAGTCCACAATAAATCTAAAGAAATGATCCTATTCTTTTTTCAATTGAATCCTCCATAACCTCTAAAATTTCAAATCTATTTTATTTTCTATTCCATTTTTTCAATATTTTTTTTGTCTATTTTAAATAACTTAATGTTTAAACCAGAATTATTATTATTATTATCATCATCATCATTATTATCATTATTATTCAAAAAGGAATTTTCAGATTAAAGTTTACACTGGTATTTATTCGTATAAGCATACTTACATTGATGAGCACTGGGATTACATAAGCAAGTTTTCTATATTTAAATATATGTTAAAGGGGTGGAGGTATATTTACATATGGGATAACAGATTATGATGCTTAGAAGCTCTAAATGATCATAATGATGTATATTCAGGTTTTAATTCAGGAGAATTATCAAATCAATCAAGGGTCATATATACATTGGGGTAATGTTTTTATATAAAAATACTTGTGTGTGCATATGCACATACTACATTTCTATTTTTACATGAGTATTATTAAGATTTATGATATATTTGCACTGGTGTGTTCTGGTTTGTTACAAAGTCCTTGTTGGCAGGGTTCTATATGTTTATGAGTGTCATCAACTGGTTATTTTATATTCTAGGTTCTATGGGTTTATTGGAGTTTTATTATCTTCTGTGGTTGTATGGCTTTGTTGGTTAAAAATGCTTTGTATGGTACTTGTCTCTTCATGGTATAGGTTGTAGCTGAATGAGTATGTGTTTGGCTTTAGTACAGATAATATCCAGGGGAAGATCTTACAGGAGGGTTATTATTGGTGATAAAATATTGATCCCATATGTTGATGCACATTGTTTGTTAGTTTGATTGTAGATAAGGTCTATGAGAGCATGATCATCTGTTGGAAGGCTAGTGATTATCAGTGGCCTGTTAACTACATATATTTTGGCTCTCTTTGGCAGCTTATGTTTTTGGTAGATTTAGCCCTCTTTTGATTTCTGTTGGTGCTGGTTCAATGGGTAGATGGCATGAAGTAAGTGCCTCCATGATGTGAGTGAATGTTTTATTTATTATGATGTATGGGTGGTTTGTCTTGCTGCAGTTCTTTATTTCATTGTTAGTGTTTTGCTGTAATTCTGATGTGTTGTGTATGGCAGCTGGATCATGTCATGCATTAGGAAAGATGGATGTTTGTTTTGGAGCCACTTGATTGGCAATAATAATGTGAGTGTTTGTGCTTATCTGATTTAGCTTTTATGAGGTCAATTATGTGTGTGTGTCATGGTCAGTGGGGAAGAGATTAGATACTTTTCTTGTGTGTAGATGATCATGGATTTTATCATGGGTGTTGCAATCAATGTGGTAGTTTGTAAATGGTCACTCTTTCAGTGTTTTTTTGGTTAGACTGATTGTTGCTTGGCATGATTGTAGGCCTTAGCTGTTGCTGTAGTGTGTGGATAAGTTGGCTATGCTGGTTGCATGAGTAACACTGCAACTTCAGACCTCTAATAAAGAGGCAAAGGATGACCTCTTGATCAAAAATTTGAGTTAATATGGCATTTGGATCAATGTCCTGTGTAGTCTTAACTTGTAATCATAGCTACTAATGTAGATAGGGATTGGCATGTTATTGAGGCACATGGCTTGGAAGGATATTATTATTACTACTTCTACTACCTCACTACTACTACTACTATCATCATCATCATCATCATCATCATCATCATTATTATTATTATTATTATTATTATTATTATTATTATTATGATGATGATGATGATGATAATTTTTATATACTCTCCAACATAAAAGTTTTTTTTTTAATATTTTTTTTTGAAATTGTATTTATTTAATTTATATTTATTTACTTGCTTATTATTTCTATCCTTTCAAAATTTAAATATCCACATTCTAATAAAAATGTTTAGGAATAACTTAGATAGTTTGTATACTGTTGACTTATTAAGGCAGATATTGGTAGCAATTATAAAGAACATAAAAGTATTGAAGAAAAAGCCAAATTTCTGCTATATTGAAAAATTGTAATGCAACTCAATTAGAAAGATCTGAAAAAATAATTTGATATTTTTGGCACATATTAATATTTGAAGTCTCCTTAATTTGTGTTTTAATAATGCTTATAATTGAAAATATAAATTATTTTAAGACAGCTGCAAACTTATAAAAATATAGGAGTTGAAATAGAAAATTAAATGTTGATATTATCAATGCGGTTATGTTTAGATATTCTTATAATAATGCAAATTCTCTTTTTATTTTTATATGCATAAATAAATGACATCTCCCTCATTGCTGATAAACACTGTATTATATATATTGCTACTATGTTTTGAATTATAGTCGATGCATTGATACTCATTTAACCAAAACCATAAGATCTTTGTATCTATTCTAAAAATAATTAAACATCCATTTACCGTTCAATATTTGGTAAATGGGCTATTGAAAGAAAAAGGCTTGTTAACATTTTTTTTTTTCATTATCTAAACAAATTTCCAATTCTATCCAGATTTGTCTTATGTTCAGACATGGATTAATCATTATATGATGTGTTTTTGTTTTAATTATAACATAACTGCCAAAGTAAATTTAAAAATGAAAAAAATAGATACAAATAAGTGGTTTGCATAATAAAAATATTAAAAGTATTTCGAATTTAAAAAAATAAATGGAATTATAATTTACAAAAAGAAGAATGGTCAAACTTTTTTTTTTACTCCATGGTATAAAAATTATAATGGATATATTACCAAAAATACTTCACATAACTCCATCATGCCTAATGCTTTTCAGGAATAAACTTTCTGTATATTCTATTCCAGTGTTGTTACCCATTGTAAGCTTAATAATCTATACATACTATAAAGTAATGCTTATCAAATCAAATCCAGTGCTTTGGATATGAATTTGATAAGCATTACTATGGAGTACCTATTTATTACTCAAGCTTACAAATATGGCATCAGTGAGGGGGGGGGATAAAGAAATAATTCACTTGTGAATTATAGTAGACAATATGTTTTTCTGTCATGCCCATGAATTAAGATTTAAATATAAGCTATGTCAAGCTTAAATATATCTGTTACAAAAAGATCTAGGGAATTGTTTTCTAGCAGCTAGCCTATCACTAACTGTATTAGACATATACTTATTAGTTGGTAAATAAATAACAATTGGACGATAAAATAAAGACAAAAGACCCAAATCCGGCCACATGGTAATTGCATATCCTGGGAGGTTTGATTTGTAGTGGGATGCTTAAAGATTATTTTATCTTTTTCAAGAATGATATTTGAGTAACCAAAGTTTAATAAAATATAGATAAAATTTCAGATGACATGCATCCAGAAGTAAAATAGAAATTTTAAATCAAGAGGAAAAAAATCATTAGGGATTTACTGTGTAACTACTGAACTATATAAAATCACTTGAAAATAATTGTTTGAAGATACCATTAGAAAAAAATAATTATTTTAGCTTTTTTGAATAATATACTTATATTTGAACACAAAAATAAGGAAAAGAATTACTAGTACATGGATTAATTTACTTGCTAATCTTATACTGAATGTTAGACATCCTAATTAGGGATTACTTACAAGGAATAAGTGAAGTAATTCAAAAATTTAATGAATATGAACCAGCATTTAGTATCAATGATTATGTTTTATTCAATACTTAAATCAAATGTAAATGGTGCTCTAAGGCAGAAAATTTTTTAAAAGTTGCATTCACATAAAATTAATAAAACATTGTTGTCTTTCTTTTCAAATGCCTGATATTCTCAAACTGTGATATTATTTTAGGTTTTAGATAGACTATATATCTATGTGTATATATACACATATATAATATATAATGAGTGTGCTAATAGTTCTAAACAAGCTTTTTCGATAAATGCCACAAGAGAATGCATTTACAATCTCTATCTAGAATTATTTTTATCCCCAAACCAATTTTGAACTAATGGCTGTCATCAGTGAGGTGCCAGGACATTCAGATATTAGATTTAAAATCCAAACTCAAAACCAGCATTGATCGCATACTTAACTATTAAGTAGAAAATCTGAATTTTTCAGATATCTATACATTCAATGCCATGTGGCTATTAAAGTTAAATTGCTGGATTTGAAGACATATAAATGTCTGAAAATTTTAGATTTTCTACTTAATAATTTAGTATGCTATAAATGCTGGGCTCGAGTTTGTATTTTAGATCTAGTGTCTGAATGTCCTAATACCTCACTGATGAGAACTATTAGCTCAAAACTGGTTTGGGGATAGAGATAATTTTAGATAGAGATTTTAGATGCTTTCTCTTGTGACATTTATCCAAAAATACTTGTTTGGAGCTATTAGTATGCTCATTACATTACATTTGTAAATACAGCCTAATTAAGTCACATGATGTATGACTTGGTTTCCTTACTATTATATATATATGCTCTTACAATTAAAGATGAATTATAATTCTTACATCAAGAAGACTGTAAAGCTGTCAGTTAAATCAGTAGTTGATAAGAATCATCAACCAGAGATCTACATAGTCATATGATAATGATTTTGTGTTTGAAAATTATTACATTCAAACAAGAAATCTTGCAAGAATTGGAAAAGCTATCTAATGTTAAATAAGACTATAAAGTATTATAATTAATCTTAAGCAATTACTTAAAAAATATATTACATTCTTTCATTTCTTTAAAGCCATTATAACTATTCATACTCTTAGAACCATTTGGCTTCTTGCTGTTTTATAATTTTTGTTAACAAGAAATATAACTTTTTAAAAAATAATAAATGCCCACAAATTTTTATCTAGAAGTATTATGAACAAAATATGGCAGTATAACATTCTTTGAGTTGCAAATTATTTCAGTATTAATTCACAATATTATTAGTATCCAAAGCAAGCTTATAATTCGATGCAGTTAAACATAAAGTTAAAAAAATTGTAAATTAATTATATATTTAATTGTATATTCTCTTTTTCAAATGTAATTATTCTATATGTGCCTTGAAGCACAATTGAACTGCTTGCAATTTCATATGCTTTGTTTTATACGTTATTTAAATTAAATTATTTTTCTTGTACACATGTTAATATTTGTATATAATTTGCTATCAGTAAAGTTTATTTTATAAAAATAAAGTCAGAAGGAAAAACTAAGAAAAAAATGACTTGAGAAGTTAATATGTACTTTATTAAAAAAGCCATGTATTGAAAGCACATATAAAGTAGAATTTATCAGAAATAAAAAAATGTAATAAAAATACAAGTACTCATTCTCATCAAAAAATAGGTGACTTTTATATAGATATCTGAATACCATTGAATAGGAAAATAACATTTTAATGCAGCCATGGGAGATTTTAATCAGAGAACATTTCAATGATAAAAGTGTAGTACATTTATTTGCACATGGAAATCTTCAATAAACAAAAACGAACAATACAAATTATACTTCATTGATTACTTTGTAAATAACTCCAAAGAGTTAAGAGTCATAGGATTATCCAAATAAAAACTTAGAGATGGTATTAAATTAAAAACATGTCAAGACTATGTTTAACCGATGAGGCGTAAAGTATGTGCTAATGCAAGTTAGAGAAACCAAAACTATTGGCAAAAAGCAATGTAGTATTTAATCTTCTTAAAAGCTCTATTGATATTAAGCTATAACTTACAAATTGCGTTAAAAATATTAATAAACAGATTTTGAAAATAATTCAGACTTGAACTCAACAATAAGAAGATACCAAATACTTACTGCCATACTGATAATAGAAGCAATAAAGATATATATTGAATGTAAAAAAAAAGTGTTTAGTTTAAATTGATTGAGTTCTGATTTTGAATTAACTCTTAATTTATTAGTTTTTATAGTTATTTCTAAAAGAATAAATGAACATTGTTTCAAATTGTTTATTAAAAGCTATTATAATCTGATTCATATTACAAGCTGAAAATTTTTTTTTTTCATTTTGTTTGTATCTCTTGTCAAAATTTTTATTTAATTGTACAGATTTGTTTTAATAAATATAATTTTTTGAGACTAGCAAATTAAGTCATCACTAATGATTATAGTGAATTTTATTTTAAAAAATAACTTTATTCCTCTTATATAATGATTATTGATATTCATGCCAAAATTTATCTGTGTAAATAAAAGCACTCAATAAAATACTCCATTATAGAAATAAAGCTGTAGCGTAGTGATTGTTCCTGTGTAAGGAATGTAATGAAAAGATGGATGTAGGCTATTGATAAGAATAATTGTATATTTAAATTTATGCAATAAAGTTGTGTGTGAATAATGCTTCTATATGTTACTATTAGATGAACAATATTTTTGATGAATCTTATTGCAATTTTTTTAGAATTGAATTACAAGAATATACTCTTTTTGCATAAGATTTTGAAAGAATGACCCAATATTGGAACAATACTTTAATATATCATAACATTTTCAACTTCTTTAATTAATACTTTAGCACTACTCTTTTTATATGAAAACTTTATTCTAACAATTTCTATCAAAAATGGTACGATAGATAAAAATAGAAATCAATACATAAGGAAATGAAGAAGAAGAAACAATGCTTTAAGATAAAAATAATTCATAAAGAAGTAATGTAAAGTGATGATTTTCAACTCAGTTAATATTTAAGATTTTTTGAAATTGATATTTACAGAAACTGTACTTCTGAGTAAACTTTTTATTTTATTTTTGAAATTTATTTTTCTAATCTCGTAATGTAGATTAATAGTCAGCACATTAAGTTTTAATCTTCAAAAGCCTTTCTGTATTCTGACAGTTTTCTTTATTTTAGTTTGCAAATGAACAAAATCTTCTTTGTTTGATATTTGTATTTAAAATGTGAAAAATAATTATTAATATCTAGAAATTCTAAGAACATATGCTTTGCAAGTTTAATTTTTTAGTCATTTTTATGATATTGCTATATTTTCTAACAGCATGTTAGTAAAGACATTTTCTAGACAGATTGTATTTTCCACCACCATAATTTTCATGATAACATTATTCAGAAAAATTTAATCTTTTATATTTTAAAATAAAACATTTCCGTAGAAAATAAATTTGTAATAATATTTATTTATGATTTCCAATAACCACACAATTACTGTGCAAAAATAATCATAAACTTTCCAAAAAAATCAAGTTTGTAATCATTTGTAATATTTTCTCTAAGTAGTACTGCAAAATTAGTGACCTCAAAAAATACATTGGGCACCCAGCACTATGGAGTTTTGCAACTACTGAAATCCCTGCATTTTCAAATATCCTGATATCTATAAAAAAAAATTGAAATAAAGTAGTAAAAAAAAGTGAAGCTGGGAGGGGGGGGGGTTAGCAAAATCTTTCAATAGAGGGCCATGAATGGAAATTAAAGTTTTAGATTTCTCAAGCTTGGGTGTGATGCCTGACTAAATAATAAGATTACAGTGAACTAGAACTAGTCTTATTAAAAATTAAAAAATAGCTCATACTCATCAATTACAATTTTTCTTAGCCTATTGTTATTTTAAAACAATTTGCAAGTGTACTTGTGGAAATCAACCAAAAAGAGAACCTGAATTTTAGTATTTTGATCTTATAGGCCAAAATACAAGTATTGAGAGAAATCATAAAAAAATCAAAAACTATCAGTTGACATTATATTTAGAATTTATAGTTTACAAAAAAACATTTAACTCTATAAGCAAATCTGCTGGTGATTCAAGTTTTGAAATATCAAAGCATAGATCTGAAATATTATTAAATTCTGAAGAATATTTATCAAACATTATCAGTATTGATTAAATTCCATTGTAATATTAAGAAAATTAACATCATACAAATATATGGCAAAGACATATTTCATTTTCAAAACATTTGACAATAGTTTCATAAGAAATATTTTATAAATTAAATGAGAAACAAAAACAAAAGATTCCTAAACTTTTGCAGATGTTTTTGAAAAATAATGTGTCAAAACTTCAGATTTTGCAAGAGCTATTAGATGAAAGAGAAAAAATAGTACAAAAGTAAGGACTAAAAGACTAAATTAATAACCAGTAGCTTTTGAAAGAAAAAGGTGAAAAGCAAAGAGTGATATTAATGAATTAGAAAAGGGTAATAATTATAAATGTCTTGTCAAATTGCTAATGCACTTGGAAACATGATGGATAAAATCAATTATAAAATTAAATTTTAATAAAATGGTTCTAATAAAAGTAAGTTAATATTAAATGTGCTTACTTGTTTAATAAAGATGCTTTTGGGAGTATTTAAACAGGCAAAACTCTCTATATGTATTGCCACTTAGTGCAAACCAGAGTAATCAATGGATGCCAGGAGGCTTGTGTATAAAATCCCCATCTAGTGCCTACTTATCCAATATTCCCAGACCTAGTTTTAATAACAGTTATAAGCAAGCATAAGAAATGGTGATCATGTGATGTTTATTGGGAGTATTTACTGTATAAATCTCACACCACATATAGATACATTGACTACTCATCAATATATATATATATATATTTATATATAAACAAAAATGCAAGTTAAAAAACTTGCTAACGCTTGTATTTATGTCCACAGATGGCGTCCTACCAAGACTGCCAATCAAGCGTGTTTTGTTTACATAAACGTCAGAGTAGTTAGTATTCACTATCTCTAACTATAATTCCACTTTCAGATCATGATTTCAAGCTATTTGCTATCGTCAGTGAAAGACAGGAATAAAGAAACTAGATCTGAATACAAACTCTGAGCATTTATGAAACAATTTCTATTCAGCTTGCAAGCGTGAATTTTTTAGACACGTAATGTCTTCAAACTCAGCATAGCAAACCAGATAGCTACATGGGTCTGATCTCAGTTCAGCATCACCACATAGTAGAAGCCTCTGCAATCTATATCATTGCAAGAAAGACCTCAAAGGTACATTTATGATAAACAAAAATGCAAGTTAAAAAACTTGCTAACGCTTGTATTTATGTCCACAGATGGCGTCCTACCAAGACTGCCAATCAAGCGTGTTTTGTTTACATAAACGTCAGAGTAGTTAGTATTCACTATCTCTAACTATAATTCCACTTTCAGATCATGATTTCAAGCTATTTGCTATCGTCAGTGAAAGACAGGAATAAAGAAACTAGATCTGAATACAAACTCTGAGCGTTTATGAAACAATTTCTATTCAGCTTGTAAGCGTGAATTTTTTAGACACGTAATGTCTTCAAACTCAGCATAGCAAACCAGATAGCTACATGGGTCTGATCTCAGTTCAGCATCACCACATAGTAGAAGCCTCTGCAATCTATATCATTGCAAGAAAGACCTCAAAGGTACATTTATGATAAACAAAAATGCAAGTTAAAAAACTTGCTAACGCTTGTATTTATGTCCACAGATGGTGTCCTACCAAGACTGCCAATCAAGCGTGTTTTGTTTACATAAACGTCAGAGTAGTTAGTATTCACTATCTCTAACTATAATTCCACTTTCAGATCATGATTTCAAGCTATTTGCTATCGTCAGTGAAAGACAGGAATAAAGAAACTAGATCTGAATACAAACTCTGAGCGTTTATGAAACAATTTCTATTCAGCTTGCAAGCGTGAATTTTTTAGACACGTAATGTCTTCAAACTCAGCATAGCAAACCAGATAGCTACAGAGGCTTCTACTATGTGGTGATGCTGAACTGAGATCAGACCCATGTAGCTATCTGGTTTGCTATGCTGAGTTTGAAGACATTACGTGTCTAAAAAATTCACGCTTGCAAGCTGAATAGAAATTGTTTCATAAACGCTCAGAGTTTGTATTCAGATCTAGTTTCTTTATTCCTGTCTTTCACTGACGATAGCAAATAGCTTGAAATCATGATCTGAAAGTGGAATTATAGTTAGAGATAGTGAATACTAACTACTCTGACGTTTATGTAAACAAAACACGCTTGATTGGCAGTCTTGGTAGGACGCCATCTGTGGACATAAATACAAGCATTAGCAAGTTTTTTAACTTGCATTTTTGTTTATCATAAATGTACCTTTGAGGTCTTTCTTGCAATGATATAGATTGCAGAGGCTTCTACTATGTGGTGATGCTGAACTGAGATCAGACCCATGTAGCTATCTGGTTTGCTATGCTGAGTTTGAAGACATTACGTGTCTAAAAAATTCACGCTTGCAAGCTGAATAGAAATTGTTTCATAAACGCTCAGAGTTTGTATTCAGATCTAGTTTCTTTATTCCTGTCTTTCACTGACGATAGCAAATAGCTTGAAATCATGATCTGAAAGTGGAATTATAGTTAGAGATAGTGAATACTAACTACTCTGACGTTTATGTAAACAAAACACGCTTGATTGGCAGTCTTGGTAGGACGCCATCTGTGGACATAAATACAAGCGTTAGCAAGTTTTTTAACTTGCATTTTTGTTTATCATAAATGTACCTTTGAGGTCTTTCTTGCAATGATATAGATTGCAGAGGCTTCTACTATGTGGTGATGCTGAACTGAGATCAGACCCATGTAGCTATCTGTTTTGCTATGCTGAGTTTGAAGACATTACGTGTCTAAAAAATTCACGCTTGCAAGCTGAATAGAAATTGTTTCATAAACGCTCAGAGTTTGTATTCAGATCTAGTTTCTTTACTCCTGTCTTTCACTGACGATAGCAAATAGCTTGAAATCATGATCTGAAAGTGGAATTATAGTTAGAGATAGTGAATACTAACTACTCTGACGTTTATGTAAACAAAACACGCTTGATTGGCAGTCTTGGTAGGACGTCATCTGTGGACATAAATACAAGCGTTAGCAAGTTTTTTAACTTGCATTTTTGTTTATCATAAATGTACCTTTGAGGTCTTTCTTGCAATGATATAGATTGCAGAGGCTTCTACTATGTGGTGATGCTGAACTGAGATCAGACCCATGTAGCTATCTGGTTTGCTATGCTGAGTTTGAAGACATTACGTGTCTAAAAAATTCACGCTTGCAAGCTGAATAGAAATTGTTTCATAAACACTCAGAGTTTGTATTCAGATCTAGTTTCTTTACTCCTGTCTTTCACTGACGATAGCAAATAGCTTGAAATCATGATCTGAAAGTGGAATTATAGTTAGAGATAGTGAATACTAACTACTCTGACGTTTATGTAAACAAAACACGCTTGATTGGCAGTCTTGGTAGGACGCCATCTGTGGACATAAATACAAGCGTTAGCAAGTTTTTTAACTTGCATTTTTGTTTATCATAAATGTACCTTTGAGGTCTTTCTTGCAATGATATAGATTGCAGAGGCTTCTACTATGTGGTGATGCTGAACTGAGATCAGACCCATGTAGCTATCTGGTTTGCTATGCTGAGTTTGAAGACATTACGTGTCTAAAAAATTCACGCTTGCAAGCTGAATAGAAATTGTTTCATAAACGCTCAGAGTTTGTATTCAGATCTAGTTTCTTTATTCCTGTCTTTCACTGACGATAGCAAATAGCTTGAAATCATGATCTGAAAGTGGAATTATAGTTAGAGATAGTGAATACTAACTACTCTGACGTTTATGTAAACAAAACACGCTTGATTGGCAGTCTTGGTAGGACGCCATCTGTGGATATATATATATATATATATGTTAAACGAAGATTTGCACGGGTTAAATATATAAAATATGTATTATATATATATATATTGTAATGGTGTGACAAAACCTCACAACTCTATCTGTCATGCCAGGGCACCGCTAGGCTATTGGAACTAAAAAAATTATAAAGATGGCAGATATATATGGGTAAGGTTACTTTTTTAGCGAACTGAAAGCTCCAGTCACTAATTCATGGAAAATCTGAGCTTTCAATTTATAATCTAACATTGCAAAATTATGAAAATCTAATTCTTGATTTTAAAAATATTATTAATAAAACTGTAATACAGAGAGTGCACCAATAGCTCAAACAAGCTTTTAATTGATAAGTGCGGTGTGAAAAAATATTTAAAATCTTTATCCAGAACCTTCTCATCTCCAGACCAACTGGTTTTGAGCTAGAATATTCAGACACTAGATCTAAAATATCAACTCAAAACCTAGCACTTATTTCATATGTAATATTTAAGTAGAAACTCTGACATTTTCGGACATGAAAATGTCTTTAAATCTCAATTTAAATATTCTAGCTCTCCACTGACATATATAAAAATAAATTACTGCCAAAAATTAAACAAAAACATTTTATTATTATGCACACACGCTAATACAAAATTCTGAAAACTGAATTAACTATTGAATAAATTTAAATGATATGCACAGATGGGTATATTCAATAGATTTTAACACAAATTTAATATTTTTTTAAGCATAAATATGCTACATAGAATACATATTTAACTAACTTGATTCTTTTAACTCCAGGCTAAAAGTTTGCATCCAAACCAACGCTAGCTTACTGATGTACCAATGTGATCAATGCAAAACGAGGATGTTAGCATAAACAAATCATTGCTGATAGGAATTTACATCTGCAGCAGGATATCATTAGAGAAATAATGATACTCATCTAATACATGATAATACAGGAATGGGTATCTGTATGCCAAGATAATTATTTGGAAATATATATAAAAGACATGCTCTACAAATGGGGATAGCAGTTCTTAGACAGCTTACTGTTCCAACCAGAGTGTAAGAAAATCAATGGTGTAGGAAATACATCTATGATCATTGAAAATGTGCTGGCTACACTTTTGGGCCATGTATTCAGGTGGGTATTATGCCCTGTATGCTAACATCACACAAGGGAATGAGAATCCAATGCGCCTCCCCAGATTACATTGACATAAAACATCCATAATCTCTCCACCAGCACTGATTCAACTATGAAACATTTAGCCAAAATTAACCCACCCACACTAATATAATTTTACAAATCTATGCAACCATTTTTGCTTATTTTTAAATTTATTAATTTAAATAAAATTAATGAGAATGGAAATAATAGTTGCAAACATATATACAAAAATATAATCCAGCAACTTGTTTTAAATTTAGAACTACAACTCTTCCAAACTTTACCAGCTACTAATTATTGTTATTTAGTTGATAAAAATCCATCAATTTGTTAATAATGAACCAGCAATTCTACCAGTCAATTTGATTATTTTGTATTTGCAGTTGACTATATAATAAATGAGATTTCTTGAAATAAAAATTTTATGAATTAAAACAAAGGTTCTTTCTGGTTATTTTGTTGTGGTTCATCTCCTTTGGAGAAATGATGAGGAAATCAGATGCCCAACAAGGTACCTGCATAGTCAAAACCTCATCCTGCCATCAGATATATAACAATCAAAATGTCTATTTAAAATTTAGGATTGGTTGAGATCCTATAAGTAATAACAATTTTGTGGACTGTCTTGACTTTTTTGAATTTTACTTTTATACTGATGATCACATAATGTCTGGATGATATAATATTATGCACTGAGATTTCTAGGCCTTCCAAGAACATTGCCATAATTTCTGCTGCTCAAAATATTAAAGTTAAGACTTTTTTTACAACTAAAGTAGTAACCTTTCATTTCCAGATTTTAAGACACAGCATTTTTACAATATTTTTATCCTAAAGTAAATAAATCAGAAATTCTTATATTCCTCTCAGATATTTATTCTTACATCTAAATTGACCTTATAAAAAATAATTTATCACTTAAAATATTTTTTAACAAATTAAATAAATCTTTATAAAATAAAGTTTTAAATATTAAAATATAAAATCTTCCAAGCACATACACTTGCACACAACATATAAAATGTAATGATTGTTCATTTTACACATAATTAAAATGTAATCTTGTATTTTATAATCCTATTATCTATTTCTTTTGAATTATTATGTGTGTAGCATTTCTTTTGATTTATATAATTGAAAATTTTATGTCTTAGTAAAAAATAATGATAAACATGTATACTTTGTTCATACGAAATTTAGGAGTCTATTCAAAAATCACTTTGTAAACTACTTAAAAATATTTTATAATTATTATATTTCTTATAAATGTTAATACGAGAGATTATGTAAGTATAATAATGACTATATTTTATATTCTTTATTCAAATGAAAGTGATAAATACATTTTCTTAACTATAAAAACTAAATTAATCAAATTAATTAAAGCTAATGAAATTTTTAGTCTTTAAATCCAAAATTGCCAATCTACAATGTAACGGTAATGTTACTATATATATATATTAATGGATGTTAAAACACCATTACAAAGTTGAAGTATTGCAGAGCTAAAAATAAATTTTTATAAGATTTCGTTTGTAAAACTTAATTAAAAGTTTTGCCGTTTTTTCTTTGTTTGTACCAATATATATATGTATGTATGTGGGAATTATATTTTAATACCACAGCTATATTTGGTTTTTAATTTTGAAAAAAAAAAAAAGAAAACTAAGATTACTTTTTTTTTTAAATTTATGTAAAAGTAAATTGTATAAATAAATTGCTTTTCAGATTTGGGATTTAGATTGATAAGAATAATTAAAAAGAAAGAAAACAAAAAGAAAAGAATTTTTCATTAGTTAATTCCTAGATCTGTAAAAGAAAATTTATTTTCGTTAATTAGATAACTATTGTTAGCTAGATAGAGAATTTTTAAATTTTAATTAAAAAAAAAAAGTTTTGTAAGTGATTCAGATATGAGATATGATTCAACTATAGCAGGCATAATCAGGCCATTGTATTATCTTTTGACTAACTCTGAGATACTTCCACCAACTCTGAGAGACTTGCACAAACTATTCCTGCCAAAAATACTTGGAAAGAACGATTCCTGCATATTCTGAAAGCTGATCCGGTAATTATTCTACCTAGAATGAACATTAAACTTACTGTAATGATATTTTCTTCAACCATGATGTGCTAAGCTTTTTGCCAGGACATATTCATGCTTCCTGTGTCTCCATTAACTGCCTATAATGCCATAAGAATCCGCTACAAAGAAACCACTAACCAACTCGCCAAAGCCTACCATCAAGGAATCCAGATTAACAGACCATATTCAAGAAGTCTAGGATTAGCATTTAAATAAATTATTAAGGTACCTTACACTTTATAATTTAAATAATTTTGTCTTAAATTTGATTTTCTTTTTTGAAATATAAATGTGTTTCAAGTTTTATTTTATGTAATTCATTTCTGTGCATTTGATATATTTTTTCCTTTTTTTATGAATGCTAGTTTCAAACCTATACTGTATGTCCCATTTTAGTCTTAGTAAGTAAAATGATAGTTTATTTTAACCTCACATTCCTTTTCATTTCTGAGTGCAGTCTGGATATTAACAGACTAATTTAATTGGCTTTTGGCTTGAGACCCATTTTGTTATTAGCATACTTATGTTGCAACCTTAATTATTAGTAATAGATTATTACAAAATATAATAGTCTTTAGTTTTATTTCTTCAAGCTTCCAATTCATTTATTAGGGGCATGTACAATCATTTTAATTCTTTCTATAGGGAGATCGTGAGCTCCTAGCCTGTTTCACTCCGAGGAAGGTCAATTGATTGAAAGTAATAACTTTCAACACCCTTTTTTGTTGTTAATATTTTGGAAGCCACCTTCACACTTCGCCTGTTTCAACATAAACTCTCATAAATCTCGAATACAGAGATCCAGTCTTTTCATAAATTATGGGTTATAAGCAGAAAGCTAATCTCCCTTGTCTTGCGTGAGATCACTGTATACTTACTAATACTTCTGCTACTGTCAGTATTTTGCACTCTTTCACGCACAGGAAATTGCTCTGTAAGCCATATAAAATATTTTAGTTTTTTTTTTAACGAACGTGCAATTAGTATGTTTTGAGTGGATTTCAAAATTTGTTATTTAGATTTGCTTATTTAACCATGCTACTAATAAAATATTTATTCATTTTTACTTGGTTGATTTTGTTTTCTGTTGCTACCTTTCCAACTTTCTGAACAAAACATAAGTTCTCATTTGCTTGATTGAGCTAGTTCGGTGCATTCGGGTTCGCATATCCTGTAGCCCCTTAAAAATAAATGTCTAGTTCCGATTTTCAGACTAGTGGCGCTCTTGTGGTTAGTATATGCGAATCCAAAGCTTTTGTCCAATACAATACAATATATATATATATTCCAATACAATACAATATATATATATATATATATAATGTCATTGAAAGGCTTAAGAAAAGAATTGAATTTGACATATACTAGATGAAATTTCAACAAATGATGTAAATTAAATCTTTACTGAATTCCAAGATAGTATAAAAGACCTAGAAATATACTACTTATGATCTGAATAGTTGATGTAAAAAAGTTTATTATAGCAATGTAAAGGAATTATGGTTTTGAAAAAGGAAATTAAATTTGGAGAGTTCACCATGCAGTGAACTGATAATGGTTAAAAACAATAAGGATGATTCAAACCATAGATTTGTTTTTTCAATACTTTTTCATTTTGAGGGAAATTTTATAAAATTGTTTTAATAATTTCTAAACAGATTTTAGTAAAGAAAAATATAATGAAAATTATATGCCTCTGAAAAATTGTTGGTGTTCCATATTAAAACTTTTGTGAAAAGCATATTTGTTTTATTTTTTAGTAAATATCATTCTACTTTTGTGAAAAGCGTATTTGTTTTATTCTTTAGTAAATACCATTCTTCATTTTTAGTTAACTTTTTTATAATATGTACTCATATATTAATTTTGTTTATTCTATACATATATTTATAAAAATTATATCCATTCTCATATCAATCCCATAATCCAGTTCAACTTCAAACCATTTGTTTATGATTATTTAGAAACTATTAGGGAAAAAAGTAGTTCCTAGTTACTGCTAAGTGTTTATAATAAGGGGTTTGAACATGAACTGGATTGTGGGATAAATATGTGATTAGACATAATTGTTTGTATATTTTCCCAGTTAGTTTTATGCTGGATATTATATATTTATAAATGTACAGAAATTCTACATTTATCATTATAATTTAAATAAAAAAACCGTAATTAAATCTTGCCCTATTTTTGGAAGATTTTTTTCGCTCAATTTCAATCTTATAGCATTTTCTTGCATTTGGAGTACAGATCTTTTAAACTATTTAAGATGAGCATAACTATATTTAGATTAGCATTTCTCAAACCAATAATGGTGAAAATTTTTGAAGTAGTTATTAAAAAAGATAGATAAATAAAAAACACGGTTATTTTTGAATTAAAAACAATCAAAATTAAATAAAACAACATTATTATTTTTAATCGAAATCTATTAATCTAGGTATATGTTTTAGTTATATAAAAAATTGGGGGGGGGGGAGATAAAAATAGGAAAATATAAATTTTACAAATTGAACACAATCAATATTATATCTGGATATTTTACAATACAGTAAAGAATGTTCCTTTTAGTGATTTAACTTAAATAAATTCACTATCATTATTTAAAACGTATTATTGTATATAATAGATATTTCTGAATTGTTTAGAGCAGTGTTTTCCAAACTTTCAATATCTATGTACCTCTTTAATAATTTTTGTAATGCTAAGTACCCCTCGTCAAAAAAATTGCATATACTTTAATTATAATAAAAATATATTACTTTTTTTCTTTTTTAAGTATAAAAAATAATAATAAACGAAAAAAAATTATTCATAATAAAATATAAATAAAGGTTATACTATATATAAAATTTATTAAGATCAATGAGAAGAATGAAATTGTTTATGTTGATATGACAGATTATCATAATTTGGTTCCCTGGTTATTAATTTTAATCTAAGATGGGGTTCTACATCCAAAATCCTGTTTCTTTTTTTCAACTTAATGTCTACAAATGCTAAAAAAAAGCAACCTCATGTAGATATAAAGTTGGAAAAGGTAAAATATATTTCAAGACTTTTTGCATTAAACCCGTATAAGCATGTTGCATTTGGAAACACAATGATGTTAAAGTACACTCCTTGTATTTATTTTTCAAGAATCCATCTGAAGCTAATTCCAACAATTGCTCTTCTTCTGCAAGCAATAAACCTTCTGGCATGGATTGCTGTATTAATGTTAAATAGACATCTTACCAATTTAATATTTTTATTTAAATCAGGAAAATAGTTTTTCAAGCCTACCTCTAAATACTGTGTTATACATTTCATAGTATCAGCATCTATTTTAATATTCAAATTTTTTATAAATTCAAAAAGAGAAGGAAACAAGTCCACTTCTCTGTTCCCAACTCTCTTTTGCCATAAATTTCGTTTTGCCATTGTAGCATTCACTTTATCTTGAATGTGAAACAATACATTTTTTTTTCTTGCAACTATAAGTTGAGATAATTTAAAACAGAGAATATATCTGCTATGTAAGATCATTTACAAAGCCATTTCCAATCATATAAATAGTTTCTCAGCTCAAGTCTATTATTAAGAAAAATCTGAACTTCATGTCTAAGTTCAAATAATCGATTTAAAATTTTGCCTCGGAGATAGTCACCTATCCAATGAACATCAGTATGAAAAAGAAACTGAGTATAACTACTTTCCATTTCTTCACATATTTGTAAAAAAAGTCCTGCATTCAGAGGATGGCCTTTAATGTAGTTAACAATTCTCATGCTTTCATCCAGAACTCTCTGAAGATCAGTGAGAATCTTACATGTTGCCAAAGCCTCTCTGTGTATGCAACAATGTGTGGATATGAAATTTGGGACAACATTCTGAATTCTTGCAACAAGTCCTTTATTACTTCTGACCATACTTTTTGCTCCATCTGTGCTTATTCTGACACATCTATTCCAATCAATTTTGTTCTCTTTCATAAATTTATTAATAACATAAAAGATATCTCATGTTGTATGACCTAATAAAGGCTGACAAAATAAAATGCCATCATGAATTTCTTTATCCTTTTCATATCTAACAAATGTCATAAGATTTGCAAAATTTGCAATATCAGTGGATTTATCAACTTGCAATGCATAGTAACAACTTGGAGAAATATCAGATAATAACATCTGTTTTACATTATTAGATATGTCAATGATTTGTCAATGAACTGAATTATTTGAGAAGGAAACTCGGTCAAAAATTTGTTTAGCTCTACCTCTTATTATTCTGCAGGTTTGATTAAAGTTTCACCAATTGTCTCCACTATACTACATTTCACAATTAAAAGTGACACATGATATGAAGCTGTTAGGATTTTTTGATTGTCACTTTCTAACAAATCCTGCATTCCTTTTTGAGACAGATTTAAATCTTTAAGTTTGTTTTAAAAAAAAATCGATGGGTTTATCTTTGTACTAATTGTGGTTTGTCTCAAACTGACACTTTAAGTTGGATGGCTTTATGCTTTTATTTGTTAGATTTTCAAAACAAGTGATGAAAAGTGATATAGGCTCTTTTTCATCTCCAGTCAATGAGAATCCAAATTTAAGATATTATTTATCGTACTTTTCTTGCTTTTTTCTTAACAGATTTTTTTTTTTCAAAATTGTAAGTGGTTTGCTGTATTTAATTTCATTACTTTCTGTTTGTTGATTGTTATTATTATTTGGTTTAGAAATTCCAAATTTTGACCAGTAATCCATAATTGTAAATGTTTGGATAAAAATCATATTTTGTAAAAATAATCAAAATCAATGGGATTTATTAAAAAAGCATAACAAATCTTTCCAGTAGCAAAATCGCATGAAAGCTAAAAATACGCACGCACACACTGTAAAAGTTCAATGTGCATGTGAATGAGTATTGTATGTAACACGTTATCTGAGACATAGACTGGAAGAATATGCAGAATCAAAGTGCTTGTTGACACCGTGGCTACACATATAAAATTACACATACACAATACTAATGAGAAAATTTTATTATTTTTATATGCTTGTAATAAAAAACAGTAAACTGCTCGTTACACCAGATGCAGTCAAAGTTTAGTCCTGTGCATAACCCCACTAAGCTCTTCACGTGTACCCCCAAGGGTACATGTAATCCACTTTGGGATATACTGTTGTAGCGTATATTAAGAGAACATGCAAAATAAAAAGCTTTAGAAACACTTGGTTTAGATAGCTATACATACAATATTTACATATGCTCATGTTAATGCATGGCTGTGAAGATTCTAAAATTATATTTGATTTATTTTTAGAATTTTATAAAAACTCAGCAACTTTCTGCATCTGCTGAAGATTTTAAATTTACCTTTGTTCAAGATATACTTCAGGTAAGGTATAACTTGATTATATAAAGACAAAAGCTAGAGATCGGTAATATTGTGTGAACTAAGAAATAAAATGATTTGTTATTATTATAATATAAACTATAATTCTGCAATATATTAATTACATAATTGGGCGATTTTATATTAAATCTGTTTTTAAAAACTATATATAATTACTGCATTATTATAAATCAAGTGTTTTGCAAGTGATAGATATGAATTATATTTTGCATATATTTCAGTATCCCATCTTCCTTTCTCTGCCTTTCCAAAAATTGGTTTCATTCTCCAACCCTTTCAAAAATCAATCACGAACGCTCTAAGTACTGTGTGGTTCTAAACTGATTATTATAAAAATTAAAATTCATTATCATTTTAAATATGTTTTTATTCAGGAATACAACTGAAGTTAAATAGTAAGTTCTAAAAAAAATAAAAATATTTGTGAACTGTTTGCAAGTTTTGCAATTTTAATTTTGTATAAATGAATATGTATATATTTTATAATAAACACATTATAATAAACATTAGACTTGATAATTAAACATTTTATGGTCATATAACAGCATACATAATGTAATTTATTCACTTTGGTTTTTTAAAATTCTAATTAGTTGTGTTTCCTATAAACTATTTATTCCCTATGTGTTTAATTATCTAAACAATTCTAGCTTTAAGGTATTTTATGCAAGTGCTTTTGTATAAGCAAGTAAACGCATATTATATCTAGTTCATAGGAAAAAAAGCTTATATAATAATTAAATTATTTTATTATAAGATTATTGTGATTGCTTTGAAATATTAAAATATAAAAACAATTAATTTAAAACTGTTTGTTAATTAATAATTAATCAAACAAGTATGAAGAATCAATGTATCTTAAAAAGTAATTAGTATAAATGAGAATATACTTTAATATTTTCCTAATCTTCAAATAAAATATTATGACTTTATCAATATTAAAAATATAAGCAAAGAATGCATCTATTTTGTCATTTTTCAATCTATTAACAATTGATTTTACTTGTTTTTTTTAAACCCATCGATACAATAATCAGCATACTAGTGCAATAATGTTGATTTTCGGCTTTTTTTTATGTGTCAAAGCGTCGGCTGGAAAGCAAACCCCAGGACAACTGCTTGTAAAGCAGCTGTGCTAACCACTCGACCACCAATGCTTGACTGATGACAATAAGAATTTTTTTTTATTTATCAAGCAATTATAGATGTCACAATACATTTTTTCTTCAAAAATTAAAAAATATGGTTATAAAATTGCAAAAAATAAAAAAATAAAATTATATTTAATTGGATTCAATTGATTACTTTCTTATTAGCAAATATTATAATAAAACAAATTTGCTTTTTAGTATTGTTACTATTGATTGCTCAGTTGGTTAGACCATTACCTTAAAAGTCAATAATCAAGAATCTAAGGATCCAGGTTCGAATCCCATGCTAGTACTGCCACTTATCAGGCCAGCAACACCTGAAGAAGAAAAAAAATACCTCACAAAACATTGTGCATATACTAACCTGTTTGATGTGCTATTACTAACAGTTGAATGTTTTTGGAATATTTAAATAAAGTTAAATTTTTCTAAAGACATTCAATACACATATTAGATTATGGAAATAGTTCAATATAAAAAATATAACTAGAACATCATCATTACAAATCTTTAGGAAAAACATTGGTTACAATAAGTTTTATAATATTTATTTTAAAAAGTAGCAAAAAAAAAAGTTATCATTTTAAAAAGATGCTGTTTAGACTACAAACAAAATGAGATCTTGCTCTTCCTGAAAAAGGGCCTAAAATTTAAACCAAGTGTTTGACTTTTGCAGAATAGATTGAGATTTATGAAGGTACTTAAAGAGACACATGTTCAATTCAAAAAACAATATGAAATTAAGGCATTTGAAAATTGATAGCAGTATAATATACCAACTTGTAGGTATTGACGGTTAAATGTCACATTTGTATACACCACTATCTAATAATTTATAATAGAAATAAAAATGAATTTATTTTTTCTTCTCTTTGAAGTAAATTTTGATACTAGATGGTATAAAGATTGACCTAAAGGTGGAAAACATTAGGGTTATAAGTACTTTTTAAAAAAATATAGTTCCAGTTTAGCAATGTACTTGATTAGATTTTTTTATATATAGTGGATTATTGTAGCTAGTTTACAAAAAAATTAAAATGTGTAGTTATTTATTTTGTCTTAAAAATTAACATTTATTTTGAGTGAAGCTGCTTGGTGATTTTTGCAAAATTTCAAAATTATTTTTTTATTTTGTATCAGATTAATAAATTATAAGACATTGTGTGTGTGTGTGCATAATTATATATATGCATGCTAAGTTTTCTATAAAGAAGAGAAAATAATACTTATTTTATTTAAATAAATTACAATTAATATATGTGTTGTAGACTTTTCTAATGCGGGAAAAAGCCGTTACCTCTAAAGCATTTATCACCTAGTAAATAATTTAAAAATTGATAATTTAAGCCTTCTGGGATAATACAGGAAAAGTAATAATTACGAAAGAATAATTATCTCCTGGATAATAATCTAAAGTTAGAAACTTTAAAGATTTCTGGGCTCGATTTCAAAACTTATAAATGATAGTGAAATTTATCCGAGTAGCAGAGGTTAATCTGGAAACTCAGAAACAACCTAGGAACACGAGGACTTGAACAAGCCTCAGATATCCAACTACATCCTGTTTGAAAGTAAAAGAATGGTCTTAGAAATCTATTTCAGGCTGCTTCAGTCTAAATTATAATTTAAAGTAAGCCTTCAGACGAAATCATCAGTAATTTTATGCTAAATTGTAAACAATATATATATATGTTTTGCTAATAATAATGTTAAATATTTGTATTAAAAAAGTCTTTAAATTATTTTTCTTTAGTGGTCTCTTTATTTAGTTAAGTATGTTTGTTCGTATTCTCATTCAAGCCCATGACTGGAAAAATTTGAGAGTTTGAATACAGAACATTAATTGGCAGTGTTACTAATCTATTTGTTAAAATTGAAGTTAATTTTAGAGAATAAGTTAAGTTAGTCATTAGTCATCCAATAGCATGATAACACATTTTGGAATAAAAGAATTTGATAATAATAACCCCTCTGAGTAACCTATCTATACACAGAAAATAAATAAGTAACTTATTGTAAATGATACAAAAGATGATATTATAAAAATTCCATATTATTTCTTTTTGGTGGCTCAAAATAGCAAATTGTTTTAGTGAACTTATAAACTCTGATGGTTTATAATATAGAGTTACTTAATTGCTTGACTAATCATTTTAGCCCTGAACCCTCTAAACATATTGCTTGTTTTCATCTATGAGATAGACACCAAATGAGAGAAGGGGATGTAGGAATTATGATACTACCTTAAGAGAATTGGCAAAAAAATGTGCTTATGAAGATATGGAGGAAACCTTGTTAGAACAGTTTTTGTGGGATATGGTGGATAAACAACTGTGGCAACAATTACTGTCCATTTCTGACCTGTCTTATGTGGATGCCATAAAAAAGGCTACTCATGAGTTGGTTTTAAGTCAGGTGAAAGAGTTCACTGATCTAATGTGGAAGTTTCTAAACAATTAATTTTAAATGCAAATAATCTGGCATGTCAACAAAAGATTAAAATTAGAATGCTACCATTGTAGAAAACCAGGGCACATACTTTAAGATTAACATTATAAAACAGGAAGTGCAGAAAGTGAGGTAAAATAGGTCATTTAGCTCAAGTCTATCACACTAAAAATAACATTGCAAATATAAAAACTTCTGAGAGTAAATCTAGACAACCTGAGTGAAATTATAAAATAAATATAGCTAATATAAATAATTTCCAGAAAACAATGTTGACTATGAATAAGCAACAAACTCCTAGCAATGGAAATTGATAGTGGGGCTGAAATATCCCTTATATCTCAGAGGATTTGGGCTAGAGTAAGTAAAAAAATAAAAGAGTATCCTAAATTGGCTAAAACAAATATTAAACCTAATGATGTGAATGAAAATGTCATTGTCATGATCAGTATAGTTAAAGTAATGATTGAAATAAATAAGGTGGAAAAAGTTAAACTTACATGTTGTAAAAAAAAATCTAAAGCCTATATTAGATAGAAAATAGTTTATCCCTCTATGTTTAAAGATTTGCATGATTAACAAAATTAATATTGAGAGAGAAATGCAAACAAAGTTTTTTTAAATTGTTTGGAAATGAGCAGGAAATAACCAATACTGTACTTGTTAATGTATGGCTTCAGGAAGGTTTTAGACCTGATCATTGTAAGTCATGAAAATACCCTTTGCACAAAAATCAAAGTTGAAGACACTTTAGATAAGTTAGTAAAGAAGGGAGTATGATGCCTGTTAGAAATTTATAATGGGCTACTCTCATAGTTAATATGACAAAGCCCAATATATTTTTGGGGACTGCATAATAACTATAAACAAAGGCATAGATAAAAGCCCAATACCCCAACCCAAATGCAAGACAAATGCTAGATAATTTAGGCAGGGCAAATTTTTTTTCAAGGTTAAAATTGAACACTGCTTTCCACCAAATTCCTGGGTCTGAAAAAACTGCAAGCTTGTTGACAATTAGAACTTATAAAGGTTTGTTTAAATATAACCATCTTTTTTTTTGGAATTACAACAGCTCTTAAGCATTTTCCAGTAGAAAATAGATGTGCTGTTATGAGGAATGAAAGGAGTTACCCATATTTTATATCCTATTCATGGCTAATTCAGAGGAATCATTAAAAAATAAAGTTAATAATGTATGCAGGCATCTCTCAAGTTTTTGAACTAAAGTGAACTCCGAGAAATGCATTTAGAATAAAAAAAATTTCTTGGTTGCATTGTTACAGTATCAAGAATAAAGCTTAACCCTGAAAAAGTTAAACAATTAAGAAATCCCAGAAGCCAAACAATGTAAAAGAATTGCATGGTTTTCTAGATCTAGTAAATTTTTTTGAAAATTTTTTAAAAGATAAGCTCACGTTGTTACTCCATTATATGATTTATTTCAGAAAAATCAGTGCTGGATTTGGGAAGAACTGCAAGAGAGCACTTGTAATAAAATTAGCATTAACAACTAGCAAATTTTTTATTGCATTTTGATAATAACTTGGATATAATCTTGATGATGGATGTGTCAGATCATGAAATTGGATTGGTATTAAGTCATTCCTCAGAAGATGGAAAGTTCCCAATAGCTTTCATGTCCTAAATAATGACAAAGGTAGAAAAAAACTTATAGCCAATTGAACAAAAAACATTAGTGATTGCAATAGGGGTTAAAAAAATTCATGAATATTTATATGATAGACCTTTTAAAATGATAACTGACCACTAACCTTTATTTAAATTTTTTTTAAAGTAAAAAGACAGCACTGAATTATTTAAGTGCTAGAATGGTCTACTGGTATAATGTTTTATCAGCTTATGATTACCAGCTTCACTTATACTGGTAAAATGTTTTACCAGTTTATGATTACTAGTTTTATTTTAAAAAAAGGAATCAAATAAAACATGCAATGCATTGTCTCACATGCCAGATATAACAGAAAAAGTTGATGTTTCTGTAAATTCAGAATTAATCACTATTAAAACTATTACAAAATGAATTAAAACTAACATGGCTCTGAATCACAATTTGGATTAAGGATGGATGGACCAATAAGCAATCTGGAAATCTTCATAAGTTCTTGTGGAACTTTTGAACTCAGTTGTCAATTAACAAGAACTGTATAGTCAGTGATAAAGTTCCAGTCTCTCCACAGGGATGTGCTAATATTTTGGAAATACTCCACAATGATCATTCAGCCATAGTTAGAGCTAAAGCTCACTCACAGCTCTGTGTGATAATCTTTAATAGATGTTGAAATTGGGGCATGTGTTAAAAAGTGCAAACCATGTCAATCCATGGCAGGTATACCATCCAAAAATATGTATGGCCAAAAACTGATAATCCATGGAGTGCATATAGACCATGCAGATTAAGGACCAAATTTTTATATAGTTGATGCGAGTTTAAAATGGTGGAATATAAACTAGTAAAAAGTATTAGTTCAACTGAAACTATATGAATCTTAAAAGAAATTTTTGCATACCTTGATTCATTAGAAACTCTAGTATCACATAATGGCACAGGTTTTACATCTGTGGAATTTGAAGCATTTTTAGTCAAGTGGAATATAAATCATGTCCATACTCCACCTTATCACTCTCAATCTAATGGAATTGTTGAAAAAGCAGTTCAGCAATTAAAACAAACTTGGAATAAAATAAATTGTAATAATGTGCAAGAAGCAGTAAATTTCTCAATGCTGTATCAACATATTACTTTATCCTCAGTTATGGTTAAATCACTTGCAAAGCTATATATGAGCAGAAAATTGTGAATTGTCCATACTTGTGCAGAAAAAAAAAGTGCAAGAAATTGAAAAGACAAAAAATATTTATATTGGAAATTGAGTCTCGGATTGAGATAATCTCCACAAATTATGGATAGATGGAAAAGTAGCAAAAATATGTTTGAACCAGATTGTTATAATTCAAATAGTTTTCAGAAATTTGTTTTTGCCCTTATATTAATTATATTCAGAAAAACTGGAGAGATGACAAACCTGCCAAAAGTAAAGAAACATGAGATTGAATGCTACCAAGTGAAGTTGGACTGCAGATGAAAGTAACATAAATTGTCAAAGTACAATAGTTGATAAAAAAAATAAACAAACTGATAACTTTTAAGTCATAGAAAAGAAATTAGTTTCTCCAATTATACTGTGAAAAAATGGAAGTCATCATAAAGGGAAATCACCTATGTATTTAAAAGATTATTTATGGAACTTTGGAGTTCTCTAGACATAGTTTAAATATAGATAAAGGATAGAGGGGGATCATTCTATATTTTTATAGTTTATTGATGTTTATATAACTCTGTGGAAGGTACAGTTATTTTTCTATTGATTACATATAGGTGAGTTGTGATTATTTATTATATTATTAAGCTTTCATTTGATATTCAGAAGTTGTTAAAACTGGGATTCTACTTTGATGCTGTATTTGAATAATAATTTGAGATTATTTATTCTGTACATAAATTAAAATAATAGACAGAATTCATTCTTTTTAAACTATGCCAATAAATTAAGCTTATGTATCAATAGAGCTAAAAGATAAAGTGATATCATTTCACCTTTTTATAGTTTATTGACTTTTAGTAATCTAGTGGGAGATAATTACTTTTATTTCAATTACAGATAATTAAGTTATGATTATATAAATATATGTATATATATACAAATAATAAAAATAAAAATACTAAATATAATGGTAATCAACTATTATATATAGGACTTCTGCAGATTGAAAAGATTGTATATAATAGTTAATTACAGTTATATTTATTATATATATATATATATATATATATATATAAATGGTATATATATATATATATATATATACCATTTAATTGTTGGGATTTTATTTTATATCTGTGTGTTAAAAAGATTTTCTCAGCAATAGATATTAAAAGTATATTATTTGGATTAATCCATGTTAACATTACTATTTTATTGCTGTTCTAGCTATTAACTAGGTAAATGTTACTATTTTAAAAACTGTTGTAGAGATGTTACCAACAATACCTGAAACAAGGACAAAAATTTATTTAATAAAAATAAATATTTTTTTAAAATTTGTGATAGAGGATAGCAAGAAACATAACTTGCTATAAAATTAACATATGTTGTAATTAAAAGATTTTAAAAGCAAATCAAAGTAAAAGGAAACTTAGAAATGTAATAAATAATGATGATTAAGTCTGGTCTTTTAAAAATCTTGATCACCTTTCTGATTTTATTTTATAATGATTGTATGTTTGGATAGAATCCTGCTGGTAGAATAATCTATATTATGATTAATATCTTAGTATTCAAGGAAAGGATCGATGATGAGTATGGATTTATTACATTGGTGTGTTGATTATACAATAGAATTAAAAACAGTGTTGCATATATTCTTAAACACAGTATTATGGTATAAAAGTACATACAATATTATTCAAAAAATTACCAACATTCAATTTAAATCTATATACACAATTCATCCTGAGCATGAATGGTTTATAAAATCCCATGTAGATTTTGTGGAGTCTCTTACATGCTAGAAGGAATGAATATACTAAATTAGCAAAGCAATATTAATCATCTGTGTATGTTTGTACCATGTTATGGATACTAAATATAGAGATTTTATAGCAGTAGAATCTTATCTCATGTAATGTAACTAAAGAAAAATCAGAGATGCAATTAGAATTCTTAGGAGCGGAGGCTGTATCAACAAATATGATGGTATGTCCAAATTATTTCCCATTTACAAAAATTTCTTAAAAGTACATTATTCACAACAACTTTTAATTTTAACAGAATATTCACTTACTGCTACCCCCTTCTCTTCATAGTTTTAATTTTTATTATTATTAATGGACTGACTTTTAATCTTGTTGCATGTATTTCCTTACCTGGGTGATGTGATCCAGCAAAACAGTGATATAAAAATTCAGTTGATTATACTGAGATAAACTCAGATAATATATATTATGCATATACATTGCATCCCAACTCTGATTCTAGAGGGCATTACATTAAATATCAAAGCACATTTAAGTTAGAAATTTATCTCTCTGATTATATTTTATATACATAATAGCTGATTGATTTTTAACTATTTTTGTATTTTTAAAATGTAATTAAAAATATTTACATTTTTTTAAAAGGGAATCGCATATATTCACAAAAGCAGTTTTCAATATCATGGAAATTTGACGTCCTTCAACTGCTACGTTGATAGCAGATTTACTGTCAAACTGAGTTCATTTGGTTTAAGGCAAATGGAATTTTTATTTGATGATGTGCAGTTTTTTTCAGAAGGTACGTATTTGTTTCCTTTGAAAATTTTTATTAAATGTGGAAAGAATATTTGGTAATATTTTACAAATTATATCTAAAAGAGAAGGATGAAAAATAGGACGATCAAGAGAAAACTTTTTTAAATAGATTTAAACATATATCTTGATAATATTAGTCACTGATTTAAAAAAGGTTCCAGCCCTCTTGTATGTATAATTCAAATTACTGTTAATTTTTATATGTTTGATTTTTAATACTAATTTTTTTGTCCATTGTTAATTGTTAATTTTGCCCAACTTACATCCCATAAGTAATTCCAGAGGAGGATACACATAATTTTGCATTACTTTAACATTAATAAATTATAAACAATGTATTTTATTATTGCTTATTGACATAATTTATATTTAATATGGGGACAATATAGTTTTTAATTAAGAATAATAATCTTTGACAGAATAATTTATAAAAAAAAATTTAAAATAAAAAAGTCAGTGAAATTAAAACTGTTACACCAAAATTAAAACTAATGTTTAATTAATACTTTTTATCATTAATAAAATATATTAGATATTTTTAATAAGACAACAGTTGTTATTTATTTATCATAATTTTTTTTTTAAAGTGTCATAGCATCGGCCGGGACGCGAACCCGCAACCTGGGCAACTGCCTGCAAGTGCAAAGCAGTCGCGCTGACCTCTCGACCACCAATGCAAGATAACATAATTTTTAATTTTGTTAATCACAGACATTCAATCAATAACTTTTCAGTTGAATAACCTTTTGGTTAAATGTCTTTTTAAGATTATGATAAATTTTTGTCTTCTAGCTTTTAATAATTTGATTGCAACTCATACACATAACATCATGATGACAAATTTTTCAAGTGGTTTTTATCATATTGACTAGAAATAGTTATTAATGTCTGTTTTCTCAGAAAATTGCACACCTGATAACTGATGCTATTCAGGTCAACTTCAAATTAAACTCAGATATAAACACAATCTCCTTCAATATGCTTATACATTCAACTTCACAAAATAATTGATTTCTACTCATATTTAAACCTTTGTAAATTAATAATCTAATATTGAATGCTTAATAAGTAATAAGTACAGGGCTTGAAACTATATGAAAACACTGGAATGATAAACTTTCAAATGCTCTTAATTTCCATACATTGTCCAATAAATATAAAATGATTATTTACATGTTTATATATCTCTGAAAAATATTATTTATCAGTTTTCTATAAAATATGCAAGGAAACATATATAAGTCTTTTCTAGTGGAAGTTTTAAGTATATTTAAAAAGATATTGCATATAGAAAAAGAGAAATAGAATTGAGCTATTTCAATGCTGTAAAAGATGCTGGAATTATTATACCAATGCTGATCATTATTAATATTTTAGGACACCTGGTACTTATGATGTATTGACCATAGATAACTGGTTGTCATCATTATGAAATATCAAGTGTAGAAATTAAAGGTTATTTTTAGTTCTTTAACACCATCTAAAAATTTTAAAGATAATTAATTATATAGAATTATATTATTAATTTTGAAAATTATTTTGCCAAATGGATTTCTCATTTAAGTAAGATTCTTGAATAGCCATTGGCTAACCACAATTCTACAATTAGTGGAGTCACACTTTTAGCTGATTATTTTATTAGGCAGTTAATAAATATTAATCTCTGCAAAATTTGATTCATTAAGATTAACATCAACCATATCCAGATTAGGTTTTTTATTGAAATAATTTAAACAATATTTATTACATACAAAGAAAATAAAGAATATAAACAAACTAGTACTAATGATTTTTTAGTATAAAAATATGCATTTTCCCCAAACAATTATTTAATTTATGTACAGCATAATACAAAATAGTAATTTTTAGGTTAATTATTGACTATAATTATGCAAGAATATTTATTAGCATTACTTTTCTCATACACAACTTCTTTAGTGGTTTTATACTATTTTTTTCTAAACTGCTCAAGCTTAAATAATTATTATACATTAGTAAAACATCTGATTTATTTATTAATATTATATTAATATGAATTTGAAATTGTGATCATCCATTCATCAAAATTAGATTTTATTATTATAGCTCCTATTATTCTACAAGTCAATAAACATCACATGACCATGTCCTCTTATGCTTGTGTATAACTGTTGTTAAACCAGACAAAACTCACTATATATATTGCCACACAGCAAGCTACAGTAATCAATGGATTCCAGAAGGCTTGTGCATAAAATCCCCATCTAGTGCCTACTCATCCAATATCCCTAGAGTAGTTTCTGATCTAGATGCAGTGCTCTCAGATCCAAGGCTCCTCACTGACGAAGGCCATAAGCCAGAAACTAGTCTGGGGATATTGGATGAGTAGCCACTAGATGGGAATTTTATGCACAAGCCTTCTGGCATCCATTGATTACTCTAGTTTGCTATGCGTGGCAATATATATATATATATATATATAGTGAGTTTTACCTGGTTTATTCTACCAGTCCTGGTAAATTAATAGCTATAAATAAAAAACTTATTGACATGTACTATAAACTTTTAATTATATATTATTGTCTTTTCATTTCTAACTATATATTACACAGAGAAATCTTCCATTTATTAATTCTTTACTTTCTAAAATAGCAGTAATTCGTATATAGCGTTCAATAAATGTTCATGTTATGATCAGATGATATATCGCAGCCGCCATGCAAGCAAGTAGTTGGTTGCAGACGGTTGTGGGTTCGCATCCTGGCCAATGCTATGACATATGAATATATATATATATATTTTTATCATTATAAGGGCAAATTTATAGCACTATAAATTTAAAAAAAATTATCATATTCTTATATTTTCTAATACAAGCACATTTTAATATAATTTTCTGTAATATATATAACAATAATATTCAACAACCTAGCAATTAAGTTTTAATGAAAACTTATATTTAATGTGATATATTTTTATATTTTTATTAATTCTGATCATGTTCATATTTGACTTAATTATTTCTAATATTAGCTTGCATGTCTAGAGTACTTCTTTATTATAATCTTATATTTGCATTTGATATAATTTCTTATTCATAATCTAAGATTTTATTTATTAACATAAAAATAAGAAAAGAGTAGACTTCCAAATTAAGCAAGCAGTATGTTTAAATGTGCTAAAACACAGGCGACAGTGAAGCTAAGTACAACTGTAATATTAATTGGCTGAGCACTTTTGAAAAGTTTTGCCTTCTCATAATTATAGCAAGTGGGTTGGATAAGAATGATAGAAAATGTATGCAACCAAAACACCTATGCTATAAACCGAAAGGAAGTATGCTTCTCTCTCTCCAAAAAGTGGACATTCTAATCCACTTTGCATATATTTAAATATTTGCCACAAACATTTTTTATCATGCTTATACAAACCCATTTATTATGATTATGAAAAGACAAAATTTCTCAAAAGGTCTCAGCCAATTAATATTACAATTTGTACTTAACTTTACCATTGCCTGCATTTTGTTATTTTAATTAAACCTTTAAACATCACATGATTACTATCTCACATGCTTGCTCATAACTGTTGTTAAAATAGGCAAAACTCTCTACATATAGATAGGAATTTTATGCACAAGCCTTCTGGCATCCATTGATTACTCTGTCTTGCTTTGAGTGGCATTACTGTATGGAGAGAATTTTGCCTATTTTATTTTAATTAACCTAAAATTTTTATTCTAATTATTCATATAATATAAATTGATTTTTAAGTTTTATTTGTACACCTGGGTCTCATTTTATGTGGTAGATAGGTTCCACAGAAAACCCGCATTAAAAAAAATCACACAAAAATAGACTTAACTTATCTTGAAAAATGGGGGATAGGGTCTGTAATTTTCAGAATTCGCATAAAAGCAAAGCAACAAAGAAAAATTGTTTTAAAATTCGCATTAAAAAAATAAGGAAATAAAGTATGACTAATAAAAAATATCAAATATTTGAAAAAAATTGGTACAAGACAAAACTTTTTTTACTTTTTTTTATTAACTACAGTATTTAATTTGACATTTTTTCATACGTATTTTAATCATTATCGCTATTTTCGAAATGTGCAGTTCATTTGTAAACTAGTAATCAGATTCATCAATGTGATGTGATGTAGCTTCTTCTTAAATGAAGTCAAGAATCTCTCAGCAATTATGCCCAGAGAAACTTGTTAGTCACTTTATTTTCCATTCTCCACTCCAATTTTTACCATATTCTGCTCCATCCCATTTACACAACTAGTGCCAATTTCAGTCTTGTGCTGTGTTAATGGTTTTCTGTTGACAACTGATTTTTACTACCAAAATAAATTTTAAATGTTCACATTTTGTTTCTATATTAAAAAAATGAGGATCTCAATCAAAACAAAAAGATTACACATTATCAGTAAAAATATTATTTTCAGTTTATAAAATCAATAAAATCTTCAAAAATCTACATTATTTATTTCTGTTATACTTAACAAAATACATTTTAAAAGTTTAAAATTTTTGAATATTTATTGCGATATTTTTATATGTAAGTATAAATCTATTATTATTAGTTACTCATTAGTATAAGTAGGTTATTTATTCTTAATATAGCTTCAGGTTATATTAACGTTAGCTGCTAATATAACATTATATTTTTGAAAAAAAAAAAGTATTTCAAGTCAAAATAAGTTATTAATAATTTAAATTTCTTGATATCTAATAAATATAATGAAATATGAAAAATATTAAGAAAAAACATGAATCACATAACTTCAAAATTGCATTAAAATAATCTGCATAAAACGAGACCCAGGTGTATTTATTGGTTTAAATAGTTAAACATTTATATTTAAAACTTTATTGATTAAAGTTCTTCAAAAAAGTTACTAAAATTGTTTTTTTTTTTGCAACTTTTATTGTCTGGTAACATTTAATTAATTAGTTTAGAGTTTAAAATTGATTATATAGATCAGTCTCAGTGTTTCCCAACCTGTGGTATGCGAGTTGCTGGTTGGTGGTACACGAAAAATAATCAATAATGGCGGACATAAAAAAAAAATTAAATCATAAAAATATCATAGAAACGTTTTTTCCTATAATTCATAAAAATTATTTTAATTAATAATATTATACAGTAAAGTTGTTAATATGTACAGTCGATAACGATCTTTAATGTTAATGATAAAATTGAAAGTATGATTAAGAAATTAGATTTTTGGAAACAGTGTATTGAAAATAATCAACAGGAAGTATTCTAAACTCTACTTATTTTTTTGTTTTGAAATAAGGTTAGTCTGTCTCAAGATATACGAGAAAATATAATAGCACATTTAACAGGATTAAAATTGTCTTTCATGGAATATTTTCCAAAACCCGAAAACACAAATGATAATTGTATTTCAAATCCCTTTTATGCAGAAAATTTAGAAAAAGCTACATCATTATCAATAAAGGATAAAGAAAATTTAATAGAATTATCATGTGACAGAACTTTACAAGTAGAATTCAAATGACACAATCTAATTAATTTTTGGTTAAACATTAAAGAATATGAACAACTTTCTGAGAAAGCTCTTAAATTATTATTACCATTGATTAGTACGGAATTAATAGAAAGAGCTTTTTCTTCATATATTTTTTAAAAAAAAAAGTATCAAAACAGATTGAACACAGCTGTAGACTTAAGGGTATATCTCCCATCTTTTGAACCAAATTTCAAAAAGTTATGTTGTTCGAAACAAGCACAAGGATCTCATTAAATTTATTTTATAAAAATATTTGATTATGATAAAAAAATATATTAATTGTTTTTTTTATAATTTTGTGTTTTTATTAAAACCATTTATTAGTAAACAAAATATGACAAAATAGTAGATAAATAATGAGTTGGATCAAGGCAAATCAATCTAAATTATTTAATTTGAAAGAATGTATCAGAAAAGGATCATACACAGAAATTAGATGCTCATTAATTCTTGATTATCTATTGTAAATTACTAGATGTAAGCTAGTATTTAATCATCAAAATTTTAATCCTATTAGCTTTATGCAGAACAATATAAAGAAAACAAGAACAAGATATAACCTGATAACCCCTGAGGTTATTTTTACCATGACTTGGGACATGCTGGATTTATCCTCTCCATGGCCCAACCAATAGCAAGATGCTCCGAAAAGAGAAAACAGACTCAAATTTGGGAAAACCAAATGAAGGAATGAGAAAATACTTTGAACAAAATATGTGCAAATAACCTTTAATGTAATAATGTAATCTTTAATAAATGATTTTGGAAAAAATATGAAACTTTGAACAAACACAAAATATAAATATGTTACAGTGAGTTTATAATTTCAGTGAGTTTATAATCCGGTGTGACGTTTAGGCATGTTTCAATGTAATTTGTCTCATTATGTGATGTGAATATATACATGGTCACCCTATAATATTTATAATGCAAATAAAATAACACACTCGCAATAACAAATTTCATGAAATACAATCATTTTTACGAAGTGGTACAATTTAGCGTGATGTACTACCAAGTGGTACGCGAGCCAAAAAAGGTTGGGAAACAGTGATATAGATAATAGAATCTTTGAAAGTTAGCATTTGATAATCATTTCTTATCCCTAACCCAATCTTTTGTTTTGTACCTTCATTTAAGTTTCATACAAACAAAAAAAATTCAATGTTATTATAGAAAATATATGCATTTATCAATAATAGATATAAAAATATAATGAATTCTTTTATTTACCAAAAAAATAATTGTTTCTTCAACTACAGCTGAAGTTTATATATTTGACTTGAAAGGAAAATATAAGGAGTACAGAAATTAATTAAGCCAATCTTTTGTTATAAAAAGTAGGGATTTACTTAATTAATGTCTGGACCCCCTCATACACTTTTATTTAAAGTTTTTTTTTTTTTTTCAAAAATATATTTATTAGAACTACAGATACAAAAAAATTGCAGAAAAAATGATTGACTTGAAACTGTGGAGCTAGGGGTTTCTAATCCATTGGAGAGTTGGGTATTTCAATTAAAGTCTATGGAAAATTCAGTCCTGTAAAATTCACCAATGTCCAGGATTCTGTATGTAGCCATTCGGGGGATAACATGCAATCTCTGAGGCAAAACCCTTTTAAAAACTGTATGAAGTATTCCAGTATATTTAGATTTAAGTCAGTGAAAATGTATTTACATCTGACAAGCTAGATTGCAAAAGAAAAAACACAGATAGTATGATTCTTGAAAAAATATGTGACTTCATGGCATTTTCTATGAATAGGACATCTCTGTGATCATGGGATACCTTTTCATTGATGAATATCCTAACTGGATCAAGAGCTTGACATGTATGGATGATATTAGTGATGGTTTCATCTGCCAAAAAACACAGCTGACAATGGGGGTTGAGATTGTTGAAGTCTCTTTGCCACAAAAGAAAGTGGTTCATTGGCAGAGAAGAGAGGTTGCATTTCAGCAAAAAGTCAATGAATTTGGGTTCTAGAAACCACCTTTTTGATTTCTTTATTAGTAGCTTATTAGTTAGTCCTAGAGTCTTATGCAGTGACAGTAGATCTGGATGTTTCAGTTTATATGTTTCCCAGTAAGTGGTCTTTCTTTCTAAAACAGGATTTATCAAATTTGTAGTGAAAGTCACATAGTCCAATAGGTCATTAATCACTTGTTACATAAAGGAGAAGGGGTATCAGTGGGAGTTACAGGCAGTGCTGAAGTCAGGTTAGATTGTTTAAGGTGAGTTGACCTAACTACCACAATTGCCTTCTGTAAGTATAATAAGGACACTGCATGGAGACCAAGCCCATTTAGTTTTCTCAGCATATGTGCTTTCCTTACGCTTATAGCAACCACCTTGGTCTTCCAAAACAGCTTAGAGCAAAGAGAGTTCAATGCAGTCTCAAAAGCCTTGGTAGGCTTTGTTATGGATAGAAAGTAGATGAGCCTGGGAAAAACTAACATATTTAACAATGTAGTCTTGCCTGGCAGAGAGAGTGTAACTTTAGAGAGCTGTGTAGTAATCTCCCTTGTTTTTTCAAGAATAGAGTTCTGGCCATGGGAAGTCTAGTCTTGGCTATGGGGAAGCCTAAAAACTTTTGAGGTTGGATAGTGAACATAGATGATATTGTTTTGCCAAACCTAATGTTCCACATAGAAGATTTGTTGTAGTTTATCCATAGATTCAATTTCTTGGAGTATTTATTAATAATTTGCAACAATGGCTGGATGTGTTTGGTCAGGCAGGAAAATTGAGACATCATCTACATAGCATATATGGTGTATTTGACATTGTAAGGATGGAATATAGATTCCAGGTAGTTTGTGCTTGACTTCAATGAGAAAGGGATTGATGTATGTAATAAAGGATATTGTTGCAAGAGGGGATCCCTTGGGATGAACAGTTACGGCTTAAAACTATCTGATAGACTCCCATCAAGGGTGGTAAAACAGAATCGATTTAAAAGATTTGCTATAATGTTTATATAAAGTTCTGGAACCTGATAGTAGTTTAGGGTGTGTAGCAGGACAGATGGTATGACAGAGTCAAAGGCCAAGATAAAATCTAGTTGAATCACTAGGGGCTTGAACTTTCTGTGTGTGTGTGTACATATTCTGTTGTGAGTAAAAAAACACTGAACAGTGTCTAGAGTTGAGACTCCCTTCCAAGCAAATTGGTGCCTCTCCTGGGGAAGTAGATGATTTTGAATTTTGTCCTTTACTATTGATTTGATTGTTTTTATTAATAAAGGTATCATTGAAATTGGATGCAGATTTAGCAAGCTGGATGGGTTTTCATTTTTTTAAGGAACAGGACCAGTGCTACTGGGTACAAATCCAAGATTTGTTGGAAATCTTTAGCCAAAATGTCAATTATTCCATGAATAATGGGGGCTGTAATTTTATTAAGGTGTAATAGCACAAACCTAGGAATACCATGGAGCCCTGGATGAGTGCTATCAGTATATGATTGGAGTTTTTGAACTATCTGCAGATCAGTAATATCATGTACCAGACATTCATTTGAAACCTTCCAATTTTTATAAGCTGTCACATATTGATCTGCTGTTTTAGTCCTGAAATACTCATGAATTTTTATAAGCATCTCTGGTACTCTATATAGTTCTCCCTTGACCTGTATCATGATTGGAGTAGGACACTTTAAAGATCCAAGGGCCCATCTTATATAGCTCTGAGTCCAGTTATGTTGTGCAGACAGGAATATTTTTGATCTCTTTGTGGAGATGTAATGAGTAAGAACTCTTTGTTTTTTATGGTATTGGGTTTTTAAACTCATTTATTTCCTGGATGGTGGTATCAGTTGGTGAAGGTAGACTTAATCTGTTATTGATAGTGTCAAGTTCTTTTAGCAGTTGATTCGGTCCTTTAGTTTTCCTGGTATATGAATCTATCAGCATGCTGAGTATTCCCACTAATGACAACCATGCCTGAAGAGGTGGAAGTGACAGAATGACTATTTTGTTGAACAAAATGTATGCCTTGGAGAACACTGACTCAGGAGTGGTGGATTTGTTTAGCAGATAAATTGTGCTATTGTAAGTTGAGTGTGTGGGTATCTTGGGGTCAATCTGTAGTGATATTAACAGAGCTAGATGATCCAAGAAGGGAACTAATTTTAACTTGGCATTTATATTGTAATGAAGGTCAGAAGTGTAGTAAAAAGTTCTATCAGTGACCTTCTTTGCCATGTATAGAATGAGAAGGCATCTGGAGGGAAGAAATCTTTTCCACAAAGAAGAACTCTGTTGATGAGATGCAGATATTTGCTATTGAAATTACCATAGCTCATGTTAAAATCACCAAAACAGATTATTGGTTCAGGGTCTGAAGAAAGAAGAGCATTTATCTTGTATATTACTGAGAGTACTATATTAGGATCATTTTTGATATATAGGTATACTAAGTTAATTGAGAAGTTACCCAGGCTGATATTTAATATCACTGACTCCTTGCTTAGATATAGTGTTTTAAACTTATTATAATTTAGATTTTTGTTAATTAAGAATGCTACTCCAGATGATGCATATGTGGTTGAGCAAAGTGAAATACACTGAAGTGTTGCATTAATTCATTTATTTTCAAGTTTGAGTTTATGTGCAGTTTCATTTCAGAAAGACATGCAATATGTATACTTGTCTTCTCCAGCCATTTTTTAACAGTAAACACTTAATCTAGGGAGTTTAGTCCCTTTACATTTATTTCTCCAATTTTTAATAACATAGTTGGTTGTATGTTTAGGGGGTTCTTAAGTTTCTAGATCTAGTTGTTCTTCCATATTGACAAAGTCCAGTTGATCTATTTGATCTTCTGATATGTCTGAATCTTCTATTTGACAGCTGGCTACATTTGGGATTTTTTATTAGATTTCATTTGTTTTGGGTGATCATTTATTTTGACTATTGATGCTGCTAAAGTTTTTTGTTCCAAAGAAAAGCTGTTGTGACAAGGTGGTGTTTCTGTTATTTTAGATCTTTTGGAATCTTTTTTCCTTTTTGGTTTCAGTGTTTTATCTGTAACTTTTGGAGTATGAATGTGTTCTAGATCTGAGTCAGCATTTGAGTTTATCGGGTCTTCTGGATAGATCCAGAGGATTCTATGGTTTTCCTTTTATTTTTATACCCTGGTTGTTCTCTACTTGGAACTTGATATTTGTGTGGTTGACCTGTTGAATCTTCTGTATTTAGTGTATGTTATGGTTGACCAACAGCTTGGTCATTGATGTTTTTTTTCTTTTAATGTTAACTGAAGTGTCTTACATTGTTTGTGTTTTTTGGCATTCAAGCATAGATTCAGGTATATTCCTTCTGGATTCAGTTCTGTTTTCTTGTTTACTTGCTGCATTGTATCTAAGTTGTTGATTGGAATGTAGTGTCTATAGATTTAGAATTATAGGAAACTGTTGAATGTGTTAAGTTTTGTGAAGATGTGTTACATTTATGGTATCTAGATGTCTTCACATTGCAGATCTCACAGATTCTTTTTGGACAAGCTTTGACCAAGTGTGGGCACTCACCAAAAAAGAAACCTTATGGCTGGACACCCCGGATTGAGATGAAGATAGGACACTTTCTTTTTTCCAGGGTTGAGGGTATATCTAGTGGAGTGTATCCTTTGTTTAGTTTTAGCATGAAAGCTGCATTATTGGAGGACAGCTCGAGATCCATTCTTTTTTCTGTAAGATATTTGAAACTGGTAATTGTTCCAAACTTGGCTAAAAGTTTTTGTAAGTCCATTTCTGCGAAGTTGAAGTAGCAGTTTTTGACTAGTCCATAAGTTACTCTTGGTCTGTTCATCTCAGGTTTAATGAGATATCGTTGTTTCAGGTAAAGCTTATTTCTCTTCCTTTTGGATGAGGTTAAAGAACTCAACTATAATATATCTTTACTTGGGTGATGATAGATGTGTTTAATAGCATCTCCCAGCTTCCGAGTTTTAAGTAGATTAAAAAAGTCATCTGTTGGAAAAGAGAACAAGTTGCACTAATTATTAATTGTACTTAGAATAAGGGTGTTTTCTCTGTGATAGTGTAAAAAGTAGTTGAACAAGTGTGGTGGGATTCGAAAGTTGAATTTTAGATTTACTGCCTCATAATTATAAAGTGGGGTGAGTGATTTTAGATGTTTCAGTTGTGTTGTGATTTCATCATTTATAGGTGTATTGTTATCATCTGTTACAAAGTCCAAGATGTTATAGTGCTGTTTTAGATCGTTAGTTGTTGAGATTATTATATTTGAAACTTGCTGCATAGTTCTTACTGTTATTTGCTCTGAAACATTTGATTTACTTTGAGGTTGATTTAATGAATAGGTTTCTTTTTTTGATGCTGTATGGTCATTAACTTGTGTAACCTTGGATTTATTTTGAGTGTTTAGTGTTGGAAAATCATTGTTGTGAAGATTTTGTGCTACTCGCAACATAGGCACTTTATCATGATTTAAATTTATTGCTTTATTTTCATCACTATTTTGAACCCGAGTTTTTGCGGTTAAATTTTCAGTAGAGCGGTGCTTTATTGACTTAATTATATTAGATTTGGTCTTATTAGGTGTATTTTATTTAATTCTTTAGGGTTTCATGTTTGACCCTGATCCAACTCAGTTTTCTGGCTCCAAATAGTTCTGTTACAGTGAACATTAGGTGCTTTCGGTGTAGTATCACTTGCATTTTTATAACTCACCATAACTTCTTTTGCAATACTGATTTCTGTAATTGGTAAGTTATTTTTGATGATATTTTTTGTGTTTTACATAGTTTTTAGTTGTGATTTTATTGGTAAAGTTCATTTTTGGAGAACTTGCAATAGCGATCTTTTTACTAGAATCTGTTATCGCTGTAATTTTCTGTTTACAGCCAGTAGTGATTTCTTTTTGATTTAGCTGTTTAAATCCTGGCATAATGTTACTAAAATGATCTATTTGATCTGTTTTGCAGGGTTTAGATTGATACCAAGAGTTAACACTTTTCCTAAGTTGAGGGCTCGTGAAAAGCTTAGTTGAGGTGTCTCTAACATTACCCTCACTTCTAGATCTAGTAAGGGGGAAATGCTCTAGATTTTGTTGTTCTAGAAAAGATCGTCTTCTTATCATTTTTGATGTTTAAATGGGTAAACACAATAAAAATCACGTACCTTGACTATTTCTAAGCTCAGATTGGAACACTTTTTAAATATTATTATTAATTTCTGCTTTTTTCTTGCTATACGATGTACACATGAGCTAATCATTAGGCGCCATCTATAAGGATTTTCTTTTATTTAAAGTTAAATATAAAAATCTCAATTGTCATTGAAGAAACAATTATTTTTCTGCTTTTTAATTCATGGTACATTATAAAGTGTTCATTATAAATATTTTTTTATATCTATTATTTTTAATTTTTTAGCACTCTTATATTTTTTATAATTATTCCAAAGTCATCTTAATATTTGAAATTGAAATCATACATCTATATAAATAAAAATGTAAATGCTTGTTTGTTCAAAATCTTAATTCTCCTAAAGTTCTTCACCGATTGCTTTGAAATTTTGACACAACGTTGCATTCGAATATGCGCGTGTTTTTATATACACATTACCTACTATTATATAGATGTCACACATGTGACAGGTAAAAACATGCTTTTTTTGAAGAACAGAGCTATCTGTTGGACGTAAAAGCAACACACACTATACTAAATATTTTCGACACCATTTCATATTTCCGATTACATTGTTAAATTGAATTTTTATAGATTTCTATTTATTTTCATTTTTATTTAATTATTTGATGTGAGTGATTACAACTCCCAATTCGATTGGCATTTGCAATCACCATCAACAAAGCTCAGGGCTAACCTTTAGAATTATGTAGTTTAGCTCTAGACACGGATTGCTTCTCACATGGATAATTATATGTTGAATGTTCTAGAGTCAGCAATCCGGACAATCTCTATATCTGCACAAACAGTCAGGGCCAATCTTTAGAATTGTGCAGTTTAGATCTAGACATGGATTGCTTCTCACATGAACAATTATATGTCGCATGTTCTAGAGTCGACAAACCAGACAATCTCTATATCTACACAGACAATGGAACAACACAAAATGTTGTATACCCCACAAGTATTATGAAATTAAACATATTAAAAACGTGCGCTTTCTCTTTTTTTTCTTTTCCATTTAACCAGACGGAGCATTTACAATATACGCTTATATATTTCAAAAAGATTAAAAAGAATCAATAATCGAAAGAAAAAAATGTCATTTTTTAAATTACTAAACTTTTACAATTAAAGATTTGTTTTAGTTTAAATTTTAAATGATGACTAAAATGCTTTTTAATGTAACCTTTTTAAAATATATATATACAATTAGAAGGAATTTGAATTCAGGCTTTGAGCTTTCTATCATTAGATTTTCATTGTATAGATGGCTGACGAGTTTGAGGGAAAAGAGGATTGAAGCCTTCCCATTAAAGTTTGACGATTTGCTATCTTAATATAAACTGAACACTGACTCTATATATGTGTGAGAGATGATTATCTGGACCAGCTGATAAGTGCTGGTTCCGCACAAAATACATATATTAGAGATCATTTAATTTTTTTAAAAGTGTGTTGCCATGTGTGTTGGATATATAAGATGGAGTGGACGGCTGTGGGAATCTTGAAAGTCTGAGTTCAAATCCATTCTAATTACATTAGGTTCAGTATAGAAAATATACTTGTATTTAACATTAAATATATAATATTTTAATACAAGTATATTGTCTATATCAAACTTAATGTAATTAGAAGAATTTGAACTCTTACTTTCAAACTCCCTACATCCATCCAATCCATCTTATATACACATGACCACACACATTTTTAATGACCTCCAATATACATATTTCATGCTAAACCAACACTCATCAGTTGGTCCAGATCATCATCTCCCCCACAGACATAGTTTATATTAAGATAGCAAATCTTCAAACTTTAATGGGCAAGCTTCAATATTCTCCACCTTGCAACTTTTCAACTATCCATATCATTGTAAATCTGATGATGGATTGCCCAAAGCTTTTGTTGATGCCAATATTATTGTCGTACACATGTTGACTTTAAATTACTCTGACCCTTCATGTATAAAACCTTGGTATGTCTGTTTAAATACACAGAAGACAATGGGATAAATACAGGCTGAAAACATTTAAATAAAAGTATATTGTCTATACTGAACTTAATGTAATTAGAAAGGATTTAAACTCAGACTTTCAAGCTCTTTATCACCATCCATTTCATCTTATATAACTGATACACATAACTGCATACTGGTGAAAAATGTAGAACTACAATTTACATTTCACGCTGAACCAGTACTCATCACTTGGTCCAAATCATCATCTCCTACACATATATATAATCAGTGCTCAGTTTATATTAAGATAGCAAATCTTCAAACTTTCAATATTATGTATTCAGACTATATTCTGTCCATCTCTCTTCTGTGTATTTAAATGGACATATTAAGGTCCTATACATGAGGGGTCAGAGTAATTAAAGTCAACACAGGCATGACAATAATATTGGCATAAAACAAGGACTTTGAGGGTTTCATCATCAGATTTTCAATGATATGAATAGCTGAAGAATTGAAGGGTGGAGAAGATTGAATTCTGTCCATTAAAGAAGATTTTCTTTCTTAATATAAACTGGGAAATGATTATATATGTGTAGAAGATGATTAGCTGGACTTACTGATGAGTGCTGTTTCAGCAAAAAATATGTATATTGAAGACCATTTATCTATTTCAAATGTATGTGATTATGTATATTGGTTGCATAAGATGGAGTGAATGGATGTACAGAGCTTGAAAGTCTTGAATTCAAATTCTTTCTAATTACATTTAATTTGTTATAGACAATATACTTGTAATTAAATATTATATATTCAGCCTGTATTCTGCCTATCCCACTTCTGTATATTTAAATGGGCATATTAAGGTCCTATACATGGGTGGTAAGAATGATTTAACATGGGATGATAATAATATTGACATTAACAAGGGCTTTGAGCATTCCATCATCAGATTTTCAATGATATGGAAGACTAAAGGGTTGAAAGGTAGAAATGATTGAAACCTGTCCATTAAAGTTTGAAGATTTGCTATTATATTATTAATTGAGCAATGACTTTATATATGTTTGAGATATGATGATCTGGACCAACTGATGATTGTTGGTTCAGCACAAAATATGTATATTGGATATCATTTTTTTTTTTATATGTATTGATTGTATCAGATGCAATGGATGACTGTAGCGAGTTTGAATGGTTCAGTTCAAATTCTTTTTAATATCTATCTATCTATCTATCTATCTATCTATCTATCTATCTATCTATCTATCTATCTATCTATCTATCTATCTATCTATCTATCTATCTATCCATCTATCTATCTATCTATCTATCTACCTACCTACCTATCTATCTATCTATCTATCTATCTATCTATCTATCTATCTATCTATTTATCCATCCATCTATCTATCTCAATCTATCTATCTACTTACCTACATGTCTATCTATCTACACACCTACCTACCTACTTACTTACCTACCTATTCACCCCCTATCTACTTACCTATTCCCTCCCTCCCTCCCTACCATCCTACCTCCCTACTTACCTGCCTACTTTCCTACTTACATACTTACTTACCTATGTACCTACCTATCTATCTATCTATATACTACCCTTTTGCATGTATCACTGAAAATGTAGCAATCTTCTTAATATTTAAAACTAACATCAAGCTAATTAAAAATAATTTACAATATAATTTTTTATTTAAAATTGTTTTTTAAAAAATCAACTTTTGCGATCAAAATTTAAAATGTTATATATTTTTTTAAAAAGGAAACTTTTATAATCAATATTTATTTTTGAGCATGCTAACACTCTGAACAAGCTTTTTTTTTTTTTTTTAGCATGCTCTTAAGTTTACATATTGGTAATTGCAAGCTATATTAAGTCTTGTGACATCTGACTTTTTATTATTACTAATTTTAAAAGATGATTTTTTTTAGGTTAAACACTTTTTAATTTTTTTTAATTTTCTTGCATGTATTGTTGAAAACTTATTGAAGTAATATGGATGTATTTGAAATTTGATATCAGTATATTTAAAAATTCATCTGTCCACTACTCTGGTTTTAAGAAACTGCATAACCTATCTAAAATATTTTAGTTTTATATTGCATTATCATTGATTAAAATCAAATGTACTATATTTGAATAAATTCTATTTTATATAAATATATTAAACTTCAATTTTAAAATGTTATTCTAACTTAAATAAAAGTGTTTAATTGAAACAAATAAACAGATTTTGTAACTTAAAGAAAAGGATTTAAAAAGGAAACATCCAAAGCTTTTTAGTTATGATTATTCTGCATTACTTTATATATGAAATTGGATTTTTTTAAATTTACAAATTTTAAGTTAAAAACAATTATTGTTTTAATTCCCAGATGTTTAATGTTTTTTAACTTCTCCACTAATATATATATATATATATGAAAAACAAAAACAAGTTATAATCATGTAACTTGCTATCGCTTGTATTTATGATCAATAGATGGTACTTTACCAAAACCACCGAACAAGCATATATTTGTTTACATAAACATCAAAAGAGTCAGAATTCACTATCTCTTTCATTTGCTCCACCTTCAGATCAGCTGATTTCAAGCTAATTTGCTATCATCAGTGAAGGATAGGGCTAGAAACTAGATTTAAACATTGACTCCAAGCATTTATGCAACAAGTTTTTATCAGTTTGCAAGCATGAATTTTTCAGACATGTAATGTCTTCAAACCCAGCCTAACAAGCCAGATAGCTACATGGGTCTGATATCAGTTCAGTTTCACCACATAGTCAAAGCCTCTGCAATATATATCATTACAAAACCTTTAAAGGTACATTTATGAAAAACAAGTTATAATCATGTTTGGTAAAACGCCATCTATTGATCATAAATACAAGCCATAGCAAGTTACATGATTATAACTTGTTTTTGTTTTTCATAAATGTACCTTTAAAGGTTTTTGCAATGATATATATTGCAGAGGCTTTGACTATGTGGTGAAACTGAACTGATATCAGACCCATATAACTATCTGGCTTGTTAGGCTGGGTTTGAAAACATTAAATGTCTGAAAAATTCATGCTTGCAACTAATAGGAACTTGTTGCATAAATGCTTGGAGTCAGTGTTTAGATCTAGTTTCTAGCCCTATCCTTCACTGATGATAGCAAATTAGCTTAAAATCAGCTGATCTGAAGGTGGAGCAAATGAAAGAGATAGTGAATTCTGACTCTTTTGACATTTATGTAAACAAATATACGCTTGTTCGGTGGTTTTGGTAAAATGCCATCTATTGATCATAAATACAAGCGATAGCAAGTTACGTGATTATAACTTGTTTTTGTTTTTCACAAATGTACCTTTAAAGGTTTTTGCAATGATATATATTGCAGAGGCTTTGACTATGTGGTGAAACTGAACTGATATCAGACCCATGTAGCTATCTGGCTTGTTAGGCTGGGTTTGAAGACATTACGTGTCTGAAAAATTCATGCTTGCAAACTGATAGGAACTTGTTGCATAAACGCTTGGAGTCAGTGTTTAGATCTAGTTTCTAGCCCTATCCTTCACTGATGATAGCAAATTAGCTTGAAATCAGCTGATCTGAAGGTGGAGCAAATGAAAGAGATAGTGAATTCTGACTCTTTTGACATTTATGTAAACAAATATACGCTTGTTCAGTGGTTTTGGTAAAACACCATCTATTGATCATAAATACAAGCGATAGCAAGTTACGTGATTATAACTTGTTTTTGTTTTTCATAAATGTACCTTTAAAGGTTTTTGCAATGATATATATTGCAGAGGCTTTGACTATGTGGTGAAACTGAACTGATATCAGACCCATGTAGCTATCTGGCTTGTTAGGCTGGGTTTGAAGACATTACATGTCTGAAAAATTCATGCTTGCAAACTGATAGAAACTTGTTGCATAAATGCTTGGAGTCAGTGTTTAGATCTAGTTTCTAGCCCTATCCTTCACTGATGATAGCAAATTAGCTTGAAATCAGCTGATCTGAAGGTGGAGCAAATGAAAGAGATAGTGAATTCTGACTCTTTTGACATTTATGTAAACAAATATACACTTGTTCAGTGGTTTTGGTAAAATGCCATCTATTGATCATAAATACAAGTGATAGCAAGTTACGTGATTATAACTTGTTTTTGTTTTTCATAAATGTACCTTTAAAGGTTTTTGCAATGATATATATTGCAGAGGCTTTGACTATGTGGTGAAACTGAACTGATATCAGACCCATGTAGCTATCTGGCTTGTTAGGCTGGGTTTGAAGACATTACGTGTCTGAAAAATTCATGCTTGCAAACTGATAGGAACTTGTTGCATAAACGCTTGGAGTCAGTGTTTAGATCTAGTTTCTAGCCCTATCCTTCACTGATAATAGCAAATTAGCTTGAAATCAGCTGATCTGAAGGTGGAGCAAATGAAAGAGATAGTGAATTCTGACTCTTTTGACATTTATGTAAACAAATATATGCTTGTTCAGTGGTTTCGGTAAAACACCATCTTTTGATCATAAATACAAGCGATAGCAGTTACATGACTATAACTTGTTTTTCATAAATGTACCTTTAAAGGTTCTTGCAATGATATATATTGCAGAGGCTTTGACTATATGGTGAAACTGAACTGATATCAGACCCATGTAGCTATCTGGCTTGTTAGGTTGGGTTTGAAGACATTACATGTCTGAAAAATTCATGCTTGCAAACTGATAGGAACTTGTTGCATAAACACTTGGAGTTAGTGTTTAGATCTAATTTTTAGCCCTATCCTTCACTGATGATAGCAAATTAGCTTAGTGTTTAGATCTAGTTTCTAGCCCTATCCTTCACTGATTATAGCAAATTAGCTTGAAATCAGCTGATCTGAAGGTGGAGCAAACGAAAGAGATAGTGAATTCTGACTCTTTTGATGTTTATGTAAACAAATATATACTTGTTAGGTGGTTTTGGTAAAACACCATCTATTGATCATATATATATATAGTGTAGTGATACTATGGTCACAGGCTAAAATTAACTTTTTTACTGCTATCTGTAGCATTAAGTTTTTTGCTTTCATTTGATATCAAAATCTGGAAAAAATATATGTTGATTTATTAATTTAGATATCAGTATTATGCAAAAAAAATTAATACAAAAAAATTGTTGATTGGCAGTTTCTTTATTCTCAGGTGTGAGAGCATTTTTGAGAATTCATCTTTTGTTTGAATTTGGAAAATAAAAATCCTAAATTTTTCATTTGTTGACATATTTATAATTTTTTGTAAAATGTTTGTGAAATATTTATTTTTTAACAAGAAGATGATGATTAGATTCAGATTTATTGAAAATATTTATAATCAGTACAATAACAAGGGAGACGGAAAACAATAACTAATAGTCTATTACTTATAATTTAGTTATATAATCAACTTAATAATTTAGTTATATAATCAATTACATTATAATTCATGGGAACTTTCAGGAAATGACCATGTAGAATATTAAAATAAATAAGATATAGTCATATATTTTAATATTTTACACAAGCTTCAATGAATTATGTAAAAAATAGGCATGCATTTATAGATGAGATTAGACATGACAATTAAAAATAGAGATAGAAGTATAAAAAATAGGCTGATGATTTTAAGAAGTGTATTAGTTATAATTATTTAAGAAGTGGATTAGAGCAAGGGACCAGCAGAAAAGTTGGTCAGTTTCATTATCTGATTTGTACTAAACAACTGATGTTGCTGATATACACTTTAGCATATAATTAAAAAAGATGGAATAACTAACAATAGAGACTATGATTATCATTAAGACTTGATCATAGTCAAGGATAGAGTGTCTTTGATTCCCAACTTTTTCACACAATTTATCTTTACATATTATTTTTAAAGCTATATCATACAGAATAATAAACCCATTACATTATTAAAATTTACATTCATGCATATAAATGAATATCTAATTACTCTAATGAATGTATATTATATAAATATCAGTATGTGAATTACATTACAAAAATGATTATGCATTCAAATTTAGAGCTTAGAAATCTACAATGATTTGAACTTCACTAACTGCCAATGCTGACTTGATAAATAATTTACTGTATAATTAGAAACTTTTCAGATACTCTGAAGTCTGACATCAGAATCTCAACAAGATATGTTCTCACATTAAGTTCCAGATGTCTATTAATACATAGTGATTTATGTGCTATAAATTATAGATCAGTTTTATACTACAGTCATTGAATGAAGTGATTAATGATTACTATTAAGCAGTTTAGCACAATAGAAGATTGATATATTCAAAAACTAAATATCATATATGATACTCAAATAAAACATCATCTTTATAGTGGTTAACCATTTGAATTATTTATTTACTACATATTTAAAGTCAGAAAAATTAACTTCTAAATTAAATGCATTGTGATGCTCTCTACTGACAAAGCTATAACAAAAAGAGTGATAATGGAATCATTTTTATTCATTTCCAAATTCTTATATAAAATCGAAACAGACTATAATATTAACCTATGTAAAATTTAAGCCAGTTTTTGTAAATTAGATTATATGCCAATTGAGGCTGTGTGGACATTTTGGTGGATTTAAATTTCATGCTCACTGGTATTATAATCTGCTTAGGAATTCATGTAAAAATTTGGAAATAAATGAAAATAACTTCATTTTTGTTTGCTGCATCACGCTTTGATAGCTGTATTCAATATCACAATACATTTTATCCTAAGAATTTATCTCTCTAATTATACTTTGTACCAATATATGCAGTTTAATTTACCTTACTATATATTTATTTAACAATGATTTATTAAACTTAATATATATGTATATAAAGAATAATCAATATTTAATGATAATCAAAGCAGAAACAAATACATTATTTATCTGTAATTGTCCACCAAAGATTACCAATAATATGGTTCTATTGCGGATCATTGCTGGGCATTTATAAAGAAATGAAATATTTGTTCCTGGTTTGATTATCATTGTATATTATTTAGTGTTTATTTTTGCCATAGCATTATGCATATGATTTATATATATATTATATTGTAAAACAATTGAAAGCTGATTTTAATGGTTATTGTTTTCTTATTATTTCAGTATAATACCGTTTTCCATCGATCATTTTATACATACTAATACGTAAAAATCATTACAAAAAAATACAAATAAAGTTCTGTTATAGGGCATTTCTGGCAGGCTCCGGAAATTACGTTTTCACATAAACGTTCTACTAAAAGGGGTAGTCGGGAAGGTGATATTTTCAGCTTTGGCATTATTATGCAAGAAATCTTTTGTTGGACACAACCTTATGATTACATTAACAATAACTGGTCAGGTAACAAACAAAAATATTACTTTAGTAATTAATGCTTTTGATTTATTATTATGTTTATATAAATTAGTAATTATGATTATATCAATTAGTATTACTAATAAATATTTTAGATGAAAATGAGTAAATGCATAATGAAGAGATAAACTGATAGATATGTGATGGTATTTCTGGCGCTCGAAGTTCTTACGAACTCTTAAACAATAAAGTCATTCGATTATTAATATTTTTTAATTAAAAATATCAGCACAAAAACGAACACACTTATTCAAGAAATAGTAACCCAAAAATAAAAAACACAACAACAAAAAAAAACTTAAAAAATGAAAAGAATGTGTTTTTGACTGTCTCAAAATTATGTAAGATTAAAACCACAAGCAAAATAAGCAGAAATAAAGTGAATTAAATAAAAGTACAAATTAGATGGGGGAAAAAATGAATTAAAAAGTATGATAAAAACAAACAAACAAATACTGTATTAGAGAAAATATATAAAAATATAAATAAATCAATTAGAAATATAAATAAGTAAATAGAAAAAAATAACAGAAAACAGACGAAATAGAAAAATGGATATAAAATCAATTCATACACAGATATATATATATTGAGAGGTTAAGTTAAGATGTAGACAAAAAAGACCTTGATAAATAGACAAAAAATATATGAAAAAAAAAGTAGGCAGAAAATAGATGAAATAAAAAAATGGATAGAAAATCAATTCATGCACAAACATATATATATTGAGAGGTTAAATTAAGGTGTAGACAAAAAAAAAAAATCTTGATAAATAGACAAAATAAAAAAGTTAATATATAAATAGAACAATTGAAAAATAAAACAATGATCAGAAATAGAGTAAAAAATAGAAAAGTAATATATTGAATACTCTCTCTCTTTATAAATACATAATGCTGATAATATATCATGTTTTTGTATGTGAATATAGTTTCATAAAATAATGAAAGAAATTCAAATATAAATAACATCATATAATTGTGAAATAAAAATTATATTTTATTTGGATTTTGATTTAAGATTTGATATTGCTTTAAAAATGTATGTAGTAAATAATTTTTATTGAAAAGAAAAAATAAAACAAATTGCTGTTTTGCATTATTTCTTTAAAATATTTGGTAGCAAACATAGATCTCTTTAATTAATTAAAAGAGACAAGTATGTAATAGCTTTGTAAAGATAAAGCAAATAATAAACAAATTAAGGGTTTGAATAACATAATAACAATTATAAAAAAATATTTACAGACAACAAAACTGTTTACTAAAGAACTTATAAAAAAATCAGACCAGATTTAATTAGAGCAGTTATCATTAAAAGTTCACAGAGAATACAGAGTTAATAATAGAATTTCAGAGTTGTTTAGATAATTTATCAGTGGCAGCAATATCTCATATAGATTGTTATACTGAAGCTATGTTCTATCAGGAAAACCAAAATATTTAGGTTGGTTATTTGTCCATTCTTGAGAAAAAAGCTATCTTTTACTTATCCCCCATTATCATAGTTTTGCCATGAATTAAACTGCCTACATTGGGATTAAGATCTTGAAGCTGAATTATTTAATTTTTACCAAAGCCATTACTTGAGCTGGGTAAATTACCAACACTGACCCATAATCTAGAAAAAAAAAACAACTTAGTATACTAGATAAAATTTGTTAATATGATATTTCAATTTAATAGATTTAGGTAAAATTGCCTTAATAATATTTTTAAATTTAAGTTTATTTAAATTTTTTAAATTTCAATACTTAAAATAAATAATCTTTAACTTCTCATAATATGCTATAATTTTAGTCTTTTTCTTATTACATCTTTTGTATACCAAGCATATTTGACAAATTCACATTAAGTCTAAATCAAGTACATTCATTTTTAAAAAAAAGTTTTTTTGTTAATTGCTATTTTTATATAAAAAAAATAATTTTCAGTCCACATACACATAGATAGAGCATTTTAAAAATGTGTTGTTTCCAAAAAAAAAAAAAAAAAATTACTTAAAAAATATTTAATATAGGGTATATGAGCACAGACTTTCACACCACCCACCTCTCTCCACTCTATCTAATAACACTGATACACCTAAACACATATATGCTGAAAAGATAAATAATCACCAATATACGTATTTCATGCTAAACCAACAATCATCAGTTGGTCCAGACTATCATCTTTACACACATATATAGTATAAGTGCTCAGATATATATTAAGATAGACTATCCTCATAGTTTAATGGATAGGCTTCAATCCACTCCACACTCCAACTCTTCAACCGTCCATCCAATTGAAAATCTGATGATGGAATGCTCAAAGGCTGCCCTGAGGCCGAGATTATTGTCACACCCATGTTGACCTAAGGTCAATCTGAACCCCACATGTACAGGACATAATCCATTTAATACGTATGCAAGGATGGGCAGACATCTCTATAATGTGTGTAAAGATGATAGTCTGGACCAACTGATGATTGCTGGCTTAGCATGAAATACGTATATTGGTGATTATTTATCTTTTCAGCATATATGTGTTTAGGTGTATCAGTGTTATTAGATAGAGTGGAGAGAGGTGGGTGGTGTGAAAGTCTGCTCATATACCCTATATTACATATATATAGCCACAGGTATATAACAAGCCTGTGTTTCAGTTATTACATTATAGATATGTCTGCCCATCCTTGCATATGTATTAAATGGATTATGTCCTGTACATGTGGGGTTCAGATTGACCTTAGGTCAACATGGGTGTGACAATAATCTCGGCCTCAGGGCAGCCTTTGAGCATTCCATCATCAGATTTTCAATTGGATGGACGGTTGAAGAGTTGGAGTGTGGAGTGGATTGAAGCATATCCATTAAACTATGAGGATAGTCTATCTTAATATATATCTGAGCACTTATACTATATATGTGTGTAAAGATGATAGTCTGGACCAACTGATGATTGTTGGTTTAGCATGAAATACGTATATTGGTGATTATTTATCTTTTCAGTATATATGTGTTTAGGTGTATCAGTGTTATTAGATAGAGTGGAGAGAGGTGGGTGGTGTGAAAGTCTGTGCTCATATACCCTATATTACATATATATAGCCACAGGTATATAACAAGCCTGTGTTTCAGTTATTAAAAAATATTTGAAACAATTTTGCTATCATTTATTAGTAAAAAAAAAAAAAAAGAATTTTAAAAGGGAGAAAGTAATATTATAAATCATTTGATTTTATCTTACACATTTATAATTATTTAATTAATTTAAAATATAATAACTTCTAGTATTGTTATTAATTGCAGAAAATCACAATTTATAAAACATAGATTATATTTCTGCTAATTATGTATTTTTGTTAATTTATATCTAGAAAAATTTCTGTTTTATTGTTAATTTATTAAACTGTATAATCTATTAGCATCTGAGACTTTTATGTTTTAGTTAAGGAAATCTGATCATATGTATATGTATGACAGGGATTAAACTATATTATAAAGTTTAATAGCATAATGACTTCAATAGTTTGCCCAAAATGTGGTAGATGTTATATCTATAATATATTGTCTGACTAAAAATGTCATAGCTATATATTCTAGAGTAAGCGCATACTATAGATATACAAATATTTGCTATATAATTATGATAATCTGGCTAAATAGTTAATGCATTCTTTTTTGACTTTATTCACAAAATAGTTATTCCTATTAACCTTTTGCATGCCACTCATAATTATCCCAATTTGGCATCATCACATCTACCTAAATGCACTTATACCACAGCTATACCCTTATCAACAAACATAGTCAAATATATAATGGTTAACCAAAACTGCAACTATTTATGTATTTAAGAATCATATGAATATTGTCAGTAAATACCCACTACTCTAGTTGTCACATACCTTACATTTTACAATAAAGCTGTAAGTTCAGATATTTCCATATATTTTTAAAACGTGATATACCAAGATATTTTTATGTTAAAAATATGATAACTTTCTTTATCTAAAATCCAAAGTGATTTATGATAATTCCACAAACTTGGAGAAAATGATTATATTTTAAACACTGAGAGCAATAGTGAAATAACAGAGTTAGAAACTAAAAGAATCATTGGCTTGAAAAATCATATTTCAAGACAATAATTAACTTAATTTGGCAATACAGTATAAAGAGATAGAAAACAAAGATACTTATAGCTAAAATATTATAAGAAAAAAAGCAAGCACAGGATAGTATCCAGAAAAGATTCATGAGAGTTCATTCTTAGAATTGGGCACATCAAATTTAAAACTAGTAGATTGTAAAAACCGGAACCTACCGAAAAAATAAATAAATTAAGGGGGTGATGCCTTTTTTGAGACAAAGATAGTTCAAATATTTCAGTTATTTATGCAAAATAGGAGTCTATGTAAATAAAAAGTAGACAAAATTAATACAGATATAGAGCAATATCTGAGTAATAAAATAAAAAAGTACTCAAGGCATGCTCAACATGAAGCAATATTTATAACAAACAGAAAAAATGTAAAGATTTGAATAAGAAAATGAAAAATAACATTCAAAATATAAATAGCAAAATGAATAAAAAATAATCAGAAAATGAAAAAATTATCCAAAAATAAAATATTGGTCAAGAAAGATCAAAAATTTATGAACAAAAAAGGTAAATGAAAAGACTAAAAGTATGGAAGAAACTATTTTCAAAAGACATTGATAGCACAAAAGACCATAAAACTGAAAGAAATATTATAGAAGAACATAAAAAGAATAAAGATAGTGTAATTAATACTAAAAAATTTGCAGAAAACAATGCAAGCCTGATTGCAATGTGGCAGCCTGAAGATAGAGATGTAGTGAATGAATCTTATATGGAATTGAATTTAATTCAAGAATTTAAAGTAGATACAGTGCAAAAGACAAAAATGTATAAGAATACAATGGAAAACACTGAAATTTATCTAACCATGAAATCATATACAGCTTCAAAATGTATGTAATAAAATGGTGATGAACAAAGCTAATATTAAAGTGATATTGAATGCCTCAGATAAAAATATAAATCCACATAAATAAGACACACAGTAGTGCATATAATTTCTCAAGCTTATTATAAAAGAATTTCCATAACATATTACTAGTTGTCATACATAATGAGAAAATATTAACGCAAGCATAGTGATGAATACAAAATATTTGCAGGATATACCAGTAAGGCAAATAGTGACAATGATGTTACATATTTATCTAATATGAATGCAGAAGCTATAGATAAAAATAATATAGATGTAAAACCCATAGATGAAAATAAATTTGATATAAAAGATTGTAGAAAAGGTTGTTGATCTGAACGATCAAAAAGACTTTCAAGTTAATTTAGTGATGCTTGAAGATTTTTATATAGTAACAAAGATTAAAAATAAATGTTAAGACAGATATAGAAATCCTGAAAGTATCCAAAACGAATTCAAGGATAGTAGTAAACATGAAGTGGATGAAATAACTGTATAAAAAGTAACAAATAATGTAAAGTTTGTAGAAAAGTAATAGATGTCAATAATTGCTATAAATATGTAATACAAAAAGAAATCTTACAAAGATTTTTATATTATTCATAATATTCGTGTTTTCACTATATAGAAAAAAATTATTGATATTATTAAAATTAGTGTATTGTTTTAAGGTATATGCCATAAAATAAAAATATACATATTGCAAAATATCATGCAACACCTACATTAGTCAATGTGTAATGAACAGATATTTATTCATAACAAGAAGAAATGTCTTTTAATAATGTTGTTAACATTTGTTATATTTTCAGCATAACAAATATTGTCAAAGTTTATACAATACATGTAATATATGCAACATAATCAAACCTATTATAAATTCTTGTTATTGGAAGTAATAAAAATATGACAATCCATCATATGTACATGTGTGGTGTAGTTTCCAAAAAAGTGGTTTATTGCTAACCATAAAGATGTAATAAACAAAAGAGAAAACAACATCCTGCTACCACATAAATGGGATATTCAAATGACTTAATTTACATAGCACATATTTACATAATGCACAATTAGATCAAAGTATAAATGCAACAGCAACAACAGATAACATAAAAGTTATGATTATGGTGCTCATCACTGAAATTGCACTCAGATTTATGATCTAAAGATTAGAAAGAAACCATTTTGTTACAATATGTAATGGAAAAATTAATATTACATAAGCAAAGGGAAAATTAATATTACATAAGAAAAAATGGACAACTGAGAGATGTTTACAATAGTGATGAAAATATGTCAGAACATTACAAAATTACAAGAGCTATAACATTTTTGGAGAACTGCTTGGTTTCTTGGGGGTCCACCAATTGTTGTGCATTCAAAATGCAAGCACTCAGAATATTAACAATTAAAACAATAAATAATAACCACAAATAAAATGAAAAGTAATTAATAGTGAAAAGTTATCACTATACACAAACACAATATATATAGTTTACTTATGGTTCACTTCCCATGATGCACTTCACAACTGTCTGCTTTCTGCATTGTTCCCCAAACTCTTTGGCCTGATTCTGCTGCTGTTTGTGAACACAGTGGCTTTATACTAGAGAGATTTCACTTAAGATTCTATCAGATGTTGTCACTTAAAATCTCTCAGCACCCATTCATATGGTAAATTCATTGGAAAATCAGAATGTACTTTGTTGCTCAAAACTATTTATACCCATGGGTTTGCTTCCAACAATCCAGAATTCATTCTTGAATGTTATCAGTCTTGTATTTTCTATTAGTGTTTTTAATTAGTATTTCAATTTCCATTGTATCAAGAAATATTTGTAATTAACAAATATTTCTTGACAATTATCAAACGCCATTTTTTTATAGCAAATATTTTCCATTGTTACATTCCATGTAAATTTAATCATTAATTAAATCCTTATCAGTCAGTGATTTAAAATATATTTCTCTAATATATTTTCTTTATTTTTTCTGGAATACAAAACTTATACTTGAATTTCCATGTACATTTTTATACAAAACGTGACACCTCTACCACTCCAGAAAAAAAACTCTTGTTCCAATTAATCAATGTAACCTTGAAAATTATCTAAACTCGTTCCTTTTCACCTTGCGTGCTTTTTCTCCCACTTGGAAAACTCTGGCTTTTTTCTTGTTCTTCAGTTTTTTGTATCTGGCAGTTCATTGTCTAATGATTGTCCTTCTTTTAAAAAGTCTTTGAAAGTATCCCTTCCATTTTCACTCTTGACCATCTTTTCTTGTAGCTCCATTTCATACTGCTGCCAACTCTCTACCTGTTCAGATAATTTTTTTTACCTTTTTATTCCATACTTCAGCTTCTTTAAGCAGCTGATTATTCTTCTGCATTAAACACTGATTTTCTTGTAATTTCTGCTTCAGCTCATAAAAATTCACTATTTCTGGATTCTAAGACCTCTAATTTCTTTTTAATAGGTTCACCATTGATTCCAACTCTTGCAGTTTGGTCTGTAATTACACACTCATATCGTTTTTGTCTTTCATGTTACAGGTCAATTCATTCACATGATGCTTTTGGCATTGTAACTGTATCTGACAACTATTCACAGTTTCCTTTAAATTCTTATTTTCTGTTTGTAATTTAGTCATTTCTATTTGATATGATTTAACATTATTCTGTTTTCTGATCCTATATTTGGGGTGTTGTCCTTGTGAATTAGTCCTATCCCTCATGGTAATGCTTTGCTGTATAGTTGATATATAATCAATACTATATGTTCTATTATTTGTGCCTGGGTTAGATTATCTTTCTCGACTATTACTTTCTGGTGATTGTCTACACATTTGTGCTAGGTGGCTTTTCTGTTTACAGATATGATATCAGTCATATTTAAATCTACAGTCCACTTTGAACTGTCCTGGTTTTCCACAGCAAAAGCACTTATTTTTTCTTTCTAAAACCTTTGTTCACACAGAAACTATTTTTAATTTCTGTTTTATGCTCTATCTTATACACTGTTATTTTGATGTAATTTTCATTACTGAAAAGTGCCACCTATTCCATGATAAATTCATGGGTCACTCTCTTTTAATGGCTTGTTTGAACTTTAATTCTGCATCAGCAAACAGGTTTTGTCAGAGTCTGTCCTTGACATGCCCCAGATTAATTGATCTAACAGAATTTTGTCTACAAACTTGCCATATACATATCCTTTAGATAGTTCCTTTAATGCAATTTTATACTGTTTTATGAATTCACTCTTCAATTGCCTCCTGTTTTTTAAAGCTAATCTGGTAATGTGTCTTGATAGTCTGGGATTAAAATGTTCACTCAATTTGTTGATTCTTTCTTCATATCCTATTCCTTCTGCTATGGGTATATCAAAATACTTTTTATAATGTCAATGACTTTTAGTCCTGATGTACACATTGAAGCAACTATCTTCCTTTTATTATCTTTGATTCCATTTAATAAGAAAAAAATTTCCAACTGCATGGCATATCATGACCAATAACTTGGATTTGTCATGTCGAATTCCATTATTACTGACTGACCTAATGATATTTTCACTATTCCTTAGATTGTTAACTTTTTAGCTTATTTGCTTTGATGGTGATTGCACCAATTTGTTATATATTTGAAATGCAAGTACTCGGAATACCAACAATTAAAACAATAAATAAAAATCACAAACAAATGATGAAAAGTAATTAATAGCAAAAAGTTATTGCTACACACAAACACAATATATATAGTTCACTTTTGGTTCACTTCTCACGATGCACTGTCTGCTTTCTTCATGGTTCCCCAAAATCTTTGGTGTGGTTCTGCTGCTGTTTGCAAACACATTGGTTTCACACTAGAGCACTATATCATCACTTAAACTGCTTTTAGCTATTGTCACTTAATATTTCTCAGCACCTGTTTATTTGGTAAATTCACTAGAAAATCAGAACAATGCACTTTGCTGCTCAAAACTATTTATACATGTAGCTTTGCCTCCAGCAATCCAGGATTCATTCTTGACTGTTATCAGTCTTGTGTTTCCTATTAGTGTTTTTAATTAGTATTTTCAATTTCCATTGTATCAAAAAATATTTGTAATTAACAAATATTTCTTGGCAATTATGAAATGCAATTTTAATCGCAAATATTTTCCATTGTTATATTCCATGCAAATTTAATCATTAATTAAATCCTTATCAGTTAGAGATCTAAAATATATTTCTCCAATATATTTTCTTTATTTTTTCTGGAGTGCAAAATTTATACTTGAATTTCCATGTACATTTTTAATACAAAACATGATGCCAATAATCCATCAAAGCTAATAATAATAATAATAATAATAATTGAAAAGAATTATTAATAATAAATATTAACTTTCAATATCTAACTTTGTTTTTGAGCAATAGTTTTTATCATTTTGCGTATTAGGTTTTTAATGCTATACTTTCCATTCTATGACTTTCATTAATTTCGAAGAGAGATTTGTGTTATATAATTCAATTATTTCAGGTTAATTCCTTCTTCCAATTTTCTTGGAAATGTTATAGAAAATAAGAAGATAAACTCCTTCTTCTAACATATTAATTTACAATCCAAGTTTTTGATTTCTGATCACTTAAAACGTATGATTATTACTTAGTTCAGTTTTAAAAATAGGAGATTTGAAAATATGTGTTATTCAGTTCAATGTATTGTTTTTCTCTTTATCCAAAATCGTTGTGCTCCTTTTACCAAGCAGGTAATCATTTCAATAAATTTTATTAGTTTTCTCACCATATGTCTTATGACTAGCATTCTTATAAATCAACTAATTTGCATAAATAAAAATAATACACAAAAGAATATTTTTTTATGAATTGTAATAATAAATATTTAATTACCTAAATAACAAACATATTTTTTATTCCAGGTACCAAATAACAGATATCAATTTTACAAAAGAATTTAATATCGATATGTATATACTTTTATATAATTATTTATTTATTGTAACATGCACGCACATCACGTATTGACCAGGTTATTTATCCATAGCCAATATTAATTACTATTCTTTATTAAGTATACTTTAAATGATTTTTTTTAAACAATGCTTTTGTTTTTATTTTTTTACTTTAAATATTTTCTAGCTTTCATATAAACATCATAGTTTCAATATATATATACACTTTAAAATTATATGTAAGAAATGAAAATGATTTTCAGATTCATGTATTACTATCTTTATTTAATAGAAAAGCAGCAACTATAAAAGAATAATTTATATGTGTTATGCCGGAGGTTATAGAAATGGAAAACTAACAAATAATATTAATAATGATTAAATTTATATCTACTTAGATATAAACAAATAATGAAATCTTTTTTATTTGCTGTGTTTTTAAAATTTGGTCTTTATTAATATTATTTGTTAATCTGTCTATCTCTATACGTTCTCAGATCGGATGAATAAACGATCAGTTAACAATTATTGATTTTCTATCAAATAATGGCAATATTATGAAATTAGTAGCACTTAGAAAAGAAAGATAAATGATAGTTATAAATTATTTTTACCACAACAATTTATTTTATAAGCAAGGTCATAGACATTAAAAAGAAATAACTAAATGGCTATGCATTTCACATTAATTAAGAAAAAATAACATTATTTAACAGTCATATACAGTTGGCACAATATTTATCTATGTAAATTATATAAACTTATTTTGTAGCTTTTTAAAAAAAAAATCTGTATTATTTTAAATGACAATCTTCCAATAAATGTGCAAATGTTTTTAAATTCCACATGCGGTTTAGAGAATGACTCAAAAGTTAATGATTTATGGATTGTTATATGTTTAATGATTTATGGATTGTAACTTCTGGTGCTCAAACATTGTGCGACTTTCCCAGAGATAAACCTTTCTATTACTTATATTATCTTTAATTCCAGATATAAAGTTTGCTGAAGATCAAATATAATTCTTTATTTTTCTAAGTAGCCTGAAAGATATTTACATTTTACCTCATGACGTGACACTATTCAAACTTATAATCCTGTATTTATAGAAATTATTTCTGTTTCTATATTCTACTTTAAATACATGGTTGTGTATATGCTAAAAGCCTCCGTTAGCATTTCTTCACAATTATTGATATTAGTAACGATTATTTAACTGAGAGAACAGGTTAGGCTATTTTGAAATAAAAAAATAAAAAATCTGTTGAATGTTAAAGAATAAGATAAGAAAAAACTAAGATAAAATAAGACTTTTTAATTACTATTTAACATTGTAATTATAAATTTTATTAAATGCACATTATTATATTAAGTAATATTTACTAAGGCTGTATGTAACCTTAGGAATAAGCGTCTGAAAAATTCGAAGGTAGGGACCTCTTTTCTTCCAAGCGTAAGCTTGTGGCTAAGACCTATAGAGGTCCCTACCTTCGAATTTTTCAGACGCTTATTCCTAAGGTTACAGCCTTAGTAAATATTATTTAACATTGAATATAATAAATAAAATTGTATGTTTTTTTTTTTTTTTTGCAGTACAATATATTATAGAGAAGGTACAGAACAATGATCACATATCACTTCTAGAAGATATATTGGATAATAATATTAAAAATTTGGAAATAAAAAAGTTAATCAAAGATTGCTTATCATATCAGTCATCAAAACGGCCAAATCATCAACAAGTACAGACGATTATTAATTCTTTGTACCAGTAAGTTATTGCTTATATAGCAGTTATATTTATCCTAATATAGACTCATTCTCTGAAAGCTGATCTTCATTTTTATAGCAGTTTCTGGTCTTAGGCATTCATTAGTGAAGACTAAAATCTGGAGCTAGTAAATGTATGTATCTAACACCTACCTTTACTCCTGAATACTATGCAAGTTTATATTCTGAATTTAAAAAAAAAAAAACTTAATTCATCCAGGTTAATTCACTTGCATAATTACTTAAGAAAAGAATAAACATAACTGCTTTTGAAAATATATAAGGATATAAGAAAGACCTGTGATATATATATATGTGTGTGTGTGTAAGCATGTGTCTAATATTAAAATTAAAGTACCATCTTTTCCCTTCAATCACTGTATATTCATGAATATATCTTGTATCCTTATATATTGGTACATCACATAATAAATTATTATTAAAAGTAGATCTTAGTTGGATAATTTTAAATTTTATAAATAATCATATTTTGGTTTGTAAAATGGGAGTTAAGGTTATCTTAGTTGTTTGGATTGTTATAAATTCTTTAAATCTTAATTAAATTATATATTTTAAAAGCATATAATGACATAAAAATAGGAAAATATAAATTAATACTGTTTAATAACAGTAAGCTTTTTTTTTGATAATATGTTAATTTGAAATTTGTAGTGTGGTTTAAATATGATGTCATCTATAAATAAGAATAAATGCTGTAGGTACATATATTCCTGTTTATGCACATATTATTTAATAAAGAATTAATTATTTCCAGTAAAATGTTAATTTATTTTTAAAAAAACTTGAAATAATATTTATTTTCATTATTTAAGTAATAGAAAGTTTACAAAAACAATTTAGAATCTAAATTAAACAGGCAAAACTTTCCATACAGTAATGACACCCTGTGTCAATCAGAATAATCAATGGATGCTGACATAAGAGGTGGTGATCATGTGATGTTTAGCAATTTAAGATCTATTTAATAAAAGATAAAATTTAAATTGTTTAAATTAGTTTTAATTTAATTGTTTTTTAATTATGTTTATTAAAGATATTTTTTAATTTTGGTTAGTAAATATTTGTTGTAATAATATTGGTTTAAAAACTGTTTAGAATGTTTTGTAACTAATTAAATATTCATTGTAAAATATTTTTGATAATCAACCAACGAGCTATCACAGTCTTGAAGTATTTTAAAATTTAAGCAGATAATGTTTTGGGGAGATTAATTGAAAAAAAAAAAATCACAGAAAAAAAAGAAACATTTTATCTTTTCCATAAAATTTCACTATAAATTATTAAAAATATTATTTTAATTTGAAAAGAAAAAATTACTAATATTTGGTTAATTGTTTAAAAGTATTTATGAAGCTTATTGAAAAGTTATGGAGTAAAAAAGAACCTAAAATCTCTGCTAGTATTTCAAAGATATTCAGTCCTCTAAAGAATACAAAACTTAGAATCATTATATTACCTATATTATGAAGTTAATGGAAGAAAAAGGCTGTACATTTATCAAAGCATATAATCAATTACAAAAAGAACTATATTTGGGAATATTGAGTACTTTACAAATATGTCATAAGTTAATTACAGAACAAGTTTATTTAATTCTGTGTTTTATTGTTGACAAAAACTTATTTTGCATGTTCTAAATGTACTAATGGATAAAAGAAAGAATATTTATTTTAGATTTAATAATGGAAACTTAAGTATGATAAAAAGTAACTTAGTAAATAATTTGAATAGAAATAGTTACTTTAAAAAACTTGAAATAATTAAATACTATAGAAGAAAAATAAAAATTTTATTTAGCTAATAATTTAGATAAGTTGAAGTTCATTGGACTATTATTATTCATTGCAACAGCATAATGACTGTGTAAGATGTATATTATAGTGAATGACCAGAATAAAGAAATAACTAGATGACTATTTTATTTGATTTCCAATATAAGATCTTGAATGTATATTCTAATTGAAAGTTTAAATTGCCTGTTAATGGAATATGATGAAAAAATGTTATAAAAGAAAGGAAAACAAAAGTACGTATGATGAATGATATATTAAATAAGTCTTAATTTTGGTTGGAATGATTTAATTAGTATGTGGAATAAGTATATTGTAACTTAAGATGCTTGAAAGTTATATTCAAAATAATAACAATTAGCATGGCATTTAGAACATTCCTATAAAATATTGGCTTATAAAAACACAATAGTTTAAAGGATGCCAATGAAATGAAGTAAATCATAAAGTGTAATAAAGTTTATATTAGAGGATATACATTAATAATTTATAAATGATAAATGTTATAATGAAGAATTAATATTTTAATAAAATAATAAAATATCATTGTGATTTAAAAGGAAAAATGTCAGCCCAGAAAATAATTTTATGTAATGGAATTTCTGTAATCATTGTGTAAGGAGAATTGTGATCAATAAAAGGGGATGCCAACTGTAAATTGTATCATTAATGGGTTATAATAAATAGAAATTGATAGTAATATAGATAAATAGAATTATAAAATTAATAACATATATTAAGTGGGATGAAAATATGTGTGTGCACAATAATATAATGTTGAAGTATTAACTATGATATTTGATTTTGATCTCATTTATAATATTATATTATAATTGGCATATAATTTATATTTAATGCTGCCCTGTTGTACTATTTGTTTGTGATCATAGAAAACTTGTAAGTTATGGATTAAAGCAGTGAAATTTGGATATTTAGATCAGAAGTATAGATGTTTATTTTACAAGGTTGTGGTATATAAATAACATGTAGGAATTTCTTGGCTTTAATGATATTCAGAGAGGTATTATCATTGTATTCGGAATAATATGGTGAAATTAAAAATTTAATTTATCTTAATGGATGATAAATTTGATGATGAGCATAATGCATATGTTCGTAAAGAAGATCATTTTCTTTAAATTAACAAGAGCTTATTAATAAAAGCTATGATAATGATATCAAGTGGATATATGGATGCATGATCTTATCAGCATTGACATTTAAAGTTAACAGTTAAGTTAAATAGATAATTATTTTTTTATTTTGGGAGCAACTATTTAGGCAAGGATTTGATAATGTTTAGGAATCCGAAAGCATAAGATATGAAATTTTTGAATTTCTGAGAATAGTTAAGTTAATAAAATTGTTATTAAAGATTGGGAGTAATTACAAAACAAATGGTTCAATAATTAATAATCATTTTTTAAATATAAAATATTAGAGATCAGAAGAATACATGTCATAAGATAGGAAAAAATGATATTAATGTTAATGATATAAAATTAATATTCTTTATTTTAAATGTATACAATCCTTATATAGATTTAAAATGGTCAAATTATTATTATTGGTTACATTTGTAAGAAAAGCACTAGTAATAATTGTAAATTTTATCATAAAAATTCATTTATAGACAGTAAATTATTATAATGAAGTTAATATAAACATTTATATTTTATAAAGAGAATGAAGATGGAATATATATTTTATAAAACATTATATTATTATAATCAAATAATCCAATATTTATTTGATAAAGATAAATGGAATAAAATTTAAAGATGGTGTTTCAAGGGTAGATGTAATAATAATTATTATTGTATAATATAAATAGTTTTATTTTGTGAATAATTCTGTTATGTCATATTGTTCTATTATTTAATTTTGTTGATTATAAAATTATTTATTAATTACAAATAGTAATAATAATTTATAAAGTTTGTAAGTAATATGGTAATAAGCTTTAATGTTTATTAATTTGATTAAGTATTTATAGTCATGTTTTCTTATTCTGAGTCATTATCAGTACATCATATTATTAGATTGTTAATGGTACATATTATATATACAAATTATTTTGAATTATAAAATTTAAATCTTGCATATCAATCAACAAAATAAGAAGACATTTTAAATATAAAATATTTTAAAAGATATATTGATTAGCATCACATTACTATGATCATATGAGTCATAAGTGAAGATTGTATTCTATATGTAGAAAAGGATGTCATTCGTCTTGCATTGGTGGTCGAGAGGTCAGCATGACTGCTTTGCACTTGCAGGCAGTTGCCCAGGTTGTGGGTTCGTGTCCCGGCCGATGCTATGACACTTAAAAAAAAGGATGTCATTTTTCAAATAGTCAGATGACTAATTATTTTTATTGATTATATAATGTATTACTATTATTTTATTCAAAATAAAATTGGTTATGTGGTCTGAGGCATTGAAGATCATACAATTATAAAAAGGTAAAATAGCATTATTTATAACTATGGATAGTTAAGAGTTTTCTTGTTTAGTGCATTAGCTATAGATGTAAATAAAAACCCTCTTTGCATCTAGCATGTTGACTAAATCGTTAATTCAGAACCAATGATAACCTGTGATCTCTTTATTATAATATTATTGTTATTATTATTAACAATGTCATTATTAAAATAATACTTATTGGAAAATAGGTAATCAGTAAAGTTATGGTAAAATATTATTAATCAATTCACAATGAAGTAAAATTTATTGTAGATATTAAAGAAAGTTCATAATAATTATAAATATTCTATTCAGATTTATTAAATATTAGTGTTAGTCATGGGAATATCTGGAGGCTTAATAAGCAGAAGCATCTTGGTATTCTTATGCCATTGAATAGATACTTTGGTATTTATTTAATCCAATAAACATCACATGACCACCACCTCTTATGCTGTTTTATTTATTTAATGTTAAAATATTAGTGGTCTTCTCAAATAGAATAGTAAGTATGAAGCTAAAATAGTTTGCAATAATAGGAGGATAAAGCATTATACATAGAGAAAATAAAATAAAAGCTTAATTTATGTATTTGGAAAATTGTGTATGTTATCATCTATTTGTGGGTGTTTGTGCGCGTGTGTGCAGTCAATCAATAACTAATAAACGGTTATTTCTGGAGTACAATATAAATTAATATCACAAGCTGAGACCACTGTATTCCTATTCCTGTCAACTATTGAATAGTTAAAATATGACATGAATATTCTTGGCTAGTTTTTTATATGCTGTATCTCTTTATTAGTTTTCTAATCACTAATCTTATTTTTTGTAATTAAACAGTTAAATCTGGCTAGCTTTAAACGGAGCTTTGTTCTTCAATAAAAGATAATCTTTGATTTCTTTGAGAGGACTTAAATAAATAAAACAAGAAAAATATCTAATGTTATTTTATAAATCTTATTGCTGCAGTTGTTATTACGATGTGAATGATATCATGATAAATGAAAATAGAAATAAAGTTTACTGTCATTTTTCATTATAAATTTACTGGCTCTTATTTCTGAATTTACGACCAAGAAAATACCGTGATCTTTCTTTTCAGATGTCTGCCGATTCTGGGATTGAATACTCATTCTATTTTATATCGATGATAATAATAATAGACAAAATAAATTATAATTGTTATATATCCTCAGACCAAAAAGTATCATCAGTGAATACATTTATTGGCAACTGAGGGCAGAGAATGCTTAGATTCACTATATTATGGATCTGGAAATCTATCTGTATTTAATATTAAATGGGACACTGTTTTGGGGGAATTAGACAAAAAGTTGAAAAGACAAACTGATTTAAAAAAGTGGACCTTGAAAAAATAGAACTGGTTTTATTATAAATAGAAAGTGTATGAATAACATTATGGAATTTATATATCAGACAAATAAATAGTAAGAGGTATTATTTAGCTTACTGAAATATATTAAATGCCACCCCCAACAAATTCTAATTTACTGATGAAGATTTTCATGTATATATACAAAATACTTTTAATCCAACTAAAGAACATTTTTAAAATCACTATGACAGATTTTAATTTTAGAATTAAAAAGGATCAGTAGATGAAATTGTTATGGATAAAATTTGCTTACTGAAACAAAACTAAGAATGGCCAAATACTTGTAAAACTTTAGAACATATTTTGAGAAAAACCCAAAGTGGATATGACTCAGAATCCAAATAAAAGTACAAAAATGTTTAATTATATGTTTTAATGCCTATGGAAAGAATCTTGTTTTTTTAATTGGTTTCAATTTAGCAAATTTTTTTAAATGTGAGAATAAAGATTTTAATATTATATAAATAAGTGTGAGAAATGTACTTAGCCTGAAAGGCATTCATTACCTGTATGTCAGTTTGACAGCATAAGTGCAATTCTAAATAATATTTACTGGAGCACCATATGAATAGAAAAAAACAACACCCTGAATTTGTAATAAAAATATTATTTGCTGGATGTAAATAGAATACTATAGCATCTATTTTTCCCCTTAACTAAATATTGCATTTCAAACATGAATTTATGTACTGTAATTGCATTTTCTTTGCATTTTAAGTACTATATCTCTGTAGTTCAAATCACATATACTGATTTTTTTTCTGAGCAATTTTTATTATTAGTGGAATTACTTACTTCACATAAACGTCATAAAATGTTACCAAAACTAAATGGAAATATGGTATTATAGCATCTATTTTTTACCCCTCACTAAATATATTTTAAACATGAATTTATATACTAGTAATCACATTTTTTTTTTAAAATTTTAATACATCTCTGTAATTTAAATCACATATACTACTCTGATGCAAATCTAGATTTACTGGAGCACTCTGAATAAAAAATTTAAATTTAATTTTTCTGATTTTTTTACATAATATTATATAAATAAATTTCCAACTTTTAATAAAACTAAATTAAAATGTACATTTTAAAATATATCTGTTACATTTGCTAGCTTTGTAACTTCGAATAACAAATAAAAGTTTTTTTTTTTCAATAGTCAGTCATGACTACTGTAATCATAAGTTTTTTTAGCTTTATTAATAGTTACTATTTATTAATGTTAGAATACAAAAAGGCTGGTCATTTTTGTAACATTTTTTTATTAAATATAATATTTGTAATATTTTTTAATTGGTTGCTTTAACAATTTTTTTAAAGATTTAATGTAAATATGTTTTTTTAAACATTGCTAATTTATAAAAGTTCATTAACATTATAAGTATGTTGTTCATCTGAACTATATTAGGAGATTGACAAATTATGAAAATGTGGAGTGTCTTAACATCAAATTATAAATATGCATTTATGGCTGTTTCTGCAGCTGGATGGGAACCTTTACCATGAAATACATATTATATCTCTGTAGTTAAGAGCACACATTTATTTTTTCCCTTCACATAAATGTAGTGGTTGCGACATCACTGGACAAACATTCATTCACCAATCAGACAACAGAGAAAATAGGGATTTTATATATAACATAGAGATGTGAACTATTAAAAAAAGAAAAGGAAATGAATGGAAGTTTAAAAATATGGATTTGAATGAAAATACAAAAGATAAAAGGTTAAGATTAGAAATGAAGAAGCTGAAAAGAGTAAAAAATATATATTAAAAAAAATTGGATCTACAATATAATTGAAAACAAGGAAATTATAAAAAATATTTTGGAAAGAAGTGTGGAATTTAGAAAAATGAAAGATTTTAAGTAAGGAATTGTTATAAGAATGGATTTAATTATGTTAATAGACATTATTTTATAGTGTGTTAATATATATAAATAGAAAATGTAATATCTGATTTGATAAAGCTGATCTGTACTTGTTTGGTCTTTATATAATTAATAAAATATACCACTCTCACTTTTTTACTGTGAATAAAAAATTCTGTTCACAAAGATTTAAGAATAGAATTATTCATTCTATTCTTGATCTTTTATCTACAGAATGTAAAAAAAATATCAAAGATATGGTTAAAAGATATTTCAATGAAATATCTTTCATTTTCCACAGGCCAATGTATTTATAATAGACATTGTAACAGTTCTCTAAAAACATTTTCTCTATTTAGGATTATCATAAAGCAGTTTTCAAAAACAATTTTAAATTTGTCCTTATGTTCAAACACATACACACATTTAGCATGTATAAACATATATTCCAGATTTGTTAGTGTACAAATTTGCTTTTTAATAAAAGTAGCATTAAAATGCTCTTTGATTGAATTAAACTAGTCATTAGTAGAGATAATTCAAAGATGTTTCAGAGACATCCTAAAGCAAAATCAGATTTTTAAATTTTTATTTCAATTTAAATATTTTTCTTCTTGTACTAAATTAAGGATATTCTGTCCACTAAAGTTCAGACATAGATAGAAAGAGATAATAAATTTGACAAATGTGGTGTCAAAATGTCAGTTTAATACTAATTTCAAGTATAATGAAACATATATATGGACAAATTCAAAATATATTTTAAATCCTTCACTTATGAAAACATGTTTTATTATCTATGCATAAATATATTATTAAAATTTATAGTTTATGCATAAATGTAAATAATCAAATTTACATTTTACAAGGCAATTTTTCTTAGATTGAAACTTAGTAGATTATAAACAATATATGTGTGATATTAATTTATATGTAAAAAGAAAAAGTGAAAGAGAGTGGAGAGATTAAAATTTTTAAGATTGGACAATGGTTTCCACTTACTAAGTTTTGATCTAAAAAATAGTGCTGTAACACTACAAATTTGATTGGTTTCTCTTATTTATGAATAGTATCTAATTATATATGTGTTCTAGAAACAAGGAAAGCTTTTTCGAAGTTCTTATGCAACGTATGGAACAATATTCTAATATGCTTGAGGAAACAGTGGAACGACGTAAACATGATTTAGAAGAAGAAAGTAAAAAAGTCGAAATTTTATTAAGTGAATGTTTACCCAGGCAAGTTTATTATCATATTTAATATTGAGTTAAAAAATAATAATTACGATATTATTTTGTTAAAAAAATTTTTTGTATAGTAATAGTGATGCAAAAGCTACTAATTTTTTAGAAATTACAATATCATATATATATATATTGTAATTTTTTTAAAACAAAAAAACATAAATATCTATAATATTAGTTATAAAATGCGCGTAGTAGCTCACACAAACACACACAAATACCCATATGTAAAAAAAAAAACTTAGGGAGGACTTAGGAAGGATTACCTACATATATTATTACAAATTAAACCTAGAATCATGCTATCCCAGTAGCATAAAGAAAGGATTACCTACATATATTATATATTATTAGTTAAACATAGAATCATACTATTCCAGTAACATAAAGAAAGGATTACTTACATATATTATTACAAGTTAAACCTAGAATCATACTATCTCAGCAGCATAAAGGAAGAATTACTAGATAAATTATTACAAGTTAAACATAGAATCATGCTATCCCAGTAGCATAAAAGAAGGATTACCTTTATATATTATTACAAATTAAACCCAGAATCATGCTATACCAGTAGCATAAAGGAAGAATTACCCACATGTATTATTACAAGTTAAACATAGAATCATGCTATCCCAGTAGCATAAACATTGTACCATATTACAATCAGATTCATCTAACCAATCCAGCTCAGTCTGAATCTTTATCCTCTAGCTCATAATAATTAAATACCTATTTACCAACTAATATTAGATGAATAGTCAGGGAGTTTCATTGCAGAGTTTAAATTATCCAAAATTAACAGTAAATTAAAGTTTAAGTAAATTATGTAAATGAAGTTTAATCCTAAAAAAGTGTTTTAACTTAAAAAAAAATTATATAATTTTTCTTTTTAAAAGAAGTATTGTTCCATATGTCATAGCATCGGCCGGGACGCGAACCCACAACCGTCTGCAACCAACTACTTGTTTGCATGGCTGCTGCGATACCTCTCGGCTAACAACGCAACAAAAGAAGTATCGTTGGAATTGAATTTATTAAGTTTGACTTAATAATAAATGTAAATGTTACTTGGCTATCAGAATTTATTATTAGTTCTCCATTCTCCAAATTCAATGGAAAAATAAAAAAATGTCAGGACTATAATGAAAATATATTACTTTAAGTTTTATAACACTACAAAATTATGTGTTACAAAAACATTAAAAGAATGTATTTTTATTTATAGGTCAAAAAGTGTAATCAATCAAAATACTATAAAAAAAAAAAGGAAACATCCATAAGAAGCAGTAAAAAAGTATAAACTTTTTTATTAATACATTGTATAATATGATCTAATATTTTCGAATGTATGACATTTAGATTTACTGAATAAATAAAAAGCAAAATTGATTGATCAATCTAGAGTCAGAATCTTAGATAACTTATCTTCTTCATGAAATAATTTCTCAACTTATCTTTCTTTATGCATTGATAAAATTATAAAAAAAAAACTTTTCATTTTACTTTTTCAGTGCTTATTTTATTAAACTAAAAGTGATACTTCTGACATTGCATAACTGAATTAGTGACATTAAGACATTGTTAAAGCATATTTTATGCGATTTGTTTACTAATTTTATGTTAAATGGGGGGGGGGGTAGACAAATGAAATACGATGTATAATAATAATGAAACAAGAAATTTAAAAAAATAATTGAAATGAAAAGTAGCTAAAATTAAGGAAGTAGTGAGATTTGAAATAGTTAATGTTTAGAACTATAAGTAAGAAGAGTGACTATTAAAACTTCTCCAATTACGACTTTATGAGAGAAAAAAATCCACCCCATAAAATAAGATGCTTTTTAAAAAATTAACTTAAATTTCATATATTAACCTAGACCTGAAAATCTTAAGAGAGATAAATTTCTAATATATTGGACATATTTTTATGTGGAGAAAAGTTAGGGTTTAAAAATGATGTAAGGATAATAAAGGTCTGATAATTGAAATTTGTTTCGTTAATGTCAGAATATTTGAAATCTTAAATTGGGTACTTTGTTGGATGTTATAAAAAACTATATATATATAATAAGAACAGAAACATGCTAAAAAATTTGTACTTTAATCTAAAGACAATTTATAAAAAGTTAATGATCGTCTTACTAAACAGATAGATGTCAACAAGAATATAAGACAAAATCTTTAACCTTTAGATTTTTTTTAAACCATTGATATATTTTTTGTAATATAAATAATGCATCTACCATGATTATGTTTATATAGATAGTTAGATTTCTCACTATACAAATTTATTTGTTGTTAATAATAGCATTCTACATATGTTTTGATTGGATTTTACCAAATGCCTTTCAGCAAATAAAATTAATTTAGAATATTGCAGATATTTATTTTTCTGATGTTTCTGCAACATTTCTGAATGATTTTTAATAATCGGAATAAAACTGAGGTGATTTAGTTGAAATGTGGATATAATACCTAATGTCTACTTAGAGAATTATTTTATTTGTGAAAATCTTTGCTTTTAAGAACATGAAATTTTAACAAGCAATGATCTTAACTTTTGTTATAAACAAACATGTTTTTACTATTATTATAAAAGACAAACTAAACATTAGTAATTTTAACTTTGTACCACTTAACACAAATGTATAGAAAATAATCACAATGCATAACCTTATACTGAAATAAATATACAAATATTAAATCACCCCACATGTGATGTGATGCACTGTGACTTCTTCTTATATGGAGTCAGAAATCTCTTAGCAACTATGCCCAGAGAAACCTGTTAATCCACTTTACCTTCCCTTTCCTTTCCCCACCCTAAGTTTTCCCATAATCTGCTCCATCCCATTTCCACAATATAATCTTTGTCAACTCCATGGCCTTCATATCTAAATCCCCCTTATCTTTTCCCAAACCCAGCATAAAAACCAATAACTCACTTTCTGTATAATCATTTTGTTCATATTTATTCTTCCATAACTTCATTATTTGTACTCTTTCTGCTTCCAAACATTTACATTGAAGTAACAGATGCCTAATATTTTCTATGCCTTCCTTACACAACTTGCAGACTAAATCACTTATATTTTTCCATTTACATGTATATTTCCTTGTAACTAAAGATCCCATTCGAGCCTTAAACAATAAACTACTTTCCTTATTATTATCATAAATTACCTCACACCCAATGTTCTGTTTACTTATGTATATTTAAACTCGTTTTACTCTCCATACTAGTTCTGCATTTCTCCAACTCCCTATTCTTTATTAATATATCTATTCTTCTATCCCACTCCTTACCACTATAACACTCAACAATTTTCCTAACACAATCTTCCCACCTTTTGTACAAGTATACTGACATAAATTCTTTATCCAAATCTTCTGCATACCACATTACCTTTCTCACCCATCTTGTTGCCTGCCTTTTACTTGTAACCCAATTAAATACTATTTTGGATATTCTTTTATTATCCATAAACTGCAATCTAAAACAGGCAAAAACTCTCCATACAGTAGTGCCACCTTGTGCTAACCAGAGTAATCAATATATGGAGAGTTTTTTGCCCATTTACTAACAGTTATGTGTTAGCATGAGATGGTGATCATGTGATGTTTAGTGATTTAAACTGCAATCTACTGAACATTTTCATTTTGCTTTTTGCGTCTCTCATATAAAAACTTGACCATCCCATTTCTTCTTGAATTGCCTCCTTTGCTGTCCACACCTCTGCATCTAATGCATATCTTCCTACTTCCCTTTGTACTTTTTCTAAATAATATAATACCCCTTTACTAACACATAATGCATCATCGCCATATGTTAACCCTGCTACTGCCACTCCCTTCCATACAATTCTAGCTACATCATATTTATTATATGAAAACACTGTTAATTTCTTTATCAATCCCTTTTTTTTCTTTGCTTCATTTATCAATTTTTTCTCCCATTCATCCAAGCAATTTTTTTGATTACTCAAGATGATTCCCAAATAACTATATGTATTCACCACACTTAACTTTATATTTGCCAATAAGAAATCTTTGACTTTTTCTTCCTCAATATTTACCAACATTATATTTGATTTTTCTTCACTAAATTTAATCCCCATTTCTTTATCAACCCTTGTGCATGTCCTCAGCATAACTTCCATATCTTCTCTTCTTTCTGCACACACACAAAAAAACATCATCTGCAAAAAAAGCCCCACAATGTATATATTCCCTTTCCACCTACTAATGGTATCTCTATCCCTCTTCCTAGTATTTCTATTGCTCTCTCCATTTCACTCAAATACAACAAAAACAAAATAGGTGACATAGGGCATCCTTGCCTTAGTCTCAGCCCATTTTTAACTTTAACTGATTCTATATCCCGTAATTGATATGTATAGTAATTATTTTCATATAATTTCTTAATAACATCCACTAAAGCTTCATCCATTCCAAATTTGCTAAACTTATCCATAATCTATTTCTATTTACTCTATCATATGCTTTCTCTATATCTATAAAACTCATATATAACTGTCTACCTGAATTCCTACTCATATCCATAAGTTGTATAACTAATGCCTGTCTGACCTAAAATCTCCTTGCATTTCCCCCACTACATTATTTCTTCCATCCATCTTGCCACTCTTCCAGCCACCATATATGAAAAAACTTTATATAAAACTGATGTTACTGCTATTGGTCTATAATTGTTTAAATTTCTTTGATTCTTATCCTTTCCTTTAAATAATAACCTTACTCTCATATTACACCAACTACCTGGGAAAAATCTCTTCTGTGCCATCTTGTTAAAACATGATAATAGCTTTCCTTTTGCCCTACACCCTAAATTCATTACCATCTCTGCTGCCCCATATGTTTAAGAAATCCAGTACCACCCTTTGTGAACTAATATATAAATACATTAGAGTTCATATTATTGTTTTATTTTTTTATTGTATGCATTTCTTTCTGCATTTCCATTCACTGAAATTCACTTAAAATTTTTATAAATAATTTTTTTACTTGTACTATAACAATAATGTTATTATGGAAGCAAAAGGAATGCATATAATAAACATATATGCTCAAAACTTCAAATAAAAGTAACGCCCTGATTTGTAGCCAACAAAATAGAAAAGCTGATGCATTAAGTCATTGATAAAATAATGTAGCATGATAAAAGCACAGTCTGTGGATAAAAATATAAAATAATATTAAAATTTTAATCAACAAGTTTAATATCTACTGGAGTTAATCAATGAAGACTCAAAATGAGTAAAAATATAATGGAAGATCAAACTCTCAACACATACTATTAGATATGAGGGCTGGTGTGTATCTAATTCTTCATTTTGATTTTACAATACTGTATGCACACAAAAAAATAATTATATGTTGGAATGTTTCCATCATCTATTTGTTGTTAAATGAAAAATTTAAACTTTATTTAAACTTTTCAAATATATTCAACTGTTAATAATAACATACAGGTTAGTGTACAATACATCATTTTGAGTGATATTACCCTTATTTCTTTAGGTGATGTTGATCTGACCAGTGTTACTATTCTCTATTGTTTATATTTTACTGACCTTACCAGTGATTATAATAGCATGGGAATCAAACTTGGACTTTTAGGTTCATGGATATTGAATTTAAGACAGCACGCTAATCTAGAGCTTCTCAAACTGTGAGTCATGGATCTTATCAAAGGGAGCCATGAAAATAAACTTTAAACTTTTTAAATTAAAAATAGATATTTAGATTCATTTTTGTTTATTTTGCAATTCATCTATGTCAGCACTATAAATTTGGGGAAATACCTTTACTTTCTTATTTTACTAGTTTTGCCTTTTTAATAAGTATCACACTAATACTAGTTTATTGAGATGATAAGAGTCTAATAAAAACATAATATATTTGTAGAAGTGAATTAGTCAAAGACAATGAAGACTCCAAAAAATCTAAATCACAAAAAGCAATAACTTGTATTTTACAAGAACAAGCAAAACAAACCATGTTGTTTTCAATACCAGATGGCAGGAGATAGAAAATATAATGTAAAAAAAATTGTAAATATGATCCTTCTTACATGAATTTATGCCTTCATATAATGATCCACACAAACTTCTGAGTCTAATCTGCAGAAACAGTTGTCAGATGATTATATGAAATCCGAAAAACATAGTCACCATTTAGATACTGTGCATGGTGAACTTAAGAGTAAGACAATCAAAATTTTTAAAAGAAAAGGCAAAAGTAAAATAGCAAACTATTTTTTTCCAAGCATACCAAATTAAAGCATGGCTTAGTAAAATATTTTTTCAAATTGCTTTATTAATTGTTAAAACATCAACAACAAAAAAACCTTGTACAATTGGTGAAAATCTCACCATACTAATAGTAATAAAAGTTTATTAAAATATCCATGAATATTAAACCCTTTTAAAAAAGTCTTATTTCCAATGACATAATTAAAAAAAAGTTGATAACACTACCAACAATATTAGTACTATATTTGACATACAACTTGATGACTTAATTGACAATAGGATTAATGTTAATTTAGTGATTTTTATCAGATACTTGTATAATTTGAAAATTCTCTCTGACACAACTAAAAGAATTATATTTGAAAAAAAGCAAATAACATTTTTTTTACACAGATAGAACTGCATTCATGATTGGCAGGATATTAAGATTTTTTAGGAAAATTAACAAAAGCTTGTTTGAGTGCAAGATATGTTAATTGTATTATCTACAGAAGAAAACTAGTATTTCAAGACATGGAAAAATTGCTTAGTAAAGTGCTATTAGAAGTTATCACAATAGTTAATTACATAAAAACTAATGTGACTAATTCTTTCAAATTTTATGCAAAGAAATGGATTTCAATTATGAATTTCGTTTATATTTTAAAAAAATAAGATGGCAACTGGCAGTGTATTTTTAAAATTGAGTCAATATTAAAACAAATTTTATTTTCTGTAAATATCCAACATTAGCAACTCATTTTTCTGTTCAAAGTTGAATATGTTTACTTATTTACCTGAACGGATTTTTTTTTAAAAAAACAAAACAAAATGAATCTTTCTGTGAGAGGAAAAAATTTGAACATAAAATTGCAAGCATTTTAAAATAAACTTTCTGCATGGTTAAAAAGTTTCAGGATTCATAGTATACATATGTTTGCTTCTTTCCACAATTTTCTGTAAAAAAATAATTTTTTATTAACAGCAAAAAGTAAAAAAATAATAATTAAGTACATTTCAAATTGTATGATTTTTAAAAAATATATTTTCTTAATTTAAATAAAAATAAAAATAATGACTGGATAGGAACATTATTTGCTCTCTTATAGTAATCTCAAAAAGAACCAATTGACTTGAGAGCCGATTGAAGTGGGATTTTGTAATAGAGATTTATCAGAATTTTGGATTCGGCAATGAAAAGAATATCATTCATTAATAAACACAACCTTATATATTCTAGCCTCATTCGCATCCGCATATCTATCTTTGCAATTTGCATTTTTATTGTTTATCAATGGAAACATTGGGGGGGGGGGATCTAAGCATTACTGTGTCAAATATTCGGCAGATATTGATTTTTTTGTGTGTAGAAATATTTGAACACATCCATCACATTAAATTATTATTAAAATATTTTTTGTTGTATTAATCAATTTTATTTTAATTATTTTTAATGAGTTTCATATTTCATAATCTTTGTAATATTTGTACGATTACTGTTCTATCATTATGCAAAATGTGGATCATTATTTCTTACATATATGTTATAGGTGCAGTTATATAAAAGTATCAAATGTATTTACTACATCAAATTATATACCTATGTACAATTCCAAAATAGTGAAGTAAACTAATATGCAAATGAATTTATTTATTTTTTAAATATTATTTACTTAGGACTAAATTTTTTTTGCATAATAGTTTTTTTAATGGTTGGTAGCAATCAATTATTAATTATTATTATTTTTTCTTTCAGATCTGTGATGCGACAATTAATGGCTGGAAAATCTGTAGAAGCAGAAAATTTTACATCGATTTCATTATATGTTGGTGATATTGTTGGCTTTACTAAAATTTCCTCTCTGATAACTCCCTTACAGGTAATATTACGAAAAGAGTTATTATATCTCCAATAAAATTTTACCTTTTTTAAAAATAAATATTTTCATTATTTAATAAAAATTTTAAGAATCAGTTATAAAAGTTCTAATATTATTATTTTCTTTTTATTTGATTGCTTTTAAAAGATAATGCTATACCCTAATTCTTATTATCTTTTCCAAGCTTATCCTTCAAATAAATTTGATTTTAATTATATCTAATATATTTAGATTTAAACGGTAAAGTATTGCAATTTTTAAAAATTTTAATACCCAGGATTTTTAATTTTATTAGTGTTAAATTTTATTTTCAATTTTTTACAGGTTGCTGAAATGTTGAATGATTTATACATTCGATTTGACAACATTATTAGTACTCGAGATGTATACAAGGTATTGGAATTATGTTCGACTTCTTATACTAGTTATATTTGTACATACTAAACTATTTTCAAAAAAATTATTTCCGACATGAAAATTGTCAGCAGAAAAAAAAACGAATTAACAACATTAAAACACTTCAGTAAAAAACAACAATAACGACAACAAAAACAAACAAACACTCAAAAGAATTTCAATACTTTAAGATAAAAATACAAATTAGCTTTTAATTGGGCATTCAGAATAAAGGATCATAGAAGAGTTTAGTACTTATCAGACTGATTAATTGTTGGAACAGAGTTAAGAGTTTGAGTGATCTTTCATCCTTACTTATCCTCTGGTTAAGAAAAGTTAGATATTCATTTTTTAATAAATAGTGGATGATTATGGTTAGTAAAACTTTTGAAACTTTTCAAGTTTTATGTGATTCATATTCAAAACATAATTATAGGCATAGCAGGTAAATATTATACCATAAGATCCTTTATCTTATATTCAAATACCTTTACCTATATAAATTCCTGTTCAATTTGAAAGTTTGGAATTATATATTATTGTAAGCTATTTTACATTTTACCATATTGTGCTGTGTATCGGTATATACAAATATTTTATATGCTTACCCCCATGCTTAATATATCTATAAACTGTAACCAATACATAAAATAAATCCTTATAGCTCTAATTTTGCAGAAATTTGGTTTCAATTACTCTGAATACAATCATTATCAATTGTGCATTTTATTACTGCAAATTATAAAATCCCATGATGCATTATTTTATATATTATCTTGAATATGAAGATTTTAATGTTAGCTACTTGTTACTTAAATAAATTGAATTCTTTATTAATAAAAATAGCTTTCTCAAAAGGTATTTATTAATTTAGCTTTTCTTCTTTTCTTTTTCTAGCTCCAGATTTTCAGTTTAATAATCATTTTACATTTTTCATTTAGTTTTTTTTTTTTTGTAGCTCCAGGTTGTAGTTTAACAAGCATTTTAATTTCGAATTAACACAAGTTTTGTTTAATAATTATTTTTATTAAGTTAGTTTTTCTTTTGTTTATAGCTCTAGGTTTCATTTTAACATATATTTTATTTTAGGCTAATTAATATTGGCTGAGAGTTATAATTTTGGATGGATTAATACACAAGGCTTGTTGAAAAGTTTCTTTCACATGAGTATTTTCCATCTTATACATTCCTTTTGGTGAAATTATTTTCATGTTGGTAATGCTCAAATTTTAGCAAAAGCTTAGGACATGATTTTTGTAAACTTCATATTATTATATTGTTTTTTAAAAATCATTTTAACTTCATACTATGAGGATTAGCTTCTCCCTGTTCACCTCACCACAACCAAATTGCTACTGATTTCTACTGCCCACACTATTTTTGCCATATAAAAAACAACACTGATATCAATCTTCCATCCAATCACATAAATTATCTCAAAAATTACTGCATTAAAATCAATTGATGTTATTTTTATATATAAAAAAAAAACTTTTTTTCTTAAAAAAATTCTATTTATACATCAAATTGGGGCATATTTTATTTCTTTAGAATAAAAGATCTTAATCTATTTTAGTTAATTAATTAAACAACTTTCTTTTTAAAAAAATCTTAATACGTTAAAAAATAAAAAATAGAATCATATATCACATGATCCCACTTCTTTTTTAAGCTTGTAAAAAATAAACAAAGAGCTTTGCTAATTGCTCAATAAGCTTTGAGATAAAGGTACTTTAGTACTTTTCTTGCTATAATGTATTACCACAAAGATGTACTACTCTAATCTTCCGATCTTTAAGATAACGTCTCCTAGTGATTTCCTGACAATGTTAATCGATAAAATGTGTTCAGAAATCACGTGGAGATGTTATGTTAAAGATCGAAAGATTAGAGTAGTAAGTCTTCATGGCAATACGTCATACCAATAAAAAGCAATAAAGCAGCAAGCCATCTGGTACAAATCGGATGCCATGTTTCTGCAAAAAAAAAATATAATAAAATGTAATAACATCAGTAGTCATAGCAATAATACTAAAAAGTACATCTAATAGCAAGAATAATACTAAAGAGTCTAACGGGTAAAATAGCAATAATAATACTAAAGAGGACATCTAATAGCAAGAATAATATGAAAGAGGACATCCAATAGCAAGAATAATATGAAAGAGAACATCCAATAGCAAGAATATGAAAGAGGACATCCAATAGCAAGAATAATACGAAAGAGGACATCCAATAGCAAGAATAATATGAAAGAGGACATCCAATAGCAAGAATAATACAAAAGAGAACATCCAATAGCAAAAATATGAAAGAGGACATCCAATAGCAAGAATAATATGAAAGAGGACATCCAATAGCAAGAATAATACTAAAGAGGCCATCTAATAGCAAGAATAATACTAAAGAGGTCAAATGGTAAAAATAGCAATAATAATACTAAAGAGGACCTAGTAGCAAGAATAATACTAAAGACGTCAACCGGTAAAAATAGCAATAATAATACTAAAGAGAACATCTAGTAGCAAAAATAATATGAAAGAGGACATCTAGTAGCAAGAATAATATGAAAGAGGACATCTAGTAGCAAGAATAATATGAAAGAGGACATCTAGTAGCAAGAATAATACGAAAGAGGACATCTAGTAGCAAGAATAATATGAAAGAGGACATCTAGTAGCAAGAATAATATGAAAGAGGACATCTAGTAGCAAGAATAATACGAAAGAGGACATCTAGTAGATGACATCTAAGAGCAAGAAATATATATATGACATTAACTTAAAAAATGATTTAAAGCAAAACTGCAAACATTAGCACACACAAAAAAAAATATGTCTAAAAGACCAAAAAATGTAAATAGGTACTGTCAAATATATATATATATAAGACATTCACTTAAAAATTGATTTAAACCAAAACTGCAAAAATTAGCACACAAAAAAAATAATTTGTCTAAAAGACCAAAAAATGTTAAATAAGTACTGTCAAATATATATATAAGACATTCACTTAAAAATTGATTTAAAGCAAAACTGCAAAAATTAGCACAAAAAAAAAATGTCTAAAAGACCAAAAAATGTTAAATAGGTACTGTTAAAATATATATATATAAGACATTCACTTAAAAATTGATTTAAAGTAAAACTGCAAAAATTAGCACAAAAAAAAAATTTGTCTAAAAGACCAAAAAATTTTAAATAGGTACTGTCAAAAATATATATATATATATAAAAGACATTCACTTAAAAATTGATTTAAAGCAAAACTGCAAAAAATTAGCACACACAAAAAAAAAATTATATAAAAGACCAAAAAATATTAAATAGGTACTGTCAAATATATATATAAGACATCCACTTAAAAATTGATTTAAAGCAAAACTGCAAAAATTAGCACAAAAAAAAAAATTCTCTAAAAGACCAAAAAATGTTAAATAGGTACTGTCCAAAAAAATATATATAAGACATTCATTTAAAAATTGATTTAAAGCAAAAATTAGCACACACAAAAAAAAGAATTCTCTAAAAGACCAAAAAATGTTAAATAGGTACTGTCAAATATATATGCTTTCGCTTAGCTTGTTGTTCCTCAGCAAAAAAAAATTAATTACACATGCCAAAAAAGTACATAAATAGTAATTTACTAAAATTATTATAAATTCAAATTGACTACAAAATAATTGACAAAAAATTTATAATTTTTTTTTATAATTTTAAAATTAAAGACAAAAAAAAACATTTTTTCTGATATAGTGTGAATCTATTATACAGCGGCAATGGCAGACGTAAAAAAAAAGCCATCTCAGTGCCATGTTTGTAGTTACTCAGAAAAAGAAAAATAATTAAATGCACCAAAAAAAAAATACATAAATTAATAGTAATTTACTAAAAATATTATAAATTCAAATTGAATACAAAATAATTGCAAAAAAAATTATAAAAAATATTTGTAATTTTAAAATTAGAGACAATAAAAAACACTTTTCCCGATATAATGCGAATCTGCCATACCATGAAAATGGCAGACATAAAACATCCTAATTAAATCGTATTACATAAAATTATGAAATTAAAAGTGTAGTCTTTTTTTAATGAAAATAAGGCTAATTTATAATAAAAAAATGGAAAGAAGACAACCCAAAAGAAGCAAAATAAAAAATAACCGAAAAGGTAGTACATAAAATTATGAAATTTACAAATTAAAAAATAACCTGTAATGGCGATATGTCTTAAAAGCTACTATATTTAATTATTAAGAAACAAAATGAAAATTACTTACAAATAACGATGGTGGAAATTACTATAATATCATCCAATCGACAGTTAAAAATTCACTCTATTTAGTAATAAGTCCATATTAGATATGAAAATATGATCTAAAAAAATCACTGTGCTCACTTCAATATCAAAACCGCAAAAGACAGAGAAATGACAAAATTTCCCATAGGTCTCTCGACTTTTTAAATCTCGCGAGACACCTCGATCAAAAAATCAATATTCCCAAGGATTAGTCTTGCCAGTGTCTTTGTTGCCATGATATCGTTTATCTAAACTTCGATGAAATCTTACCGGCAAAAAACATGCTAAGTGTAAAATGTCATAGCTCATAAAATCCGAAACTACTGAGTACTTTAGTACTTCTCTTGCTATGACATATTACCACAAAAATGCACTACTCTAATCTTCCGATCTTTAAGATAACGTCTCCTAGTGATTTCCTGACAATGTTAATCGATAAAATGTGTTCAGAAATCACATGGAGATGTTACGTTAAAGATCGAAAGATTAGAGTAGTAAGTCTTCGTGGCAATACATCATACCAATAAAAAGCAATAAAGCAGCAAGTCATCTGGTACAAATCGGATGCCATGTTTGTTGTTTCTGAAAAAAAAAAATATAATAAAATGTAATAACATCGGTAGTCATAGCAATAATACTAAAAAGTACATCTAATAGCAAGAATAATACTAAAGAGTCTAACGGGTAAAATAGCAATAATAATACTAAAGAGGACATCTAATAGCAAGAATAATATGAAAGAGGACAACCAATAGCAAGAATAATACAAAAAAGAACATCCAATAGCAAGAATACAAAAGAGGACATGCTATAGCAAGAATAATATGAAAGAGGACATCCAATAGCAAGAATAATACTAAAGAGGCCATCTAATAGCAAGAATAATACTAAAGAGGTCAAACAGTAAAAATAGCAATAATAATACTAAAGAGGACCTAGTAGCAAGAATAATACTAAAGAGGTCAACCGGTAAAAATAGCAATAATAATACTAAAGAGGACATCTAGTAGCAAGAATAATATGAAAGAGGACATCTAGTAGCAAGAATAATATGAAAGAGGACATCTAGTAGCAAGAATAATATGAAAGAGGACATCTAGTAGCAAGAATAATACGAAGGAGGACATGTAGTAGCAAGAATAATACGAAAGAGGACATCTAGAAGCAAGAATAATACGAAAAAGGACATCTAGTAGCAAGAATAATATGAAAGAGGACATCTAGTAGCAAGAATAATACGAAAGAGGAAATCTTACCGGCAAAAAAAATGCTAAGTGTAAAATGTCATAGCTCATAAAATCCGAAACTACCGAGATAAATGCTTAGCAAGAGACAGCATTTAAAATATCTTTATCTGAAAACCACCCCCAATTCCCTGACCAATGGTTTTATACTTTTGGCACTCCTCAGAGAGGCGATAGGATAGTTTCAGACACTAGCGCCTCTCTGAGGAGTGCCAAAAGTATGAAACCATTGGTCAGGGAATTGGGGTGATTCAGATAGAGATATTTTAAATGCTTTCTCTTGCTAAGCATTTAGCTCAAAGCTTGTTGAGCAATTAACAAAGCTTTTTGTTTATCTTAATACACTCTCTTTTTTAATTAATTTATAAGCAATCTTTTAAAGATTTTAATCCCTCCTCTTTTTTTCCATAAATAAAACTACACAAGAGAAAGAAAAAAAATACCTTCTTTTTTTCTTACAATTGTATTCAAAGAAACATTTATTTTATTATTAAAATGTTTTATGTAAATCTTTTAATAATTCTATCCTAGCTAAATTCCTATTTAAAAACGATGATATTCTGAAATTAGCATGAAAAGAAATAATTCTTCTCAATTATATTATGAGAATATTTGCAAAAATATATGCATATGCAAACACATAAATATTGTAATGGAATTACACCTGCTAGTGATTATATGGTATCTATTGGTTTGATGTCCAGTGGGCAACTAGGATGACTATAAACTCAAAATTTAACACTATTCTACTATAGCCTATGATGATGGTCAGACTGAAGTCTACTTCAAGCATGAGTCTTGACTAATCATAGACCTATTTGTTGATCATCTAACTTATATACCCATAGCTTAATCTAACAAAAATGTGTTTTAGTTAAGCCTGGAGGTATACAATAACATATTCTAAATATTAGCACTTTTTAAACAATAACAATTTATTTAATAAAGTTTTAAAAAAACTAAATAAAACAAATTAACATCTTGAGCCTATCATATTTATAAATATACATAATCAAAAAAATATATTTTGCAATAAATCAACAAAATCAATGGTTTATCTTAATTTTATTTTATTTAAATTATTTTTAATCACCCTCAACTTAATTGATTTTTTGATTCCAAGGTTATCAATATGAAACTAATAATCCAATACAATATAAAATGTTTTTTATATTAAAAGTTTTAGATTAACATCATTATAACACTATCAAAATGTTAGATTAAAAAAAGAGTCTCTTCATAAAATTAAATTAATTTTATTGATTATTAGAAAAATTAGTAATTGTTCAAAACTGTGTCAATTGTGATGATCTTATTAAATATTGTTCAGCTCAACATTGATGCAGTATTTTCTTTCAGTATTTAGGATATTTGATATTTCAGTTTAATGTTAAAAAGACTTCATTGCTGATGTGACTTGACCTTACATACTCTTACAACTTATTTAATGATGGTTAAAATAAGGTAGATGTTTAATATATAAGTGGTTTCTCTTCTTTGGTACATAGGAATACCTTCTATCCTTAGCTCATTTCTTCTCTGATGATTTTCAGCAGCATTTTATGCAATTAATTATAGTGAGGGCAAACAATTGTGACAATGGTAGGTATTAATTAAGCATTTATGTTAAACAACTCTTAAGACATTTTACTGTATCATTTAGGCTACATTGTGTTGTGGAAAGATGAAGCAAACACCCCAACAGAATCTCTATCAAGGCTTAGTAAATATAAATAAATGCTGTTGATTGGAAATCATTCTCACAGCTTCTACTTGATATTCTATTCATGAACTGATAGGACTTGGAAACTTCTAGCTGATTGATAATGAATTTGTTCTCACATTAACTTGGGGGATAATAGGAATGCATTTTCTTGTTGTTGACTAGCAACAGTCAAAATTTCAACAGCAATCATTATAATAATATGAGCAAAACAAACTTTTTATACCTAACAGTCTCATTGTCTGAAAAATTACCTACCATCACTTTTTTATTAACTAATATTGGAATTTGCAATCCAAAAATGGTTATTTCAATTTTTACATGGTATAGATAAGATAACAAAATAAAATAGATGGAAAAATATAAAATTAATAATAGAACAATAACATAGTATTGCTTAGTATGATAAACAACATAAAATGGGCCAGAAATGGAATGCTGAATATTTACAATTAAAACTACTTATTTGCCAATAAACAAAATTAGAGCAATCCTTGGACTCTTCTTCCAATAATGATGAAGGACTTAATCTGCAGTCATGCAAGTTTGTAAGTATTATTTTAAATGTTAGTATGAAAATGGGTGTGTCTATAATTAGATTTATATTTCTTATTAAACATTCGTGTATTTGAAATAAAAAGAAGTCTTTCTAAAAAAAGAAACTTCATAATTTTTTGTGTATTTTTATATTGGGCTATTTCCATCATCTAATATGCATATTAAATGTCTTTAGAAAAGTTATGTTTATTTAAATATTCCAAATACTCCAAATACATCTAAATGTCAGTAATACCATATCAAACAGATTAGTATATACACAATGTTTCAAGAGATATTATTCTTCCTTCTTCTTTGGGTATTGTTGGCCTGAGCAGGACAGTATTAGCATGGTATTAAAACCTGAACCCTTACATTCTTGAGTATTGAATTTTGAGGTAACATTCTAACCAACTGACCTGTCATGCCAAAGGCAACAGTCTGTAGAAATTTCATATATTATCTATGAGGTTCCTCCTGATTTCTCAACCTTTTCCTAAGAGCAAAGTTGATTAGTGGTTTCCATACATTATGTATAGTCCAACTAGATTGGCATATGGGATTTTTTTGCCATTGTCATGAGATCAGCCTCTTTAAATTTTCTTCTTTGTACCTTTTCTTCTCTATCCAATATTTTTGTATTTTTTCCAATTGAACATATATTCAGTGGCACATACATAGTCTGCTAACTTAGAAACATCTGTTTTCTCTCTTCTAATCATCAGTTTGGGTTTTTGCAAGTGCTTTTCAATGGAATGACTGGTCTCAACAATATATGTTCTCCCACATTCACATGGTATTTCATAGATGCAGTTTTTTTTAGCATTTCAAGTTTAGGCTTTGTAGATGTTAAAATTTCTCATAGTATGGTATGGCTCTGGAAAGCTGTTCTGATATTATAATGATTGCAGATTTTCTTAATTTGTCTGATACTTTTGGAATGTATAAGTATACTACAGTACCAATAATTGTACTTTTTCTTAATGGTTCCTTTTGTTGTCTATTTAATGTTTTCTTAATAACAGCTGATGAATAATAATTTTTCATAAGAGTTTGTTCTATATAGGTCTTTTCTTTTTCAAAATCACTGGTTTCTGAACAAACTTCTCTTGCTCTCTTCAGACCCTGCAATTTGAAAAAAAAAAGATCTATATGGAACAAACTCTTATGAAAAATGGCTATCCATCAGCTATTATTAAGAAAACATTAAATAGACAGCAAAAAGAAACATCAAGAGAAAATGCAATTATTGGTACTGTAGTATACCCATACATTCCAAAAGTAGCAGACAAATTAAGGAAAATCAGCAATCAGTAAAACAACAGAACAGCTTTCCAGAGCAATACCACACTACAAGGCATTCTAAAATCTACAAAGCCTAAACTTAAAATGCTGAAAAGAAAAACTGCATCTATGAAATACCATGTGAATGTGGAAGAACATATATTGTTGAGACCAGTCATTCCATTGAAAAGCACTTGCAAAAGCCCAAACTGATAATTAGAAGAGAGACAACATATGTGTCTAAGTTAGCAGACCATGTATGTGCCAATGAACATATGTTCAATTGAAAATTACAAAAATATTGGATAGATAAGAAAAGATACAAAGAAGAAAATTTAAAGAGGCTGCTCACATGACATTGGCAAAAAATCCCATAAGCCAACCTAATGTGACTATATATAATGTATGGAAACCACTAATCAACTTTGCTCTTAGGAAAAAGTGGAGAAATCAGGAGGACCCTCATAGATAAATATATGAAATTTCTACAGACTGTTGCCTTTGACAGGATGGTTCAGTTGGTTAGAATGTTACCTTAAAATTCAATACTCAAGAATCTAAGGGTTCCATTTTGAATGCTATGTTAAAACTATCACTGTTCAGACCAGCAACACCTGAAGAAGAGGGTACAATAATACCTCTTGAAACATTGTGCATATACTAATCTGTTCGATTTGCTACTACTAACAGTTGAATGTATTTGGAATATTTAAATAAAGTTACATTTTTCCAAAGACATTCAATATGCATATTAGATGATGGAAATAGTCCAATATAAAAATACAACTAGAACACCATCATAATAAATCTTCAGGAATTCATATTTTTTTGTTGACAAAAAATTAAAAAATATACATATAAAATTTACTATATGGTTCACACTTTTATCCTTTTTGAATGTATAAAGTATAATTATATTAGCAATTCTTTTTATTAATATATTATAGTCCTTTGGTTTTTTAAACAATACTTTTGTTGGTTGGTGTTATTAATATTATTATTACAACTACTGCAATTTCGACTGTCTGATAATCACTTTAAAATCTATAAATGATAAACATATTATGTTATCAATGCACACACAGATATACATATTTTATGTCAGTGATATATATATATATATATATATATATATATATATATATATATATATATATATATATATATATAAAAACAAAATTATATAATTATATTTTATTTTTTAAGAATGCTATTATCTTTATAAGCACAAATATATAGTATATACTTCTTTGTTTATATACATCTACCACTGTGCACACTTTTTTATTCTCCTACATGTAGATAATTCCCTATTTATTATTATTATTTAGGTGGAAACAATTGGAGATGCTTACATTGTTGCTTCTGGATTGCCTATAAGAAATGGAATAACCCATTCGTATGAGATTGCAAAAACTGCTTTGGCTTTTCTTAAATGCACTGAAGCCTTCACAAAACATTTTATACCTGATAAAAAACTTACTCTTAGAATTGGATTACATTCAGGTAAAATTTGTACTTAAATATTAATAAATAAAAACATACATTATTAAGTTAATACATGATAATTTTTTATGACTTATCAAATTGTTGATCATTATTACTATTCTTATTTTCAAAGGGGGTGGAAGCATTTAATTAGAAATCCAAAAATATAATTTAAAAGTTTTTAATGACTTGTTAGAAAATACACTATAAAAATAAATATGCAAAAAATGTTTAAAAATGAATATTTTACATATAATAGTAATAATGATGATGATGATGAAGATTAAGTGTTTTAATAATCTTTTTTTTATTAATTTAAATAAATTTACACTGAATAATTCCTAAGATATGCCATATTTATTTTCCCCAACACTAATAGGGACATTTTTGTCTTCAATGTATCTTTTGCTTTTAGAAATAACATCGGAAATTATCTTGAGAATTTGGACAACAATTATGGGAAGCCAGATATAACTAACTGTTGAGAAAGAAATAATTAAAAAAAATTCTGAGAAAAGCTACTACAAGATCAAACAATCATGAAAATCAAAATGGACACCAGAAAATACAATAAACGCATGCAAAAAAAAAAAAGATAAATATATTTTAAGGAAAAGAAATAAGAAATTACAAAGAGCACTCAGAAAAAATAAAGTACGATATTATAATTATGTTAATAAAGACATTCAAATGAGTCTTGGCATCATTGATAAAATGTAAGACCATTAAAAACAATATTATTGCCTTAGAAATTTTGTAAGGATACTGAAGAAAATTATTTTATTTTCATATTATATTCACTTAATCTGAAAAACTATACTATAACCAACAGTTTAGTAGAATTAAACTTATATTTCTATATAAAAAGATTTGAAAGAATGAAAAAACTATTGTATTATAATTTTTATACCAAATACAAGTAAAAATTTTCTGAGAATCATAAAAAATATTAGTATATGCTTTAATCCAGCTCTCTTTCATTCAAACATCACATATAGTAACATATTAATGCACCAACATGAAGTATAAATTATTTCATTTAATAGATGAGTAGCCACAAATTTAATTTATCATCTTATGCATATTGTCCACAGCATGGTGAATGCTAATAACCATAATCTCTATATGGGTATGACTTTTATTCCATTACAAATAGTGTCATCGTAAGTCTAAATCATACATATATTGTAATGAAATTGGTATTTTACTCATAGCTACATAGCTATTTTAACATATGTGAGGTCGCAATATATCTCTTTATTGCAGTAATTCGAGACTTATCTAAAACTCTATACAATAATAATAATATTTCATTGAAAATGAAACAAGTCCTTTTACTCATGACAACATAGCTAATTTAATATACAGGAGGATGCAATATATTTCTTTATTGTGGTACTTCTATATTTTTTCTAAATACACTACATAATATTTATTCATATTCCTTCCTCATCCAGCATAAATTTATGGACATCAGTTTTCTGACTCCAAGCACCAATCTTAGAGGATACATAGAAAACCTGTCCACTGGCTAGCTCACTTAGGGTGCTGGTACTTAAACCACGAGAAACATACAGGGAACAGCAATACTCAGGTATTCAATTAATTTAACTAAATAATTACTACACATATGTATATTTCTTTCCTTAGCTACCTACATGAAATTTGAGATAAAGAAACAACATGAATATTTCATTGAAATTTAATATTTAATATAACAAATAAATAATAATAATAAAAATCTTATTTGTGCTCAAATATTTTTTATAAAACACAAACATTATACAGACAATCAAATCAAATAACAAAGAGAGAAAATAATGTCCAATCAATCCAGATGTGAAATATAATTTTAACGGTGATCATAATATCATCATATAAAAGTCTTTAAACATCAACAGAAAATGTGCTCTAATGTCTAAATAATATATATACATATAATAAAGCATATATATTACCTGGAATTCCCTGGGGAAAATAATAGCTTCAGATTGGTAATGATAATAATTTCATTCGACACTATGGTCATTAAAGTTTCTCATCACAGATATGTTGTCCTGTTTGGTTTCTTAAATCTATATTAATTTGGACATTTAACTCTAATACAGATGGTCAGGAGCAGATTTCTTCAGGTTCAAGTGGTTGTTTAATATTGTAGCAACTTGCATATCTTCATGGGACTGGGGTCAAAAGCCCAGCATGTTTTAAGCTTTCACCCCAGCCTATTCATAGCTGGTGAATATACTTGCTGATTCCAATAAGTTTCTGAAATCATCAATGTATGAAATTAATAACACGAACAGATGGATGTAGATAATAGTTCTTTTACCTTCAAATTTCAGTAAAAATATATCATGAATCCCTATTGACATTTCCCCCCCCCCTTTATAGTCTTTTTTCTTTTATATTCTAGAAAGTTCCAATTTCAAGAATTTTAGTTCTTTTTTTAGTATCTAAGCACATGGTATTCAAGGTCCATCTTCTCTTTAAAACAAAAGCAAAGCTTTTAACACCTTTTCCTTCTTTGAATTAACCAAAAATTCCATCGAACACTTTAAGTTATTTTCTCGATAATAACTTAAAATAATGCATTCATTAAAAGGCATTCCACAGATAAAAATCTGTGTAGTTTTCTCTTTCTCTTTTTTTTAATTTTCATTAAAAATATATTTTTTGTTTTATTAAAAAAAAAATACAATGAATTTCATCATGGAAATAACATGTGTATATGTTTTTTTAAACGATTCCTTCCATTCACTTGGCTATACAACAATATATACGCACACATGCTTTGACAAAATAAAAGAGCATATCCCCCCCTTTCATGTCCATTTTAACTCTTTATTTAATTATTCGAAAAAAAAAAATCAAATAGAAATACAGACAATTAATAATAAACCTATATGCATATGCACAAATACCAAAATTCTTTTCTTTGAAACAGGGTTTAATACCCACCCCTGCCACAATACTCTCCATTCAAAAGCCTTATATAACATAATAGTAAAAAATATTTTTTTGCCTCTTTACCCATCAGGATATGCAGATGTGGGCTTCAGTGACTGTGCATTATAAGAGCCTTTGACTTCTTGCCCCATGTTAACCCAAAAATCATTATTTCCTGATAATGAATGATGGGAAAAGGACCTTCATATAAGTTACAAAATTTTCAGCAAATAAACTTGCCCAGATCACTTACATGAGGCATCTTGATCATGACCCAATCTCCTACTTTGAATTGGTGTGCATTTCCTCCTGGTTTACTATTCCTTTGTTCACCCATCCTATACAGAGTTTGGAACACCCTAGCTTGATCAGCTTCCTAGTCAATGGGAGATTCTTTTATACCCAGTAAAAATGTGTTTACATCAAGGGATGTGTTGCCCAAAATACAAGCACAGAGAGGCAAATACAGTATACTCATTCACAGATCATTTATAAAATCTATCTATGATCTGCTAGGTATATTTAACCCAGCCTCTATAATTCATACTGAGATACATGTAAAATAAGTCCCCTAATTCCCTCATCACCTTTCCATATGGGTTTGATTTAGAGTTCTGGTTTGATGTGAAAATATGCCTAATTCCATACTGCTGGGTCCATCTATACCACTCCCTTGACATGGATGGAGTATCATGGTTAGAGGGAATGATCTTAGGCTTTCCAACCTTCAAGAAGTACCTATTTTCCAACATCTTCATGACATTTCTTGCATTAGCCCAGGCAATGGAATAGGAAGAAACATACTTCGAAAATAAATCATGACCATAAGATTTTTTTTATTAAAGGCCAGTAGTGGGTTATAAAAATCCATTGCCATAATCTCCCAAGGCTTTGAGGATATAATCAAGACTATAGGGGCTGTATAGTTCCTATTTGCTGGTTTAGTACTTTTACATGTTTTGCATCCATCCAGCATGGACATAACCATTGCATGCATACCTGGCCAATGGAACCATTTCTGAATTAAATGCTCTAAGAGTGCCATAATGGCCATATAATTGATGGACTTAAGTCACAACATTGTTTCTCATCTGTGAGATATGACAGGCTTCCACTCTTCTTAGTCATCCTGTATTTTGTACTGTAATATATAATGGCATATTTAGTACCTTGCCCCATGATTATCTTCACCTGTGACATTTAAGTTCTTACCCCATTTTAATCATTCAATTATAATTTTTAACCATCTTTGTACTGATGATAACTCAAGTGGGATAACTCTTCTTCCACCCTTTTGTTAATCCCCAATTCCACACTAGCAATATACAGATTTTCTGTCCCTAAATGACAAGATTGAGAGATGAGCCAGAAGGGTTTTGGTGCAAAATATCTGTGACAATGTTCTCTGACCCTTTACAGTATTGAACTGTGTAGTTGTATTCCTGAAAAAACAAACTCCATTGAATCAACCAGCTGTTCAATGAATGTTCTCAAAAAATGAAAATAAAGATTGATTATGATGAGTTAGAAGTTAACAGCTACAAATACCTTGGTCAGATTATTACTACAAATGTAAACATAATAGAAGGAATAAATCATATAATTAAACTTGGTAGGAGTAGTTTTGGTAGAAAATATCGGAAATATGCCTATGTGTTTGAAAAGGAAGTTTTTTTAATAAATGTGTTTTACCAGTTCTTACTTATGGATATGAGACTTGGACACTTAATAGAAGAATAATACGAAGAGTTCAGACCACTCAAAAAATATGGAGAGATGCATGTTAGGAGTAACAAGAAGAGAATAAACAGGTGTTACTGATCTCATTGAAAAAATTAAAAAACTGAGGTGGAGTTGGGCTGGACATATTGCTAGAAGAGATGTTAGTAGATGAACAATTGAAATCTTAAATTGGATTTCAAGAGATTGTAAAAGACCCAGAAAGAGACCACATGTGAAATGGATGGATGAAATAAGAAAGTATGCAGGAATGGTGTGGAGAAGAGAAGCTAAATATTGGAGAAGTTGGATTGAACTTGGAGAGACCTTCACCCTGCAGTGGATTGATAATGGTTGATGATGGTGATGACATTGAATGTTGTGGAGTTTATCCCAGAGGTTTTTTGTTTATTTATTTTACATGATTTTAGATACATATGCAGACATACTAGTCCTTCATTATATTTATTTTATCTGATTATATATATAAATACAGTAAAGCAATTAACACTTAAACAATACCAGTGTAAAATAACATACAACAATCTCAATCCATAGCCAAGGCAACCTCCTTTAAACAATGAAGGTGGAAATCCACCTTTATATATGGCCTAATATGTTTATATAGTCACTAAAGTTTGCATCTTGACTAGAAAGAGTAAAACTATTAATTCAAAAGACTTTAAATAAAACTTTGTAAACAAGCACACATAACCTGTTCTGAAAGCAGGCTAATAAATAGTTAATTATAACTTTCAAATTGTACTCTATAATCCTTCCACATTCACAATATTTATATTTTTTGATTCAGTTATTTGGTGATTCAAAACTAAATAAATTAAATTATTAAAAAAATGTTCAATTTTTTAAATTTAAATTTTTTAATTCACTGTAAAGCCACTGGGTGCTATGAAAATGTCACAATGTTTTTTTTTTTTAAAGATTTACTATAATATTTTTTTTTATGTCAAAGCATTAGCCGGGAAGTGAACCTGGGACAACTGCTTGGAAGGCAGCTATGCTGACCACTCGACCACCAATGCTTGACTACTATTAAAATAATTGTATAAACATTGATGCTTACATAATATTAGTGCATTTTAACAAAATTGGCCGTCATAGAAATATGTAAAGAAATAAAATACAAGATAAACACTTTGATTAATTTAAAGGGTAAAATATAGTAGAATTATAAAGTCATAATTGGGGTGTATTAGCCTTTTACTATTACAAAATATTTTTAAGTTTTTTTTAGATTTGGTGTGTCTGATTTAGTGCAATGGGACAGTAGTAGACTTTGAAGCATAAGACTATAAATCATACCCAGTGCTGTTATTTTTAGGATTCCTGAGCAATAAAACTTTTTGATTATTTTGTTTTATTTATTTTCTCCATTTCATTACAAATAGAATTTATAGTTCTCATCATTACAAAAAAAAAGGATAGGGAAAATTTTAGCCTTTTAGTTTTTTTAAAAAAACTTGTAAAAAAGAGAAATTAAAGGAATTCGTATTTTTGAGAGTTACGTATTTTTTTTTTTAAAAAAAAACAGTATTAATAACATTATTATTAATTTATTAATTGTAATTTATTTGCATTTGTTAATTATTTTTGATAATGACCTTTTTATTAATGGATTTTAAAAATAAAATACTATATATACATATTAAAAAGTCAATATTATATGATTCATTATTATCTGTAATTTTCAGTATCCATGCTAAGGCTAACCTTAAATAAAATTACTGTAGATCATCATTTCATAGTTTTCAATCAACATCAATCCACTGTAGAATCAAAGTTTTTCCAAGTTTAATCCAGTTTCTGTAACCCATTGTTACACTTTTTTACATCTTACCAGCCATCTTTATTATTTCATCCATTCATTTTACATGAGACTTCTTAACAATGTTACCTTATCTTGAACTCTCTTTAATTTCTGTCATTATTTTAACATGATAGAACTTTAAATTTAAATTTATTGGAGTGGTTCAAAAGTTAGGAATATCAACTATTAATACTGACTTTCTTGATAATTTTAATTTCTCTAATTTTGCATTAATCTTTATCTTACCTTTCATAAATCAATAAAGACTTCTTGGATTGACATTTTAAAAGCATTAGAGTTTTCATATTAGTCAAAATATATCCTAACTTTGTTATACCTTCATTTTGATACTCACATATCTATTTCCATGTAGAATATTTTCAAAGAGATCATAATACACATTTATTTTTTCCAAAAATTTATATATGTGTGCCCTCTACTATTTCTATCACCATAACCAGATTTACTCACGTCACTTTCATCTTTTAATCAGTTTTCAATTTTAGTATTAAACTCTCCTATGACAATTTAAAATATTGTTTCCTGTGATTAAAAGCATTTTGTATACCTATCTACAAATTCTCTACTTCTTCATTACATTGAGGACTTGTTGGAACATAAAATTGAATTATATATATCTTAAGGATGTGGAAAATAGTATTCACAATAATGTTAAAGTTCCATGACTCGAAAAACAGGTGTTGTCAACTTAACATTTATTATGAACATTGTTTACAGTACCTCTACAACTATATTTCTAGACATTGTTTACATTGCCTCTACAATTATATAGTATTCATTTCCTAGTTGAGGGCTTATATTATCAAGTTGAAGCACTGGAATATCTAATTAAAATCTCATATGGATGAACTGCAATATATATCGTTTATATTTGTAACCTGTGAAAACATTCATATAAATATATTGTGCTGGGTGCATTCATAAGAAGATCCTGCATACACTAATTGCTAGGTTTAACTGGGTTTAAACCTTATTTATCATAAATTTATAATTTCATATTATAAATATTACATGAATAAGCTGGCTCTTCGAGCAGAGGGGAGAATACCATCAATAGAAGAGCTACCAATGATACCCACAGTCAGACCGCATAACACGATCAAATTTCCAGATCATGGCCCACCTCAACTGTTAGATTCAAACCCCTACCATCCAAGCACTTTATTTGTTTTGGAGTAAACCCCTAGTGCCAGTTAGTTACAAGAACAAATAATCCAGCACTCAAAATATCCCATGACTAGCTCAACAAAGTAATACAAGGACAAATTGTTTTTTAACTAGTGGTAAAAAGAATTGAAATACTTTTATAAGAACTTAATTAATTTAGACAGTGATAATAATCTATAATGACCACACACATTCTTAATTCATATAATAAACTAGAATATAATACAAGCATTAAATAATATTTGACATTTAAATATATACGTGACAACAATATAAAATATTCTCAAGCATTAACATACATGACATTTCAAAACACGCACATCAACAATTCTTTATGCATGCTATAGAGTTCATTATTACTTGACTCTGGGAGGCTTCAAACTATTGCAATGGTTGCTTTACTTAGAAATGGAAATAAGAAAAATGTTATTTGTTACCTAGGATTTTAGAATGTGGATACTTTTTGCTGTTTGCTGCTTCAAATGAAACTCTTCCCAACCGGTTGGGTTCAAAGCACTGTGGAGGTTTTTATGTTTATTATTTCCATGGTACTATTCTTAGATACAGTTAGACATCATGTGACTTCAGATTGTTATGCAGGCATCACTTTTACTGGGAAAATTGCTGATCTTCCATTAGACTAAGGGCTGAAGCAAGATCATACATTCCTAAAAGCTGCTCAACACCACATAGTCTCTGATTCCGGATACATAACATTGCTTGATTGATTGACTGAACTGAACTGCAATCTGAACTGATTAATTGACTGAACTGAACTGATTGATGAAAAAACTGGACTATTTATTAGGATGATCTGTTGTCATTTTGGTGTCTGCCAACTATCTCTGTTATCAAAATTCCTTTCTTGTTTTTAATTGCATTCCTCTGATAAGCTTTTAATCCTGTTGTTGGAGATCTTTTAATTAGTGGCCATTGAAACTTGTTGTTTTTGTGGATTTTTAATTAGTAGCCATTGCATGTTTTGTTTTTACATTTTAACTTCTATATCATTTTTTAATATTTAACATGCACATATTTATTTTATCAACATCCACACATTTTGTTTATACTTGAAATTAATTTGTCATTTACCCACATATATATTTCTTTTAATTCATTATTTAGTTTTAAGATTACTTTTCTTTTTTTAACTTAAAAGAGTTATTTTTTAATTATTTGAAAATCAACTACTTTTAATTTTCTCCGTAAAACTATGAATTAATTGTTTTTAGCAAATTACTTTTTTTAAAACACACAAAAAACCTCTTTAAATTTCTTTTATAAAACTTTTAACAACTAACCTTTAAACTTTTAGTTTTACATTTTTAAAGCAAACTGCATTTTGTTTAATAAAAAAAAACTCTTTAGATTTTTATAAACTTATTTATTGATTTATTAACCTTTGCATTATATATGAGCATTTTATTTTAATAATTGTAAACATAGTTTTGATGAATTCTCAGTAGCATTACAATATATATTGTACTGCTAATGAGCAGTACATGCTCATAAATTTTACGAATTATAAAATTTTAATATGAAAAGAATTTATAATTAGTTAAAGAAGTTTAAACAAAAATACTGTGGAATTACTTTATCAAGAAATGATTAAAGTAAAAAAAAATCTCATTTGAAAGAACTAATTTATAAAAGTTTAAGAAAGAGAAGTATAATTTAGAAAGTTTAAAGAGTTTTTATATAAGCGTAAATCGCCACAGGGCAAATCAACATGTCATGTATTAGTATAAGTTTTACTAGTTTAAAATATATATAAAAAAACAATTTGAGGGGGAAGAAATTTAATTAAAAAAAGATTTAAAAACTATATTTCTTTTTTTCATTTATTTTTAAAAAAAAAAATGTGTGTGTGTGTGCAAAAAAAATGAAAACAAATGAAAGTTAAACTTAAATAAAATAGGAAAGCAATTAAAAAAAAAGGGGGGGATATAATTAGGTAAAGTTTAAAATTAAAAATCTTTTACATGAAAAATTTAAAATGCTCTCTTTTTGTTTATTTAAAAGAAATAAATATATATGTATATGTTTCACAGTTAATTTAGTTATGTACAGAATCGGAATGTGTGTGTGTGTAAATGAAAGACTCAATTTAAAATACATAAAAAATGAATTAAAAACAAAAAATAAAATTTGTAGTCTAAAAGTTAAGTCAAACCCAAAGATTGTTTGACTGATAAGCATAAATGGAATGGGAATAATTAATTAGCAATGGCTACAAATAAACACTGAGAATAATTAAAAAGTTATATCTTATCCAAAATTAGTTTAATCTATGAAGGAATGTAAACTAAGAAACAGTGGGAATTTAATTAATAAATTTAATTAATTTAGAAATTTAATCAAACTGATTGGAAGGATTAAAACAATAAGATATAGAAATAGGCCTGAAAAAACTCATCATCATTTTTTGCAGTGTTATTCATCATATACCTAATATAATTTCCAGTCTGTGCAAATGAAAATTACTTTTGTGAATGCCAAGAAAACCATGACTTGCTAATCAGAAGAATTATACTACTGTACTCCAGTCTCTGACCAGCCTAGAATATCTGAAGATCTCTAATTAGTCACAATGAACATCTAAAGCTGTTTGAACATTTATCTGCTAGACTGAAATGCAGCAAGGAAACACATTTGTCAGCAATCCAAAATCCAAACAGTTGGTACAACATGCATCACACAGGAGAAAGAAGCAGCTGTCTATTCAGAGGAAAATGTATCTGAAAACCTATAAGTAATATTAATTATTCTTTAGTCCCATTCTTATTGTAACATTAATTTATTATTGTAGCCATTGCAATCTTTGAAGTATCCAGAATCAACAGAAATGAACTCTATAACTAGCATAAAAGAACTATTTCTGTGCAGGTTAATGTAGTAGATAAATATTTGTAGAACTACAACAATCATACAAACCAACAGCTTATATGATAGAATGTGTGTGTGTGTTTTATATAATATTTTAATGCTTCATATTTATTATAATATGTGTGACTGGTATATTATATGTAATCATTATTTTATTCAGGAAAGGGATGAATTAGTTCTCTAATCAATTTAAAGTATTTAAAATAAATTATTTTTGTAATTTAATATTTTGTCACCAATTCTTTTACTAATACCATTAATTATCACTTAGTAAAGAATCTATTAAAGCAGTTTGTTGTATTTCATTTTGATTGAGCTAGTTGGGATTTATCAGGTGCTGAATTAGAGGCTGACATCTAGGGCAGTGGTCTTCAACCCCTGGTCCATAGACTGGCGCTGGGCTCCAGAAGTTTTTTACTGGGCCACGCTTTACTGGCAGGAAAGTTTGTAATAACAAAATAATAAGATTTTAAACTTTTAATTAATATAAACAATTTTTATTTATTTTTTCATCACATTTTTACCTGATTAAAAAAAAAAGAAACAGAACAAAAACAAAATCTAATCAACCATACATAAATTAATTTGTTTTTCTATTTATCACAGATGTTTAGGGGGGGGGGAGGTAGAATTTATTTTTTATTATTTTTCTAAAAAAATTTTTTTTATTATACAAACTCCATATATACATATATAATTTCATCTTATATATTTAACATTAAATACAGATATTACATTTATCATAGTCATTGTTATGTAATTACACTAGCTGTGATATTTCCCATCATTCAGGTGAATAACATTTTATTCTTGCATGTTTTAACAATGAAATAATAAATGTAGAAATACAAGCACACTAATGAGAATAATTGTTATTGTACTGTTTTCTGTAGCAGTATGACTGGCAACTCAGGAAAGTGTTCAACATGTGAAGGTAAGCACCACCATTACTATACACAGTAACTAGTTGCTGTTTTGGTCAGTTATAACAATTATGCTCATCTAAGGCTAAGCAGTTTACATCTTTAAAAAAAATTATCTGTAAACTTCTGCCAGTCCGTGAAACCTTATCCTTATTTTTGCTAGTCTGCAGGTGTGAAAAGGTTGAAGACCACTGATCTAGGGCATGTTAGTTACTTTGTGTAATTAACTGGTGCCTGAAGTTTACTTCAAAACAAATAAAGTGCTTTGAGTGACAGGGGTTGAATTTAGCAGTCTAGAAGATCTGTAGCCTGGAAAAGTGATTGCAAGCTATATATCTTATATAGCTTTGATTCTGTTCTACAGATACCCTCTGGGTATTATGCTTCTCTGCCTGAAGGACTACTGTGCTGCAATACTAAATTGAAGCTGGAGTAGATCGAATATAGAATAAATAATTTTGTCATATTTATATATAAGAAAAAATCAACAATTTGTTTTACAATTATTTTTTATTATTATTAAAGTGTAAAAAAAAAACGTATTCTCTCTATATTTTTTTATCGATTTACCTCCCACCCCGTTCAATATATATATATATTATAATAGAAATTGATAAAAATGCTGATAAAAATAATGATGAAAGGCCACCAAGATTCTTCACATTTAAAATGACATATATGATGACAGCAATATATAATATAATTATACATTTTAGGATTATCGCCAGAAAAAGTGAAAATAATCCCAGCATATCAATATTTTTTTATCAATTTAGATTAATCTGGGAGATTTACTTGTGACTAATAATATCTACATTCTCTTTTATTAACTAATAACTGGATTGATATTTAAGTTGGCTAAGGATAGATTACCTTAAAACCATCCTTTGGACTGGTTATGATTTAATATATTTCCAAGATTTATCTGAATTAAACTTGTAATTGAAAGGTAATGAGATGTTGTAACTGCTGTATCACAAAATCATTATTGAGAAGCAGGAAAAATTAATTTATATTGAAATGTAAAGGAAAAATGCCAATAAACAACAAAAAAATATAATCATTAAAAATGAATCTATTGCTCCAGATCTTACAAGAAGTTCCAACACCAGAAATGCAGAATTTTGATCCCAGAGTCTGCTCTGCTTTACTACTTCCCTAAATTACAGTCTCTGATGGTTTAATGCTGGGACAGAGCAATAGACAATTTAATTATTATTTCAGTGTAATCACTAATAATGTAAGATTCAAGTTTTTGGGACTCTTTGTATAGGCACTATTTTGTCTCCGGAAAATTAAAGATTAAATGTTATTCTATATACACTGAAATAATCAATTATCCATTTACGAAATATTTTTATTTATGCAAGTATTAAAATGTGCATATATAATCAAACAAAAAAATTAATTTTTATAAAGATAGGAAGATCAGATGATTCTGTATTAAATGATGTTCTGCTATGCGAAATAGATTAAATAAAACAATTCTATCCTATTTACTAATCTTTTGAAAATTTGAAAATAATGCTATTGAAATATGGAAGAAATATTTATTATAATGAAGACCATTCCGATCGTTTTATCCTATAATTTTTTCTTAATTTGATAAACTTGTATGTATTTTTTTCAGTTTATTATATATAAACATGTAACACAACCCAGATAATTATATATTATAGGTTCTTGCATAGCTGGTGTTGTAGGGATGAAAATGCCTCGATATTGCTTAGTTGGTAAAACGATTACGATGACGCAAAATATTGAATCTTCTGGTCTGCGTAAGTAAATTTTAATTTTCTTTGCTTTGATTTTCTTGCAAAAGATTATTTTTATTTACATATTTGTATGTAGTCTTTGTGCATTTATGAACTATAATGTTTGAAATGTCTTATTTTTTTAAGTTGGGGCATGATTCCATGGAAAAATTAATGTCTTTTTGCCAAACTAATAAATTTTTTAAAAATTAAATTGGAATAATATTCGTTATGATTAATTTATCTGAGTAATGTTAATCGATAAATTCTGTGAGTTGAATCAGATAAATAGAGCAGAAGAGGGCTGGATCAGCACGAATTGCATCTTGGGAACCATTTATTTTTTCAGATGCCATTATTCATATGCTTTATGTGTGATGGAGGGAAAGTTTTATTAAATGTTTCATGATATTACAACTGCACAAATGTGGATTTGAATCTGGATTAATTAAACTTAATACAATAATTAGACTTAGCATTTTTCATTTAAGTAAATTACTCAACGCCAATTTTCAGCTAAATATGCAATATTAGTGAGTAAACAGTAATTCTTAGCTATGGAGTTAAACAACGATGGAAAACTGCTTAACCTCACATCTTAAAGTTGAAAAAATCTACTGAGTAATGTTTTTTTCTTTTCTATTTCTTTTTTGAGAGAATATATATATATATTTTAAGTACCTTATCCTGGAAACAAGAATATTTAAAAAACCTTGCTGCCATATATTTACATTTGAAAACGTGGTCTGCAATTCAGTGAGATAGAAGGTTTAACCAATGTTAATTATATTTTGACTACAAGCTGAAGTCATTATGTACCTAACAGATGACCAATGGATGACTATTTTTTTAAATGACAATTGTATAAGTTGGGTTTTAGGTGTAATATCTAAACTTTTGCTGAATATTGGTAAAGAGCAATGGCCAACTTTTATAAAAACTGATCAGTTATCTTTGATTGACTACTATACAGGAAAGAGAGTGTTTTAGGAATCTCAAAACTACTTTCCATAAATGTCTTTACTTATTTATATGAAACTATTTTCATTTTGAAAAGTATAATAATACTATCTTTTCAGTAAAATAATTTTTTCACCATTCTCAACTGAAGATAATAAAAATCTTCATGATTTATGAAAAAATAATATACCTTAAAGAACTTGTGTTAAAGAATTTTTATATTAATTGTCAAAAGTGTTATTAAATTATTTTTGCTCTTCTTTAAAAATTTAAATATAAAATTACTTATGTAATATGTAGGGTTTTGAACTCAGATTTTCACACGACCCTCAACTATCCACACTATCTCATATTGCTGATACACTTAATCACACACATGTCAAAAAGATAAATAATCACCAATATAAGTATTTTGTGCTAAACCAGCACTCGTTAGTTGGTCTTCATTATCGTCTTCACGCATATATATAATCAATGCTCTGGAGATGATAATCTGGACCAACTGACAAGTGCTCGTTTAGCATGAAATATGTATAATGGTGATTATTTATCTTTTTTGACATGTATGTGATCAAGAGTATCAGCAGTATGAGACAGTGTGAATAGTTGAAGTTATGTGAAAGACTGAGTTCAAACCTCCTATATATTACATATTGGAGTACAGGTATGAAAAAGCCTGTACTGTAGAAAAAAATTCATATATTAATTACATATGGAATAATAAGGAGTTTTATTCACATCCCTCAATAAACTAAACCTTAAATCAATTTTTTATTTAGCTAATTTTATTTATTTATATATCACTTTTATAAACTGTTAAATAATATATAAATAAATCATGTTTCATATTTATACGGTCCAATATGTGTATAAAACAAGTAGAATAAATAATCATTAAACATCACATGATCACTATCTCTTATGCTAGCACATAACTGTTATTAAACAGGCACAGGGTGGCACTACTGTATGGAGAGTTTTGCCTGTTTAACAGAATAAATAATATATAATATTTGAAATACATCAATTAATCTATATATGTAAGATATTAATGAATAAAATATTTTTATATACTTACAAATAAAACTTGAAGGTATGAATTTACAAATAATAATATATAAAATATGAATTAGAAAATAAATAATATCTAAAATATATTTATTATTTTATTCTCTACAAATATATTAAAATATAATATTATCGATTATATTGTTCAAAGAAAAGTCTTCATACATATAAAATAAATTTTTTATAAATTCAATTATATCTAGTCTTTTTAAAACAAGATTTTTCAGTTCTATCAGCAGATACTTTAATATCAGAAACAAATATACTAAATCAATCTATCCATCATATTCTCTTTATTTTTTAATTCATTCTTATAATAATTACGAAGTTTCAATAACAACCGCAACAAAAAAACCTTCTAGTACAATAAGATATTTTAATCTGATCAAATTTGTTTCCAACAACATAAACATTTTAAAGGATCGTTTACAAAAAAGTTAGATGAGAAATTTAACATTCATCATATATTATGTATAATAAGTATAATAGAAATAATCAATACTATATACGATATAAATATTTTACATATCATTCATTAATCAATAAATCTTCACCATAATCTTTTTAAAAACTTTTATTTTCATCATATATATATTTAAAATCCTTTCAAATTCTTCATATTCCAACGTTTCGATTGTTTTTAATTACAATCATTTTCAAGGCAAAACTACAAAATACACAGAAATAATTGAATAAATAAAAATACAAATACAATTCAATTATTTCTGTGTATTTTGTAGTTTTGCCTTGAAAATGATTGTAATTAAAAACAATCGAAACGTTGGAATATGAAGAATTTGAAAGGACTTTAAATATATATATGATGAAAATAAAAGTTTTTAAAAAGATTATGGTGAAGATTTATTGATTAATGAATGATATGTATTGACTATATATTTTTAAAAAGAATGGTGGAAGATTTTTATTTGTTATGAAATATTTTACAATGTAAGTATATTGAAAACAAGTAACCATTGGGCATCTCAATGCAAATATCATAGCGTAAGTTTTATTTCTATTTAGTCAGAAGGTTTTGTCATTAATCCACTCTGTTGATAGATTTAGATATTTATTTATAAGAAACTCAAGTCGTCATTAGTAATATTAGAAACTACTATGCCAGTGAAAAATGATAAAAAAAAAAAAATATATGAATGATAAAAAATAAAGGAATTCAGAAATTTTTTAAAAAAAATTATACTAGCACTACAAAAGGAGCCAAATCCTGTGTAGTATTTGCAGTGTAATTCAGATAGGGAATGGGAGATTATCCAATTATGATATTAGTTTCACCATTAAAATTTCCTAATTGAGAAACATATTGACCCAAATCTTATTTTAAAAAACATGTAGATTATTACATGGAAAAATTCCTGTTATATTTTGTTTGCATTTATAAGTCTATGAAAATTTTTAAATTAGTGGACATAACTATCTATCTATCTATCTATCTATCTATCTATCTATCTATCTATCTATCTATCTATCTATCTATCTATCTATCTATCTATCTATCTATCTATCTATCTATCTGTCTGTCTGTCTGTCTATCTATCTATCTATCTATCTGTCTGTCTATCTATCTATCTATCTATCTATCTATCTGTCTGTTCGTCTGTCCATCCATCCATCTATCTATCTATCTACCTATCCATCCAACCATCCATTCATCCATCCACCTATCTATCTATCTATCTAAATGAGAAAGTAATACTTAAATTATATGTACACCAAATATAATATTTCATGATTTTTCTAGCTTTCTTTTAATTTACAATTTAGGTATCATTTTTTCCTTTTATTACATTTCAGTATCACAAGATAGAGCTAAATGCCCTATCAAAAACATTCAATCAATGTCGTCAAACTTAAAGTAATAGTTTCGTAAAACCATTATTCGTATTCAACAATAAATTAAGCATTTCTTACAGGGTAAACTTCACAATAACTTTTACTTCTAAGAATTTGATATCTAAAACTAAACTTTTTTTGATAAAACCTGTTTTATATTATAATTTTACATTTTTTGTGATATTGTACTTGTATACAAAATTTTCCATTAATAGAAATCCTCGTTTTTAAGAATTGTGAACTTTTTCATATTTTCGACAATAAATCCCTTTCTCTGTCAAGCGTTTGATAGCATAGTGGTTATCATAGCTGCCTTCCTAGCAGTTGGCCCGGGTTCGCTTCCCGGTCAACGCATTTGACATATATAAAAAAATCCTTTTCTCTTCTTTATAAATCCAAACCCTTTAAAAATTTAAATAAACGCCAATATTACTATTTATAGTTTGTATATTTTGAAATACTTTTCGTAAACTTTATATATTTATTTTTTTAATAATAATATATTTTAAAATATACATATATATATAGCTGTCACTGGTAAACGCGTATGAACATTCCAATTCTTGGAAAAAAGTAAGAGAGGGGTAAATGAGGTTTGTGATAACTATGCAAATCAATCTGTAAATCACAAATATATTCACATATAGAACACAATGGTCCAATTTTCTATTAGATATATATTTTTGATTTCGTTCTCAGAAAACTTTTCTTCCCGAAACTCATCAACTCCATCTTTAAATATAGCTTACCAGTGTAGTATTCTCTGTAATATTTTTCTAATAAAAATATTCAAGATTGCAACTCTTTAGAATGACTTTGAGATAAGCCTTATAACATAACTGTGATCTATTCCTTCCATGAAAACTATATTCAACTTCACTATAATATGCTCTTTTAGAAAATCTTGTATAGTTAATTTGTTTTACATGTTCAATTCAAAGAAAATATAATTTTATAATAATGGATTCTTTAGTATTATAGCAATCAAATTGAAGAACATATTGATTGTTTTTATGATTTATTTTATCATAATATTTTAAAATTTTATGGATTATCTTTAAATGAAACTTTTCTAATGTCTTTATATTGTATGAATAGAATGTCCAAGTCTCATTCCATACAATAAACTAACAATTCTTTACACAGCAATCTTAATTGCAGTAGTTATTTTTCTGTGATGAAATACTCTAGATTTTTAACTTGTTAAAAGCAGCAGCATTTTTGCTAAGGTATTTAAAAGTTGTTGGAAAATTTTTTTTTTCATTTCTTGCTGATAAAGAATTTAAATTTTTGAACATTAATTATTAAACCAAAGTCTGAATGTGGTTACATTCAAAATATTAAGTACATTCTTTAAATTGTCCTTTGAACTGGCAAAAATAATATAATCATCAGTATAATGTAAATTCAGAATCCAAGATGATGAATTTTTTGCTTTTGCATTTAATCGATTCAAATTAAAATTACAATATTAAATTTATATGAATCTTGATTCCTAATTCATTAAACCCTTATAGATAGTTCCAAAGACCACTGTCATAAGAATTGAGAACAATGTTGAACAAGGACAAATTTTTGTTTTAAACTTTAGCTATCTATTTGAAATGCCTTAGATTTTCCACTTGTAGTAATAACTTTTCTGTCATTACTTTATGTAGTAGCTGCATAATATGAATAAAGTTTAGTGGATAACCAACTAATTTTAAACAATGCCATAAACCTGTGTGATTACCTGAGTCAAATGCTTTCCTAAATCAATAAAAGTAAATCATTTTTTTGTTCCTGATAATTTTCCTTGTAACAAAACCCATGTTTGCTGTGCATTTTAATTCTCAAAAACCACATTAGTGTCTGGTAACTATTCATCTAATACTGGAAGCAAATTATTCAACAAATTCCTTAAAAGTACCTTTTAATTTAGTGGATAATAATATTATATTTTAATCACTGCAGTTTTATCCATTTTCTTTATTTTTAAAAATTGGAATAATAGGAGCATTCTTAAATGCAGGTATCACAATTTTGTGGGCTCATATATTCTTAAATATTTTCAGTATTTTTGAAGATAACATATTACTACCATGTTCTAAAACTTTTCCAGGTATTTTCTCAGAACATCATTAAGCTAGATATCTGTGTCCAAATCTAAATGAGTAGATAAAATAGATATATCATTAAATGTAATCATGTCAATTTTTGTATTGTTATTCAAAAAATAAGCTAAATACTTCCCTCTGTTCAAATTATCATTGTCACCACATAAAAGTATTACTTCTGGACTTAACAGGATTAGGATACCATTTTTTAGGTCCATATGTTGCTATTAATGTATAAAAAATAAATCTAGAGTGACCACAATTAGCATAAGTCTGCATTTTTTGATAATATTATTCTATTAAAATATAAAATATTTATAGCAGCACACAATTTTCGTAGAAGTAATTAAAACAACAAATTAAAACAATTCTTTGCACTTTTGTTTGAATAATAAATATTTTTAGTATATTAATTATAGTCTATTTGTATTTTTCATCTTTACTTAATTGCAGGTACAATTTGCCTACTCTTATTTTTGACTATTTATTTTAGGAAGAGTTGCAGAAACTACTGATAATAACTGTTCTTTTATCCCCAACACTTTTACGATATTTTTCTTCTCTAAGTCGCGAAAAGTTTTTATAATACTTTAATTTATATTTATAACTAAGATGAATTAGTTACAGTAATAACAAAATTATATTCTTATTCTATTACATCTATTTTTGCAGAGATCACCCTTGTAATTTATTTAGACTCTTATAGCAGAGACTGAAGTCTTTCCCAATTTTTTTTTAAAAAAAGTAAACGTAAATATATGTTTTTCTTGCAATTGTATGTTATTTGAAATTATGATCATCTTTATATTGCATAAAGATAATCATCAAATTCAGATTATTTTAGATAACCAACATCAAACTTTTTATTAAGTTGAACGATGAAGTTATCAGATAACTTTAATTTGCACAAACTCTTAAATAAATTTTAATCATAAACAGAAGAGAGGACCATTACTGCCATTATGAGTGGACGTGCTGAAATCTAGGTAAACCTTAATAGTTATTTATATAATCTACATAAATACATTTTATAAGGTTACTCCCATTGTTTTATTATATACAATAAAATGTATTTGATATAATATATTTATTTTTAGCAATGAAAATTCACATGAGCAGTGCAATTGAAGCTCTTCTTCGATTTTACCCAGAGTTTTTATACAAAGAAAGAGGAGAGATCTTAATTTTGGTAATAAAGTTTTTAACTGTTTAAATTAGTTTTTGATAGAAAAAAAAAGATAGACAATTTGTCATTTGTTTACCTACTTTTTTATTTATAGTGACATCAATTCTTAGAGCTTTTCTCTTTTTTATAGAATTTCAATATTTCACTTTTTCAATTACAATGCTTTTAATACATTTATACCATTACTGCAAGCTTTAGTAACTAATACACGTCAGATCCTATTCTGCCCTTCCTAATATACCTAGACTGCTTTCTAGCTTATAGCTTTCATAAGTGAAGAACTTTAAATCTTAGAAAGATCCAGATGCATTGTTCCAAGATCCAAAGCTCTTATTGATAAAATCTATAAGCTTGAGACTATTCTGGAGATATTGAATAGAACATCACAGGATAGAGATTTATTAAGCTATCATCTAGAATCTATTAGTTCTACAGCCTGCAGTAAATGGCAATGAGGTGGTGAAAGAAACATATTTACTGCTAAAACAGCAATATCTAAGCTGGAGTCATGGAATGGAATCATGTGATACTAAATTCAGAAGGTGTAATTACTATAGGGATATTTTTTTGCTCTTTATTATTATATTTCTTTTATAAATTTTTTTTCACATATTTTGTGATGTTTTTTCTTTTTATAATAAATTTCCATATTTTTTTCTTATTATTTCTTCCAACATCAAGATGTTATTTTACACTTTTAAGCTTTCCTTACCAATTCTTCCATTTTATTATTTTATTATTAAGTCTTTTTTCATATCATATTAACAACAGAGCCACCCAGTGCAAGCTATTGTAATCAATGGATGCCAGAAGATTTGTGCATAAAATATTTATTTATTATTTACTCATCCATATCCTTACAATAGTTTCTAGCTTGTGACTTTCATCAGTGAGGAGCCTTGGATCTGAGAGCACTACACCTAGATCTTAGAATCTAATGCAACTCTCTAGAAACTACCTTTTGCCTTTTTAGTTAACTATAAAACAATAAGCCCAAATGAAAAAGCACAATATTTTCAATCCAAGCTAATTTGTGGTATAGCCATACAGATCTGAAATCTGTTCAGTATCTATACATTTTGGTGTCTTTGGTTTTTAAATAAGCATAGTCACTATCATAATTTAGGCAGGATTCAAACCAACAAAACATCCCTTGATCACTATTTTCTATGTTTACATAAGCTCTTTATAACAGCAGCAAACTCTCCATACAGTAGTGCCACCCAGTGCAAACCATAGTAATCAATGGACTCTGGAAGATTTGTGCATAAAATTCCTATCTTGTGTTTACTCATCCAATATTCCCAGACTAGTTTTTAGCTTATGGATTTCATCAGTGAGGAATTTCATGGACAAATCTTCTGGCATATATTGATTACTATGGCTTGCACTATTTGGCACTACTGTATGGAGAATTTGGTGCTATTATAAACAACTTGTGCAAGCATAGAAAATAATGGTCATGCAATGTTTTGTTGATTTGATAACATTCCAGATATTTAGATTTTCTTTATGAAATATTTTCATATTGCCTTTTTTTTTTCATACATTGTTTTAACTCTATTAAAAGTTTGTGGGTGGATTACTGATTTTTTATACTGATTGTCTTTGATGCAGTTTTTAATTTCTTATTGAACTCTATTAAATTTGAACCAAGTTTAAAAATCTGTCTTAAAATGATTAGCAAGATCTAATGTAATGAAAACCATTGGAATATTTATAAAGATTAGAAACATCTACTATTAATATAGTTTTTCTTAGTAATCTTTGTCTCATTAGCTTTGCATCAATATGTATCTTGCATCTCATTAATTAGAAATTATTTCCAGCTATAAATCTATCAATAACATAATAATTTTAAAATAGATATTTCTGTTAATCAAAAATAATCAAATTTTGCTGTACTTTCATTTAGATGCTTCTATGTCTATTTCTGTTTAGTATTTTATTTTTTAAAGAAGGAATTTATAATATATAACTTTTATTTTTCTGTTAATTTCATGTCTGGTTCTTTCTCATTTCTATCACCATAATTAAATTTATCCCAACCTTTCATCTTTCAATTGGCTACTAATTATAGCATTTAAAAGTGATGTTTAGTCTGAAAAATCCTCTATTTCTTCATTACAATGATAACTTATTATAACATAATTCTGAGTTATCCACATTTGGTATCTTTAATTGATTTAAAATAACTAATATTGCCACTTTTCCAGATATGCTATTAGTCACCACAATATTGGTTTTTCATTTTTTTTATTTACAATATATCCATTCCACTTCTACTTTCAACATTTGAGCTCTTTCAGTGCCTTTTAAACCTTTTTAAAAAAAAAATATCCCATTTAATAGAAAATATATAAGAAAGTATTAATAATTAACACAACCTTTAAAATAAACAATTAACAAATGTGTGTGTATTGTACATATATAAATGTGGAATTGATATATATCTTAGCTAGCGTCGTACTTTGTCTCATTTATAATAATCAGATTATTTCATAATCAAGGTTGTATCTCATATATTACCTTTATTATTAATTTCATAAATTTTAAATTAAAGTTACTCAGTCATATATTAAAATAAAGAAAACCAATTATGTAACATACAAACAATTAATTATCGATGATGTCAACTTTATAAATGGGTTTTACAGTTTGTATGGATAATGTTCTGATAGTTTATTCTTATAATCCATGGTAGTTTCTTTACACACAGTTAAGAATTTGAACATCTGGTGGATTTGTTGACTTTATTAGCTTTTGAACTGGAGTTTTGGAATGAGATTAAAAAAAGAGAATTCATGATGGATCATTTTGATATTTATTAATCTAGGCATAGAAAAATAGAACAATTCCATATTGGTCCTGGCAATTTTTAACTCCATGGATGACGACTTTTTTTCCATGTTCCCCTTGTTTTCAGCAATGCATGATTATTTTAGTCGATATTTATATAAATAATTTGTAGTTGGTATTAATTGGAGAAGCATCAATATTCTTTTATTACTGCATGTTTTAGATTTAAATCCAGAAATTTATATTGAGGAATCAATGATGATTTTTTTTTTTTTTTTTTAGAGAATCGAATGCTTTATTCTGTTCATAAATTATTAATTTGTGAACTCTTTGCTTAGATGTTTTTGAACTGAACTTTTCTACTCCTTTTCTAAAATCCTTGTAAAAGATTTCTTCTGCAGTATTGCAAGTTTGAATTGGTTGACACAAACCTTCAGATTTTTGTTTTGACTTCCCCAAGTCTTCCTTTAATTTACTTTATTCACCACTTTGGGTGTGTCTTTACCATACCCACCTTTAGTTTGAACTTAGTCCACTAGTAGATGCTGTACTGCTGGTATTTGAATTTTTAAGTATATCATTAATTACTTTGTTCCCTGTGTTATCATTACCTTTTATTGTTTTAGTTCATGGCTGGCTAAGATTATTGTTTTTCTTCTTTTAGAAGCAATGGTATTCATGATTATGTATTCTTTCTTCTTTTCTAAGTATTTCAAACTCATATTCTGTTTATTGGAGTCTATGTTATTTAACAGATTTGCAATCTGCTTCATGTTTTGTATGTTGGCATATAACAATGATTATTCAATCTTTAATGGTAAATTGTGTTTTACAATTAGTATGATTTGATTCTGACTAAGATGGTAGGTATCCAGTGTTTTTAATTTGGCCACCTGCCTCTGAATGCTTTTGGTAATCATTATTCCAGAAACTTTTTATTAGTAGCATTTGATATTCTTCAAATGTTTTGGGTACTTGGAATAATGATTCTCATTAAGATACGGCATCCTCTTGTAAATGGCTATATGTCACTATTAGTTTCTTACCATCTGTAAGGATATTATTACATATAAATCAGGCAAGAAATTAAATTGCTTGGATAGGTTTGTGTTATTATATTTACATGTCCAGCTGCTATTTATCATGACATAGGTTCAATTTCAGTTGTATTACAAAGGTATATTGATTTTATATTTAAGATTACACATGTATATATTACAATATTTATTATAAATGTATACTGATAAAGTTCATTACTATCTTGGTACTGTTTTTATGGTCGCTGGTAAATGTATCTGTTGGCAATGTTGTGTAGGTCCATACCTTGGGTTATTGTGTCACTATTGGATACATGATTGGTTAGCATTCTCTTGAAGTTTTTTTCTGGCTCTGTTGGTGTTTATTTCTGAAGATTGTATGCATGTTGGCTTGGTTAAGGGTGTTTAAATTATATCTGAGTGTTTCCATTGTTTATACACTTTTGCATGGATTGGGTATTTTAATATGCTTTGGTTGTGGTGGCTTCAGCTTAATTGGTTGTTGGCTAGTGATTCAGTAAGTTGTGCACAAAGAAATATTACAACCATAAATTTTGATGGACTCTAAAGTTTGTAGCAGTGTTTATGTTGCATTCTCACTAGTCACATGGACATGTCTTTTTGGCTGCTATTTTATTGGCTTTGTCATTAAGTAAAAAAAAAAAAATTTTTTTAAAAAAATAACTATTTAATTTTTAGATATTAGAGAAAATGTATTTTTATTTGCTAAATTATGTTCATTCTGCATAATATATTTGATTTTTATCTCAAATTATGTAGGATTTTCAGGTTTTTTTCAGGTTCAAACCCAGAGACTTGTGAAATTACCATGGTTTGCTGTGAGACTATTATTATGTTCTTTGATTTTTATCGTTGATAAATTATTGTTTTTTTTTTTGAAAATTTTCTCTAATTAATTTTAAAATATTTAAGAAAAAATAACTTAAATTGTTCAATTTTGCTTATTGATCTTATATATGTGATTTTTATATTGAAGGATGGAAGTCTTAGACAGTTTTTTTGGGTTCAAACCTGGACATTTTTTTTTGGTCATGTTATGTGGCAGCCATTTTGTTGATTAAAATGATTTTAAAAAGTCAATTTTTGAAGAAAAAGCTTTGGTGATTTAAAATTGTCACAGGAAAGATGCTTGGGATATTTAATTATTGTAATTTATTTTACCTTTAAAATGCCAGATTTTAGATAGTTTTTTTGGAGTTTAAACTTGAATTTTTTTTATCAATTTGGATTATCAAAGTTTGCTGTGGAACTACTACTATTATTATTATTTTCTCTAATTAATTTTAATTTTATTAATATTGTTTTTTTTAATTAAATGAAAATTTATTTATAATAATCTCATCTCTATTTCTTTATAAAATTCCTCAACAATCCAGTTTATTTTTATATTTAAACAATTTGTATTATGTGTTTTATTTATGTTAGAATACCAATTCATTATATATGCTAATTTTTTGTAATATGCTGTTATATTTATTCTTCTATTATTTTATTAATTTCCTTAAATATTAATACACCTAAATAATTAACTTTATTGCTTTTTATTTTTTATATAGTAAAGTTTTTTTAATATAATTTGTCTATTCTATAAACTTATCAATCAAATGTAATTATATACATATTTTTATAGTACAATGGTTTATTTTTATTAAAACGTTTTTCTAAAATAATTCATATCTATCTATCTATCTATCTATCTATCTATCTATCTATCTATCTATCTATCTATCTATCTATCTATCTATCTATCTATCCATCTATCTATCTATCTATCTATCTGTCTCTCTCTCTATATATATATCTAACTTATCTCTTTATTTACCTACTTATCTACCTATCTATCTACCCATCTATCTATCTATCTATCTACCTAACTATCTACTTATCTCTATTTATCTGTCTGACTGTCTATCTATCTATCTATCTATCTATCTATCTATCTATCTATCTATCTACTTATCCATCTATCTACCTATCTATTTATCTCTATTTATCTATCGGTCTATCTATCTATATAACTATCATCCATCATCTGTCCATCCATTCATCCATCCAGTTATTTATTTATCTAACTATCCACTTATCTATCTACCTATCTATCTATTTATTCATCTATCTATCTATCTATCTATCTATCTATCTATCTATCTATCTATCTATCTATCTATCTATCTATCTATCTATCTAACTATCTATGTTACTTAATATACCATTTAATAGTCTCCCATTAACAAAAGTTCTTTTTATACATAAAAGTTATTATTAAATTCAAATGTTATGTGATTATAGTACAATTCTGTTAATCCTTGTCATACAGTTATAATAATTTTAATACTTTTATTTTATCCTTTATATATTTCATGTTTGCTATTTTTTATTCTATCTACAATAATGTTAGTATACTTCAACACTACATCATTCACTTTAATAAATTTTATATTAAATATTTAATATTTATTGACTACTTTATTTAAATATTTGAAATATAGGCACTCTTCACATAACTAAAGTCTAATTGTAAATATAGGGGATTTGAACTCAGTCTTTCAAGCATCCATATTGACATCAGCATGGGATTTGGGCTTTCCATCATCAGATTTTCAATGGTATGGATGGCTAAAGAGTTGGAGGTTGGAGTGGATTGAAGCTTGTCCATTAAAGTATGAAGATTTTCTATCTTAATATAAACTGAGCACTGATTATATTTTTGTGTGGGAGATGATAATCTGGACCAACTGATGAGTGTTGGTTTAGCATGAAATATGCATATTGGTGATTATTTATCTTTTCTACAAATATGTGGTCATGTGTATCAGTGGTATTAGATAGTATGGATAGTTGAAAGGTGCTTGAAAGTCTGTGTTCAAATCCCCTATATTGACTATTTGTATTTTTTGATTAGTTTTTTTTTGCTTGTTGTATATGATTTTTTCTTTGTTGTTATAAATGTATTTATTATATACATTTTCTACTAACCATTTTACCATAAATTTTATCTTTTTTAAAAATAATATTATTCATTTATTTTTATCTATGATTCTTTATTAGTATTTAATTCATTGCTAATATATATGTATTCAAATATTTTTATTATATGTACAATCTTTATTTAAATTTTCAAATATTTCATAATTAAAAACATTGTTTCCATTTTTTAAATATAATTTTTTTTCTTATTATAACAATTTTGTTTCCCCAACTGATTTAATAAATATTATATCTTTTTAATTTTTAAATCTTTAATATTTAATATTTATCTTTTTAATTTTTAAATCTTTAAATTAAAGTTATATATAAAATTATTCTATTATTAAAATATGCTCATTGTTTTCTGTTTTTTTTAATTCTATAAACAATTTCTTTTTCTTTAATATGAAATATTTAATATTAAATATTTCTTATATATATGTTTTCTATTATAAATTTTATATTATTCTTTTCTTACAATATATTCCATACTGGCTTCTATTTCAATTCTATCTTTCTCATTTTTTTATTTTTTATTTTTTATTTTTTTTCATAAATTACATTTTTTAAACATTATGTCTATCATATTATATATTATAATCTTTAGTCTGTGATCTATGCTCGTTATATATATATATTCCTTTTTAAATTTTATGTTTTTTATTATATTTTTATCTATAAAATATTAATATATATATATTACATAATTTATAAAATTTTATTTTTTCCCTGAAATATTATTTTTTTTTTATTTTTTATTTTTTGTAAAATTCCTTTATACAGTTTTAAAATAATTTATTATCTGTATTGTAAAACAAATATTTTGATGATTATTTTTATAGCGTTAAAAAAATTACACGCTTTAATATATATATATTTCATCATAGTTTTCCATTTATGCAATATTAATTTTGATGTTTTATCATCTACTTTATCTTTTATATAGTCTATAAGGTTCTTGATATTGATATATTTGTTTCATAATTGATATATTTGTTTCATAATAACACAACGCATGTATGCATATATATAAAACTTTCCAAACTTTAAATTAATATTGTAATTAATATTAAAGATAATTGAACGATAGTTTCAAATCTGAAAAGTTAATATATGCCTGCCGTTATTTTGTATTATTGTTTGCAAATATATATATATATATATAAGTGAAAAAAAGGAGACATTACTTTTTACAATGATAATATTAAATAAACACTTCAACATTACTATTAGTTACATAATTGTAAATGAATAATCCAAATACTTGCAGGATGACATTTATTTTATTAGTTAGCATATAAATATTTCAATTGCACTTTAATCTTAAAGAACTATTATATCTAATACATTATTTACAGTAATTCTATATACATATCTAAATGCAACATCTTATTGAAAAGCATAACTTAATTAACATATAATGTTTAATAGAATTAAATACATCAAAGTAGAAATATTTAAAATCCAATTTAAATACTATTATTTTAATTATTTTTATACTTGTTAAACAATTAAACAGAATTATAGTCTTACTAATTCACATTTATATTTTATAATAATAAATGAGAAAATAAATCCTATCTTCTTTAGTGATTGTTTAAAGATATGTGCACAATACTAAAAAAAAATGATTTATTTTACTACATTATAACTTAAAACTCTTTTTATATGACCCTATAACGACATCAATTTCATATATATTGTAAATAAAAATAAAAGATAAAATCTATAAATAAATAGTAATATTCCTTTGTTGGATGAGCCAAATGTAAAGGAAACAATTCTAATGATGAATAAAATGGCTAAATGATAGTATAAAATAATATATACTACTTGTCACATTAGATAATTAATATCATAAATGGAAACTGATTATCAGTAACTACCCATACCAGGTAACTTCAAATATATTGAAAATATTATACCCGAATAATACTAAATAAATTACATATTTGGGCAACTACTTATGATAAATATAATTATGACCCAAGTGGTTTTTGTCACTCTTATATTACATATCTGGACTATTAAAATATATTGAGTAAATGTTAAAAATATATTAAGAAAATAAATAAATTGATCCCAAATGGCTTTATAATAGTTCATATCTACATATACAATGAACTCATAAATTTATAAAAATTGCCAATGAATCCATATGCATGCTTTTGACTTGCAAAGAAAAGAAAATTTACTAACTATTTTACTGGATAGTGAAATATCACCTGGAATATATTATAGGGTAAGATGAAATGTTTATATAATAGTTCATGCAGTAGTAAATCAAAACACCTATTGTTAATAACAACAACATAAATTTATTAAAATAAACAACAATTTATATGTGATGACTAGAACAAATAATAATTTATAAAAGCAATTAATATTATATATTATATATTTATAGTTCATTTATAGTTCACCCCCATTATAATATAATTAGCTATGATGTATGATAATTAAAATTATTAAATTCATATAGTCAAGAAAGAGTTAACTATAAATTTCCTTTCATGCAAAAAATGAAGTAAAATTATACAGGGAATTCTTAATATTATTGTAATATATATATAATAATAATCAAGTAATCTTTAGAGAAGTTATATATAATTTTAAAGTTAAGTTATGCAAATATTATTTTGTTTTAATTGATCTTTTATTTTATTTGATTATTATTAATTAATTATCTAAATTATCAGATGACAAACCAGACTGCAGTCTGATTAACACTATTAATAATTTAGAACACAAATTTTATAAACAACTGTTATTAATAAGTAATATTTTCTCTAAGAGTCTGTTAACATCACTACACATAAAATTTCGATTTAACTTTCTTATTTTGGCAGTACTTTCTTTAGAATCTTCATACTAACAGACATATATGTAATGGTTTTATGGACCTTCTAATGCTTAAATGTTACTGATTATTTTCTTTATTGACTTTTGCAATATAAGTAGATTTTGCAGTCTTAAATTCAATGGCAGTCATCATAGTGTTTTGTTGTTCATCATTCCATTTAAACCATAGTTATCAAATGAAGAGGATCCCATGCCCTTTTTCTTTTTTAGGCTTCCTACTCACAATTAAGTTTGCTTATTACTAGCCCAAAACTTATTTATAAGATGAGGTAATGTTAAAATCACAAAACTTTTAAGGAAAGAAAGTATGCTTTTCTTTATGAAAATCATTTCTGTCTCTTTCTATCTCTATAGTAACGTAAACAATACATTAAAAACAGGGACAAATTGTTTACTCCTTAATGGTTACATCAGAAGACATGGTCTCAGTTTGACTTTACTAACGTTGTGCCATCATCTCGGAATCAACATTCTCACAATGCTCCTTTTTTATAATAGATAAGTGACTTTTTTTTGTTCTTCTATAATGTAAACTTATTTATTGGAACCAATATGTTATCATGAATAAATTTAATTTTAAAAGTAAACAACACAGTCTAGATTTTTAAACACTGGTTTTTAAACATGTGATTTCTTTCTTTTAATTTTAATATATATATAATAAATACAGTATTGTTAAATTAAATGTAAAATAATGCAAATGATTTACTTTTTCATATGCTGTCAAAAAATGTCAATCCAATATTTGAGATGGCAAATTATAAAAGTCTCCTTTATATTTGTGGGATTATTCTGATAAAAAGAGTGATGGAGGATATTGGCAACATATAAAAAGGCAAATTATTTCCATTATCTTATATATATATATTAAAGCAAAGATTTTCATAGTAAAAATGAAAATATATATTTTAAATTTCCTAGTGAGAGTATATTTACTTAATTAAGCTGAAGGATGTTGCAGAGATACACAAAAATGAGAAAACTAATGTTTAGTCAACTCCAAAACATTTCTGTATGATCTAGGCTACCTAATAGATAGATAGAGAGACTCAATTAAAGTGTTATTATAATCCTGATTTTCATTTCTGGAATATTTTGAATGATTTTAAATATGTGAAAAATAGTTAGCGAGTTCACTATAATGCTAATATTCACACACACACACACATATATATATAATTATTCAAAACAATACAATAATTAATGCAGTAAACAATATTTTAAAAAACAAATATATACCAATTTAATAGAAGTACTTTCAACTATCTATGTAGTCGTTATCAACTAGATTCAAATTGTATTAGAAAAAACTGTTACAAATGTAAACAAAAAGTAATACGTCATACATCAATTTTCCCACAATTCATTAATTTTTATATTGGCAGTCTGTCTGTTTATCAACTGTTGCTTTTCACTTTTTATTAACATAGCTTCTTTAATTTTGTGTTTATTATTATTTCTTTCAATACACAAAATCTTAACTTTATTAAAATCAAAATCAAAACCATAATTACATGTTACATTATGATCAAAAAATACTGATGGTGATACATCATCATTTCTAACATTCTCTTGTCTTGATTTTTGCACTCGTTTATATAACAACAAATGTTCCTTTGATCTTTTCTCCAATGTACATCGAGATTCCCCAATATATGCCTTTCCACAAACACACAGCCATTTATATATTGCACAACTTTGATTTAAAATACTACACCTATTTTTTGAATTATTTATTAATCTATTTAAATTAGGAATAGTATAAAATGCAACTCGACATATATTTTTATATATATGTTTTATAAATTTCACTTGTTCATTACAAATAAAATGTTCTCCTGAAGTATCAAAGGAATTAATACAAAAAGTTAACATTAAGAAATTTAAAAACAGAGCTAATTGCAATTGGAATTCGCATATATTTAGATTTAAAAAGTTTATTCATGATAACGATCTTGTTTGTTTAAAAGAATATAAGGGGTTGAGGTTATGTCTTATGTCAAAACTTGATTACTACGATAAAGTTTTAATTCAAATGGAAAAGCTTAAATTTAAAAAGGTTGGAAAAATAAGCATTGAAAATTTATGTGTAAAGTTTATTGATGATATTTTAAAAAAAGCTAAAAAGAATAAATATATAGATGCTCATACATATTATCGTCTTATATCCATCTGCTGCAATTTGTCCTAGGATTTTTTCGAATATTAAACTACATAAACAAGATAAACCTTTAAGATTAATGATTGACTTTGGTGGATCATTTTACTATGAAACTTGTAGATTTATAGAAACATTATTAAAAGATGTTCTTGGATTTGGAAAATATACTATTAGTTCATTGTTTGATTTTGTAAAGAAAATTCATAATATTAATACTAATAATAATGATAGTATTTGTACATTTGATATATGTGAGATGTACGGTTCAATAGATAGATTAAAATCTATAAAAATTATATTAGATGCTTTAATGTTAAAAAAAGTTGATGTTAAGAAAGTAAAATTTGTAAATGATGTATTATATTTTATTGATAAAAATATATATACTATGTTTAATGAAAATTATTATAAAATTATTATTATTAAAATTTATTACAAGTATGTTGATGATGTTTTTGTTTGTGGAAGTTTAGATATTATAAATGTGTTATTCAATGAATTAAATAGTTTAGAAGGTTTAAAATGGAGTAAATCTTTTGAAGAAAAAATGTCAATTCAGTATTTAGATATTAAAGTTACTCATAATAAAAATAAATTAGATTATTGTATGGTAATAAAAGATATTGAAAAAAGAGGATATATTCCTTGGTATTCAAATGTGCCAATAGCACATAAATTATCGAGTTTAAAATCATTTTTATTTAGGAATAGTAAATTATGTAAATATAGCTCTGATAAACAAAGTAACATAAATGTATTTATTATGGATTTGTTAAATGTTGGATATGATTATAAATTAATTTATAATATTGTTACTAAGTTTAATAATAATAGAAATGTTTTAGATGCTATAGATATTGATAAAATAAAATATACTTGGATATCAATACCATTTATTTCTAAAGAACAAGTGAAATTTATAAAACAGATATATAAAAATATATGTCGAGTTGCATTTTATACTATTCCTAATTTAAATAGATTAATAAATAATTCAAAAAATAGATGTAGTATTTTAAATCAAAGTTGTGCGATATATAAATGGCTGTGTGTTTGTGGAAAGGCATATATTGGGGAATCTCGATGTACATTGGAGAAAAGATCAAAGGAACATTTGTTGTTATATAAACGAGTGCAAAAATCAAGACAAGAGAATGTTAGAAATGATGATGTATCACCATCAGTATTTTTTGATCATAATGTAACATGTAATTATGGTTTTGATTTTGATTTTAATAAAGTTAAGATTTTGTGTATTGAAAGAAATAATAATAAACGCAAAATTAAAGAAGCTATGTTAATAAAAAGTGAAAAGCAACAGTTGATAAACAGACAGACTGCCAATATAAAAATTAATGAATTGTGGGAAAATTGATGTATGACGTATTACTTTTTGTTTACATTTGTAACGGTTTTTTCTAATACAATTTGAATCTAGTTGATAACGTCTACATAGATAGTTGAAAGTACTTCTATTAAATTGGTATATATGTTTTTTAAAATATTGTTTACTGTATTAATTATTGTATTGTTTTGAATAATTATATATATTTTATTATAATTGGAATACAGACATTGATTAATAATTTATATATATATATATATATATATATATATATATATATATATATATATATATATATATATATATATATACATACAATGGATGAATCTGAAATACATGCTTATATATAAGATTATTGTAGTTATAATCTTGAATAAAGTTGGTGTTTTATGTTCCAGCATAGTTGAGGAATCAGAGAGATAACCAATGAAACCAATGTCCTGTTGCTAATAACATTAAAGCATTTACTTAGTATTTGCACTATGGAAAATAGTATGTATTTTTTTAAAAGTTATTATATGTCATCATCATCAATCACTATCAATCCACTGCAGGATGAAGGTCTCTCCAAGTTCAAACCATCTTCTCTCTCTTCTCCACACTACACCTGTACATTTTCTTATTTCATCCATCCATCTCACATGTGGTTTCTTTCTGGGCTCCAGGTAATGATGGAAATATAATTGATATATTAAAAGAATCAGGTGAATAAATATAATTTTTTTAGCAAAGTTATATATCAAATGTCTAATGATAAAGATGTACCAGATGATTGAAAGAACGCAGTATTAATTTTAAAAAAAGGATAATAAAGAAGATATTAGAAATTACAGACCTATCATCCTTTTATCAGTTTTATACAAAATTTGTATCAAGATAATTACAACTCGTCTACAGAGAACATTGGATTTCCACCAACCAAGAGATCAAGCTAGATTTAAAAGTGGATTTAGTACAGTAGATCATATCCAGATATTGAGAGAAGTTATAGAAAAGACAAATGAATATGAGTTGTCTTTATGCTTTGGATTTGTAGATTATGAAAAGGCATTTGATTCTATAAACATTTCTCCAGTGATTAAAGCATTGGATCGTCATAATATAGATCCAGGATATTGTCATATTTTAAAGAATATAAAAATGCAACAGCAACAATTAGATTACATAATGATACTAGGAAAGTCAAATTGAGAAGAGTATAAGACAAGGTGACTTCACATTTCCAAAACTTTTTACAGCAGTGCTGCAAGTAGTATTTTGTAGATTAAAATAGGAATATAAAGGAGTGAAAGTAAGTTGTTTTTGCAAATAATGCTTTAGAGCTACATGAAATGCTGCAGGAGTTATCAGATGAAAGTAGCAAAGTAGGACTAAAGATAAATGTTAAAAAGACTAAAGTAATGTTTAATGGATTTTCTCAAAATATGAAGATAAAGATTGATTATGATGAGTTAGAAGAAGTTAACAGTTACAAATATCTTGGTTAGATTATTAATACACATTGAAACATAATGGATGAAATTAATCATAGAATTAAACTTGGTTGGAGTGCTTTTGGTAGAAATAACTTGAACTAAAAGGAAATATGCCTATGTGCTTGAATAAAAAGGTTTTTAATAAATGTGTTTTACCAGTTCTTACTTATGGATCTGAGACTTGGACTAGTAGAAGAGCAATACAGAGACTTCAGACCACTCAAAGAAGTATGGAGAGATGCATGTTATTATATATAATATCCATCAATTACTATTGAAAATATATATATATTAACACGTGTATATAATAGAAAATATTATAAGCTAATTATTATTGTATTTATTATATGTATCAAAAATTTTATTTTTTATTTTTATAGGATGAAACTATTTTAACTTATTGGCTGCTGTCAGATGACCGATTACCTTTTAATTCAAATATTTTTGCATAATGTATTATTGGACCATTTTATTAAAATCAGAAAAAGAAGCAACGTAAATTATTTTAGTTGTGCTATTTTTAAGATATATGTAATTTTTTTTTCATTGATGTAAATTATTTTTATTAGTTATTGAAATACAAATTAATATTTAATCAAACGTTTCAATTATTTTTGTTTGAATTTTTTTAAAAAAAATTAAATTATGTTTTTGCGTAAAATTATAATAAAAAATTGTTTGGATTGTTTGAATAAAAAATGAATTTTTTTGGATATCTAGAATAGTTTTTTGAATAAATTCTTCAAAGAAAAAAAAGATTACAGTGTAATAAAGTGATATAATATATAGGGTATATGAGCACAGACTTTCACATGACCCACTCTTCTCCACACTATCTCATAACATTGATACACTTGAACACATATATGTTGAAAAGATAAACAATCACCAATATACGTGTTTCATGCTAAACCAGCAATCATCAGTTGGTCCAGATTATCATCTTCACACATATATGCTATAAGTGCTCAGATATATATTAAGATAGCCAAACCTCATACTTTAATTGTCAGACTTCAATCCACTCCACACTCCAACTCTTCAACCGTCCATCCAATTGAAAATCTGATGATGGAATAAAGTGAGTATATTTACTTATAAAAATTACCACAGAACTATTAAAAAAAACATGTTTTTAGCCTTCTTAAAACTGCTACCATATTTCTAAAGTTGAGACAAAAATTATTTCTATAAAAAAGTTCTTACTGATATATATATATATTTAATGTAACAAATCGCTCCCTCATAAAAACGCCAACCCTTCCACTTTTACTCACGTGACTGAACGTTTCTGGGGTAGACGATTATTACCACAAGCAAGAAGCCAATATAAACCCAAAACTTGAGCCTATATTCTTAATTGAACACTGACACGGTATATAAATATCGCCCCAGCATTATATTTCCCAATTAAACGCTTCTCTGCTGGGCATATTATTTGAATCAAACAATTATTTCTGTCCAGAGCTTGGAATATTTATATAATTTTCCCGAGACTATCGCGGTACAGAAAGAATATCGACTATAGCCCTTTCCCTATTTTTTTCTACAATCGGAAATGACTTATTTGTCCACTTCTATTTCTCTATTATGATTCTTAAATTAATAACATTTGTCAGTTCGAATGACCTAGATTTAATATACACTAAATATTTGTTCGCTTGGCAAAGAAAGACAAATTGCAAAATGACTAGTTACTTCTTTTCAAAATAATTTTTAATTTTGTAATCGATTATTTATAAATGACATAATAAACAATAAAACACACATATATCTACCACACACCAACATAATATGCACACAAATAAAATAGTAAAGAATATAATTCAAATAACTCATTAAACCACTAGCGTAACCCAATTGTTACTTGTCTCATACATTATGATAGTAAAGCTCATAAGTTCTTTAGCTATTGAACGAAGTATTGCGCAAAATTTAACAGTTTAGTTTCTGATTGATTTCTTTGTTCACAAAATAATTATGACATGCATGTATTAACAAAAGTTACCTAGGTACGGAATCCTCAATGACGGATCAACCATCGAGTGGGAGCTTTCCCTTCTTTTGCAGAGATGGTTGCTTGTTCTTCCGTCGTCCAGTAAGTGGAGTGTAAAGTTTTATAGTCCGCTGGCGTGGGTTTGATTTCATTCCATTTCCGAAACTTTAATACCTATTCATTTCTTTAGGTACCATCGAACGAATATCCAGGCATATCTGGTTCCATGATGGCGGTCTCTTATCGGCAGCATATCAGATGTTTAGGTAGTGAGCCAACGTTTGGACGGAGAAGACCGAGCAAACGTCCGTTATGTGCCACTAGCCTCTCATGTTAGCGTACCCAACGAAGTTCGCTAATATTCCTACAATATGTCCGCGTTATTCTCTCCACGATTTCTGCCTTCTTCTCCCCAGTTTTGCCAGCCAAAAAAAAAACTAACTAAAAAAAAATCAGTTCTGCTTATCTCGATTCGTTCTCCTATTGTTCTCTGGAATGTTGCTAATTGCAATATTCCTTTACATTACCTTATCTTATACCAATCTATACTGGAATTTTGTTACAACTTTCACATTTTCCAATTTTACAGTTACCATTATTTTCTCTCATTCTTTTAAAACATTTCGAATATTAAATTATGTATTAGCATTTTTTATTTGATCAATACGTTTACAATAACTTTATTTACCAAGAAAGAAAGAGACGCGTTCATTATACACCCCTCCCCTTTCTTTTCTAATCTTCACTCTTTATTTAGTATTTCCTAATTTCTTTTTTTTTTTTTTTAATTTAATTTATTGGTTTTATATTTCTTTTAACGAAAACCTTCTTTATTATTATTGAGGATCAATAATCTAGATACATGCGAGACTATATTGTATGTAGATATCGCAATATATATATATATGTCTGTGTAATTGAATAAAGTAATGAACATAAAAATATATGCAAATAAACTTGGATTAGTATAAGCTCCAATCAAAGTGACCACTTCCCTCATCGTTAGGAAGGAAAATGTTTTTGCACCATTTTCTCACCAAATCACCAAAGTTCGAATAGTATAAATAACTCACCAGGTAAATCAACTGCCAATTTATAAATATTTTTATGCTTTTTTTTTCTGTTTTGCACTGCACTTAAAAATACCTAAATACAGTACTCATTTATCACTTTTGGGAATTCAAGCAGTCATTCTTAAATTGAAAACATCTGTAACTGTAAAATAGATAAATAAATAGCTATTATCAAAACATGGTATATGTCTAACAAGTCATAGATTCTTAGCATTCTCTGCCATTGGTTCCCAAACATGAATAATAATTTCACAGTTTACTGGAAATAAAAACCTCAATTTTTTTTTATCTAACATAATAGTAAATAACAGATAGATTAAGCACTTATACTATACTCATGCACACATTGAACTTAAAAAAATTAGCTAATGTTTTCTGATAGTATAATATAAAATTGAGAAATTTTTTTTCGCTTTAAAATGCAAAGATAAAACCACTGAATTCACCATATTCTATTATGCATGGCATGTAGTCTATTTACATCCAATATATGTGAATAATCACTTGATAATTATAGCTTCAATGACAAATTGATTGTGTGGAATAGACTTTGAAATTTATTTGCCCCGTTGTTTAGACTAAAAAAAAAAGATTTTTTTTTACAGATAATATCAAATTCCCTTCTGCAGGAATTGTACAAAAAGACTGATTAACTGCATTACTATTTGATTTTGGAAAATTAGAAAAAATATATATAAATAACTGATTTGAAAAGTGGTCATTCATTTTACTGTAAAGATACAAAAATTGTAAAGGAAATGGAATGAGATTCATCATAAATAAAGATAGAAGAACAACATAGTATAGATTGATGGTGTAAAGGTCAGAGCTGCAAGACCAGAGGATATCAAATGAAAATAATTTCAAATTTTATGTCCCAACAAGTTCTTATTCAAATGAAGTAAAGGACTTTTTTATGAATACATAGAATGATCAAACAAAACTATATTTAAGAATTATTAGAAAGATTTTAATGTTAGAATTGAAGATGATTTAAAAATGAAAGTGTTGTTAGCAAATTTGCTTTTGGAAACTGAAATGAAATAGAATTAAAATTGTGAAATTAGGGGGAAAATTGTATATTATGAATTTTATTTAAAAAAATTCAAAGGAAAAATTACAGTTGGAAGATTTATATTTTAAGACTTTAATATGCTTAAAAGAAGTTCGAGCACCAGCGCCAGAATCGATCCTATGACCTCCTGATTTCAAATCAGACCCTCTACAACTGTCTCAAACCAGCAGGGCAAACGGTTTAAAATAATAAACATTACTTTAAAAGGGCTCAGACGTGAATGAGATTAAAAAAAATATAGCAGTTACTCTACTAAAAGTTGCTAACAAATAGCCAATGTAAAAGAGAAGTAATATTTTAGTAAATTTTTATTCCAGAAAAGCAATATCTAAAGAAAATAATAAATATATTAAAAAATATTTCAGAATTTTGTAAAGTGATTTAATAAAAAAAAAAGATCCCCCCCCCAAAAAAAAAATAATAAAAATCATACAAGAAAGCAAAAAATCTCAAAAATATCGAATAACATCTTAATATGAAAGAAAAGTTGTTCTGTAATAAGAAAAAAAAAGATATTATTAATAAAAAGAGAAAATATTTTAGAATTGCAAAAAAGAAGGCACTATTAATACAAAAAGAGACAGCATTATAAAGTGTTAAGGAAACATTCTTTAAAGACTACATATCGCAAAAAAAAGAGTAATCTTTATAATTGTGACATCTTTTGATGTATTTTAAATAAAGAAATCAAACATACAATTAAATGTATAAAGAAAACAAAATTCCAGAAAATATTGATAATATTTTAAAAGAAGCTAATAAAAAGGCAGAGAAGTTATTGACAAAACAATATACCAAATGTTTAAATGTCAAAGATGTACTGGAAGATGGAATGAGTGCGATTGAGATAATTTTATTTAACAAACGAGAAAATATAGACAATGCAGACTTATAAGTTTTCTATCATATTTATATAAAATACTAACTAAGATAATTACAAATCGTCTAGTGAGCATTTTGAAAAGTAGTTGTAGCACAGGGAATCCCACTAGTTATTAAAAGAAGTCATAAAAAAGACCAAGAGCTATGAACTTTCACTTTGCAATAAATTTGTGGATTATGAAAGCACTTTGATCTGTATGCATTTGTGAGTAAAACCTTAAAACATATCAAGATATGCAAGATATCAAATTTTGAATAATATTTATTAAAAAAAAACAGTGAATACATTCTAAACTGACACTAAAAACATTAACACTGATGATAGCAACCTTCCTGAATCTATTTCTCCCAAAAATTTTAAGCACATGGAGCATTTTACGTTCAAATGAAAAGTTAAAAAGTAAGAATAATAAAATCAAAAAAATAGATTAAAGGTAGATATTAAAATAACTAAAATAATGTTGAGAAGATTTTGCAAATGATGTGATTGATTTTGCAAATAATGCTTCAGAGTTGCATAGCAGCTACCAGGTGAAAGCAAGAAAATAGGCTAAAAACATATGTTAAAAAAGTTAAAATAATATTTTAAAGGATTTTTTCAGAATACAAAACAAAGATTAATAATTATAAATTAGAAGAAGTTAACAACAACAAATATTTTAAAAACGCAGATAAAAAAACATAATGGATGAAATTAATCATAGAATTAAATTGAGATGAAGTATTTTTTTTTTTATAAATAGCTTAAGATTCAAAAGAAATATGCCTATTTGTTTGAAAAAAAAAACATTAGATAGATTTGTTTTTCTACGACTCACATTTGAGAATTAAAAAGCAGTACAAAGATTTCAGATCACATAAGGAAGTATCGAGGATGTTTATTGGAAGCAACAAGAAGGAATCCAAAGCCAAATACATTGATGAGAGAACAAACATGTATTATTGACATTATTGAAAGAAAATAAAAGACTAAAACGGAGCTGGGATAAACTTGTTTTTAGAAGAAATGATAATGTATAGAAAGTTGAAGTTTTAAACTGGATCCCAAAAGATCATAATGGATTAGATAAAAAAATGTTTTGGAAAGATAAAAAAATTGGAGGGGTTGTATTAATCCTGAAGAGATCTTCATATATCAGTGAATTGATAATAATTGAAAATGACAAGAAGGAGCTATTTAAATAATGGATTGATAATAATAAATTAGATGCAGTTAATCATAAATAATTTAGTAAGACTATGAAAACACATGGAAACATTTTAGATCAAATTAATAATTGAACTATATTTAGATGAAATGCTTAAGACAATTGTAATTTAATATATTTTAAAAATAAAGCTATTTACTTGAAGATCAAAATTTTTCATATTAGTTTATTAAATTAAATCATGTGACATCTGACTTGATTTTTTTTTTTTTTTTGAAGTTTTACTAATAATTATTAGGAATCTGAGACATTTACTAGAAAATTTTACACGTGAAAAAAACAAAAACTGTAGTTAGATATATGCTATGATTAACAAAAAAAAGATGAAAAACAAAATACATAGGTGAGAGAGAATGAATAAATATCACTACCATCTTAAAAAATAAAAAGATAAAATAGATTTAGAATAAACATTTTTCTAAAAAAGATGAGTAAATGAACTATTAAAGTATTAAACTAGGTCTCAAGTGATTGTAAAAAAAAACTACAGAAAGGCCATATAAGAAATAATTTAATGATGCAAAAAGCTTTTTTTTAGAATGATTTGGAGAAACTGTAATAAATTAGAAAAGACCTTCATTCCATAATAAATTGATAATTTTTTTAAAAAGTTGACAATTTGGAGGTTAGCGGGCTATTGAAATAAAAAAAATAAATGAAATCACTTGGATTTTTTCAGAAGATACGATTGTTTTTTGTTTTTTTAATTAGAATAGTTTCCAGATATATCTATATGCGTTGTGGCTTATTAATATTTTTATAGCACTAATGTTTGGTTGAATTTTATTTAGCATCATTTGATTAAAGAATAAAACGATGACCGAATATATGTATCTGGAGTTAATTCAACTTGTTTTGTTTTGCTAAATCTGTCTCTATTTGTGTATGTAATGATATAAATAAGTCAAACCTTATACTGTTTAAATACATAAGATCAACATTTTAAATTTTAAAAAAAATATTTTATTATAATCAATAGTTATTTTTTTATAAATTAAATTTTGCGACAAAATTTTTCACATTCGTCTAAAGTCTCAAAATTGTTGGCATTTCCTTCGCACCCCCCATAAATGAAAGTTCTACACTTTCGTTCAATAGGATTAAAACTCCATCGAGTAAAAGCTCCTCTGCAAGGACCACTTTGTTGAGGGAGATGACAGACATCAGAAGCTAAAAAAATAAATAAAGCATTTCTATACTAAATATTTAAAATTATTTATTTTTCTCTATATACATTCCTACATATAAACGCTCATATATATATATTATATAATACAAATAAAATATCCGTTAATTAGAACAAAATTGTAATTATAATAAAAATACTAAAATATAACTGTAATAAACTATTATAAACAAACTTTCAATCCGCAAAAGTACTTTCGGTTAATTTCTGCAGATTGAAATTGCTTATAATAGTTTATTACCGTTATATTTTAGTATTTTTATTATGATATATATATATGTTCACTAGAGGGAGCTTACCAATAGCTAGTTCTAATCAAATTTTATTTTATAAGTACCGAAAGACAAAGAGTTCAAAATCTCTATCGGAAAGTTCCTATCTCCAGACCAATTGGTTTCAAGATTATGGCTCATCTCAGTGTAGCATTGGGTCTCTAGAAACTAGATCTAAAATACCAACTCAAAAGTCAACACATTACTATCAATTTGAAAGCCTGAACTTGTCAGACACGTAAATGTCACCAAATCCAGTCTGACAAACCAGATAGCTATATGGGTCTGAATTTAGCTCAATTTCACCATATAGTAAAAGCCTCTGCAATATAACATTGCAAAAACCTTCAAAGGTACACTTATAATAATTAATAAAACAAGTCATAAATTTTGTAACTTGCTTTTAAGCTTGTATTTAAATGTTCAATAGAGGGAGCTTACCAATAGCTCTAATCAAGCTTTACTTTATAAGTGCCGAAAGAGAAAGAGTTCAAAATCTCTATAAAATAAAGCTTGATTAGAGCTATTGGTAAGCTCCCTCTAGTGAACATTTAAATACAAGCTTAAAAGCAAGTTACAAAATTTATGACTTGTTTTGTTAATTATTATAAGTGTACCTTTGAAGGCTTTTGTAACGCTATATTGCAGAGACTTTTACTATATGATGAAACTGTGCTGAATTCAGACCTATATAGCTATCTGGTTTGTCAGACTGGATTTGAAGACATTTATGTGTCTGAGAAGTTCAGGCTTTCAAATTGATAGTAACGTGTTTTATAAGTGCTGACTTTTGGTTGAAAGTTCTTTATATTAAAAGGGATTTGAACACAGACTTTCAAGCTTCCTTCACCTATCCTTTCCATATATTATCAATACACATGATAGCACACATGTGAATAAGATAAATGATCTCCAAAGTTCTATATAGAATACTTTTCTAGAAAATCTGTAAAATATTTCCTGGTTATATATAGCAGGGGTGCCCAACAAGTCGATCCTGATCCACGGTCAATTGCAAAGTCATTTTTGGTCGACCACGAGGCCAATCTGGCAAGAGCTGTTGGGTAATGAGTGAAATAAATTAAATCAAGATTTTCAAGTTTTTTTTTGTTATTTTTGTTTTTTCAATTCTAGATAGGTGAAGTCCACTAAGTTGTATTATTATTGAAAATAATATTGTTAATCTTGATTTAATGTAGCTAACTTGAATTAATAAATTTTGTTAATAATTACTCATGTTGCTTTAACTTCCCTGACATGAGTTTTTTGAACCATTAAATAATTATTTTTTACTAAGTAGATATATAAAAATGGTATGTATTTCACACCTCCCTCCACTTAGACTATGCCTATGACAAGTCGATCACCTATGACAACAAGTCAATTTCAAAACATTTTAAAAAATAAAAAGTAGATCTTATGAACACAAAAATTGGCCACCCCTGATATATAAGATGTTGGACAAGTTTGGATTTTTTTTCATTTTTATTCAAAGTTTATCATGGGCAACCCCATGATTTGTTATTAAAATTGTGTTTCATCATAATTTTTGCTTTAAATTTTGAAATCTCCCATCACTGGATACCAGTAGTGTAATCAATATTATTTCTGCACACTTCCCTGGGTAAAAGCCATTGTGCATACTTTGTGCTTTGTCATTAATAACTCACTAAAAAGGTACTGTCAAACAAAATCTAAGAAATACTGCCCTATATATCATTTAAAAAGTGATATTTTTAAATTTTTCTTTTAATAAAAAATAACAATGCATTGTTAAAATTAGCCAAGCTATATTCAAAACCAGACCGATGTCATAGTAGAGGAAACATTTTATTTATTTAAAGTTTTGGCAAAGTTAAAGAAAGAAATCCAGTATCCTTTTTTTTTACTAACTAGTGACTACTATTTTTGGTATATGACTCGAAAATGTAACTTATTGTATAATTACTATCATCATCAGTAGATACTCATAATGGTCACCAGCAGTAACAAAAGACTAAGAAAGAGAAAATAAAAATAAAACTTTAATGATGAGTTGAGCAATGAATGAATTTTAATTTCTAAAAGATTTCATTAGTTTCTTTAATTAAAACTCTAAATTGGTAATTTTAGGATTATTAGATTTACCAATTCTAGTAAATGCTTTCTGAAGAATGCTTTTTAAATGTTATGTTAGAATGATTAAAGTGGAGCCTATTTTTATTACACATTTTAATCTTGGCATGAATATAACTCATTTAACAATCTGTAGTTGTGAGTAATCTACTACTAACCATAACTTAACTTATAATATACCATACATCAAGTTTCTTTAATGCAACTTTTCTGCCAAAGTTTTCATGCAAATCAATCTATATGTTGTGCAAAAATTCAATGCAGAGATTAATATCGATATTTTCAATAACATTTTGGGTATAATTTTACTTTTCCTATAAAACCAAGCACTAAAGCAACAGTATACAACCAGTGAGTCATGATTCTTCAAAGGATCACAAAAAATTGTTGGGGGTCATGAAAATTTGAGAAGTTCTCATGTTGGATAATAAATTTTAAATTGAAAAACAAAACCTAAACACTATTAAAAAATACGTGCAAACTTCTCAACTCATTACTGTGTGTCTGATCACTTTTGTGTTCAAATATTTCCAATCCACTTTGTATAAACAACACATCATAATGGCACTTTGCTTATGTTGCTCTCACATCTCTTGTTCACTCTTAGAGTTTAGTTCTTAATGCTAATGTTAATACATGGTCTACATTCTGAAAAGTAAACATTTTCTAAAACAGGCTAAAAAAGTTGTAATTTCTGCAAATTAACAGAGCTATTAAAAATCAAGTATTATTATACATTTTTAATATACAGTTTTTTCTAAGATCTTATAATAAATAGTATGTACTAAAATATAATATAAAGTTATATATTTGAATGTAGAAAAACGATTTTTATTATTATTATATTCATATGTTTATAATAAGATGGTAACAAAATAGAATGGATCACATAAAATTTTAGTCTGAGTATGAGGATTGCAAGTGTAAAAAAGTTGCATACCATGGCATAGAAGTATTTATGAAGAAAAAAAGGCCTTTTGATGATAGACTATTCACTAAAAACATCTTTTTGAATTTAATATTGGAGCATAAGCATGATAAAAAAAGATATGAACTACTGTACAAATCTGCTCTTTTTCTTTAAAAAGATAAATTTTACTCAAACTAATTAAATCAATTTTAAATTTTGATGTGATGTGATGCACCGTGACTTCTTCTTATATGGAGTCAGGAATATCTCAGCAACTATGCCCAGAGAAACTTGTTAGCCACTTTAGCTTTCTTTCCATTCACTGCTCTAAGTTTTTCTCTATCATGCTCCATCCCATTTCCACCACGTAACTTTGTCAACTAAATGGCCTTTATATCTAAATCCCTCTTATCTTTTCTCAAACCCAGCATAAAACCAATAACCCACTTTCTGTATAATCCCTTTGTTAATATTTATTTTTCCACAACTTCATTATTTGCAACCTTTCTGCTTTCAGGGATTTACATTTAAATAACAAATGCTTAATATTTTCTATGCCTTCCTTACATAATGTGCAGACTAAATCATCCACATTTTTTCCATTTATATGTACTGGTTGCTAAAGGTCCCATTCAAATCTTAAACAGTAAACTACTTTCCTTGCTATTATTGTAAATTAACTCACACCCAATATTCCATTTACTTCTATATATATTTTAACTCCCCATACTTGTTGTCCATTTCTCCAACTTCCTATTCTTTACTAATGCATCTATTCTTTTATCCAATTCCTTACCACTACATCACTCAACAATTCTCCTAACACAATCATCTCACCTTTTTTTATAAGTATACTGACATAAATTCTTTATTCAAATCTTCTGTATGCCACATTACCTTTCTCACCCATCTTGTTGTCTATCCTATATTCATAATCCAATTAAATATTATTTTAGCTATTCTTTTATTAGCCATAAACTACAATCTACCAAACATTTTCATTTTGCTTTTTACATCTTTCATATAAAAACTTGACCATCCCATTTCTCCTTGAATTGCCTCTTTTGCCATCCACACATCTGTATCTAATGCATGTCTTCCTATTCCTACTTCTATTTGTACTTTTTCTAAGTAATCTAATATCCCTTTACTAACACATAACACATCATTACCATGTGTTAACCCTGCTATTACCACTCCCTTCTATACAATTCTAGCTACATCATATTTATTATATGAGAACACTGTTAATTTCTTTATCAATCCCCCCCCTTTTTTTTTGCTTTATTTGTCAATTTTTTCCCCCATTCATCCAAGAAATTTTTCTGAATATTTAAGCAATTCCCAAATAGTTATATCTATTCACTACACTTAAGTTTATATCTCCAATAAAAATTCAGTGTCTTCTCTTTCCCCAGTATTAATCATCATTACTTTGGATTTTTCTTTACTAAATTTAATCCCCATCTCTTTACCCACATTTGTGCATGTCCTCAGCATAACTTCCAGATCTTCTCTTTATTCTGAACATAAAAAGACATCATCTGCAAATAAAAGACCCAGCAATGTATATATTTCCTTTCCATCTATTAATGTTATCTCTACCCCTCTTTCTAGTCTTTTTATTGCTCTCTCCATTTCCCTCAAATACAACAAAAGCAAAATAGGTGACATAGGGCATCCTTGCCTTAGTCCCACCCCATTTTTAACTGTAACTGATTCTTTATCCCCTAATTGATATGTATAGTAATTATTTTCATATAATTTTTTAATAATATCCACTAAAACTACATCCATTCCCAAGTTTACTAAACCTACTCTTAATCTATTTGTATTTATTCTATCATATGCCTTCTCTATATCTATAAAACCATGTATAACTATCTACCTGTCATTTCTACTCATATCCATAAGTTGTGCAACTACAAATAAACTATCTCCTATATGCCTATCCAATTGAAAACCTTCTTGCATTTCTCCAACTATATTATTTTCTTCCATCCATTTTGCAAATTCTTCCAGCTACCATATATGCAAAAACTTTGTATAACACTGATGTTACCACTATTAGTCTATAATTGTTCAACTTTCTATGATCCTTACCTTTGCTTTAAATAGTAACCTTACTCTTGTATTACTCAAACTACCCGGAAAACTTTTAAATGATGCTGTCCTCTTTTTGACATTTTATATGCATCATTACAAAATATTTACAATTTTCAATATTTTAATAAATATAACAATAGTATTTTAAAAATTACGTACTATATACCATGATAATTATTACTTATTGTGCTATTAAATACAAGATTTCAAATATTTTTTCATTAATTTAAAATTGATAAAATTATTTATAATAACATATTTTGGACCTTCAGTTAAAAATTTTGGGATGTTTAAATAAAACTCAAGCAATGCATATTTCCTGTAAATTTCTACTGCTGGCTGAAGTTTTGTCATAATATAAAAAGTTACTTATTTTTATAAACTACTCTTTATTTATAGACTACTCTTGCTCTGGCAGCCCTGTCAAGACTACTCTTTATCTGTAGCTATTCTGGTTCTACAATGATATTTTATTCAATATTATGTCTTGCTCTTCAATCTACCCAAGACTACTTTATGATCTACTCTTACTCTGACAGCCTCTTGAATACTACTGTCAAATGTAATCTGCTCTTCCTCTACAATGATACTTTATTCAATAGTATGTTTTGCTCTACAGCCTTGCTTGACCTAGACCTGCAGTCTACTTTTATTTTACGATGATACTTTATTCAATATCCTGTCTTGCCATACAGTCTATTAAGGATTACTCTTGCTCTAATATGACTACTAGCAGCCTACTCAACAATACTATTGTTCTCATTTGACTACTTGCAGCTTACTATTACTCTATGATGATACTTTATTCAATATTATGTGATTGTGGGAGTCATGGATTTGAATCTTATTCTGGATTCTGATATATGGATTCATTTACTGTCTCTTATTGATGATTCTTTTAGTCTATTCAAGAATATTTTTTCTCTGATACAACTACTTTCAGTATACTCTTGCTCTATGATTTATTCAAAACTATTCTGACACAACTTGCAGATGATGATACTTTATTTAATATTATATGGTTGTGGGAGTCATGGATTTATATCTTATTGTGATTTCTTATGTATGAGTCCATTTATTGTTCCTTGCTGATAATTATGTGCAGGTCCACTTGCAACTTACTTAAAACTATGCTTGCTCTGATTTGATTATTTGCAGTATATTCTTGCACTATGATGATACATTATTCAATATTATGTGAGTCATAGATTTGTATCATTTTGGAGATTTTCAGCCTACTCTTACTCTCCAATGATACTTTATACAATATTTTGTGGTTATGGGAGTCATACATATGTATCTTATTCTGGATTTTGATGTATGGGTCCATTTATTATCTTTTGTTGATGATTATGTGCTAGTCAACTTGTAGCCTACTGAAGACTATTCTTGCTCTGATGTGACAATTTGAAGTCTACTCTTGCTCTATAGCCTACTTAAGCTTACTCTTGCTTTAACATGACTACTTGCAGTCTACTCTTGCTCTACAATGAAATTTTATTCAATATTATGTGTTTGTGGAAGTCATGGCTCTTGCCAGTGATTATGTGCAAGTGATAAATCCTCTTCTAATACTAAAAAGTGGTGATACTTTATTTAATATTATATGATTGTGGGAGACATGGATTTATATCTTGCTGATGTTTATTGTTTGTTGCTGGTGATTATGTGCAGATAATAAATTTTCTCCTAATACCAAAGAATGATGATACTCTATTCAATATTATATGGTTTTGGGAATCATGGATTTGTATTTTATTCTGGATTCTGATATTGTTATAAATTCAGATGCTGGAAGGGATCTTTCTCTGAATTCCGCTATTGTTATAAATTCTGATGATGAAACTAAACTGTTTATATCTTTCTCTGGATTCTGATATTGTTATAAACTCTTTTGAAATAAAGTATTTGTACCTTTCTATAATAGCAAGTGCTGCCCTCTATTCGGGTTTTTAAGAATTAACTATCAAATAATATTTGTTTCTAATAAACTTATATTTAGAAAAAAATCTTTATTATTATTTTAACGTTTTGATTATTCAATTTTAAAATTTATTAATTAATTCTTTGATTATTACCATTAGATTACTATTACAAATTTTATAATTACTTTTTCCATTATTAATGAGTGTTTTATCAATGACTGGTGACTAAATTGTGCAAAATATTTTTTATACTACCTCTTCCTTTATACGCCCAAAAAGAAATTTAATTGAACAGATAGAATGTTTTTTTTTTTAAAAAAAAAGACATAATTAAACAGGGATTAAAACTTATTTGAGCAAAAGTATTTGGACCTTTATTATTGTTATTATTTTTGTTTCAATATTAGATTCATAACGTTAGATTTGCTATGAGATTTAAATGAGTATTTTCTAATAGTTTGAAATCAATGAAAAGTTGATTTTATTAAAACTGTCTAAGGTTAAGTTTCTGTTTCAACTTCTGTTTCGATGTGATCCATTATTGATTGCATTGCTTTATATAAAGATCACATCTAAGGATCCCCTGTTTACTTTAATCATTTTATGTTATTGATTTGCTCTCTGGCCAACAACTAATAGAATAAAATATTGGCGTCAAGATTCGTGGATGTATAATTAATGGATGAAATGTAATGGTGTAAAACATACAATCACATTATTATAAGCATGGAAATGAACAGTGGCAAGAGATGGTTGAGTCCTATATTAACTTAAATGACTAATGATAAGAGGGGGAAAAAAAGATTTTTTGTATCAGAAAAATTATTATTTACATCCAATTTTCGAACCTTGAAGATGATTTTACCATCCATGATCTGTGCAGCAATGCATCTACAAATTATTTTATAATGGCATATATTAATAATAAAACTGGTAATATTACGAACTTAAAGATGAGTCATTTAACTTACTATAATAATGTTTCCAATAAAGTTTATTACATTTTATTCTGCAGTTTTTAACGGAAAAATGTAATTCTCTAGGCACTAATTTGATTTAAAAAAATAAAGCTAATTGTTTTTTTAATTTTGTTTTAATGATTATATTTTTCAAGTGTTTCCTGACCAATTTTTTTTTCCAAAATAAAAATTTTAAATCACACAATGCTTTGAATCTGCTTTTTAAAATTAATCTGATTTCTTTAACCTAATCAGACATGCAAAGCACACTAATAGAAGAGCTGACTCTAGAGTCAAAGATTTTTGGATTGAAATTCATCGAATCATTTCTCATGCACGAGCCCATAATTTCCCAACAGCGATTAATTCGATTATTTTTTATAAACATTAAAAAAGTTTTTTTTAATTTTCCAAAACAATAACAAACAAACAAAAACAAATCAAAATAAAAAACATTGAAGGAATTTCTAGGCTTTTAGGATTAGGATAGAGTGAGATTTTTCTAATTTGTGTTCCTTTTATGAAATCAAGCAACATCATCACATTACAATACCTAAAAAAAAAAATCAAAAGATTTGACCCTGCTACTATTACTCTTTCTTCCATTTCATTATATACAGACTCCAATGTTATTTTTTTAAAACACATCTCTTCATTATGTTTTTCTTATTATATTTTTAATTTATTACTTGAAACCATATAATTTTTAAAATAAACAAACAAAAGAAAGATACATGTGCTAAAATTTTTATTATTATATTTCAACTTATTTAATAACTTTATTTCCAATATTAACATATTGGATTATAATTTTAAGACTTTGTTTCCTTCGATAGCTTTTGCCAATCCACAGTGATATTTCATGAAGTCATAATTTATTTAGTTTTCATATCAATTTTACAGAATTCCACAGATTCATTTGATCTAAATGGATTAATTTAAATTATTTTCAATTTCCTAATTATTGCATTGACCCAGTTAAAAATTTTCTAGCAAATTGTCATTTTTTGTAACAACTGTGTAAGTTATCTTTAATTATATATGTAGCCACCATATAATGAAATTGTTAAATATTTTTTTAAAAAATTCAAACTTTATTTATACTTTTACAAATATGTTCAGCTATTAGTAGGATCACCCAGAATATATAAGTGTTGTTAGCCTGATGTTTAAATTCATGAATGCAAAATTTAAAGTGATATTCTAATTTAGACTATTTATTAAAAGCAACAGACTGCGGAAAATTCTACAGACATATTCTCCTGATTTCATTTTTTTCTTTTAAGAATAAGATTAATGAATGTTTTATAACACTATGGTTTATTACAATATGTTGATTTACAAATTACTTACCCTGGTCACATGAGCAGTTTTTTTAAAATATTTTAAACTTTTCTCCCTCTGATAAAAATGTTTGTGTTCTCGCAATAGAATATGTTCATCAATCCACACTTAATCAGCTACTTTAGACACATCAGTCGTTTTCTCTCTAATTATTGTTTTGTGTTTTAATTGATTTTTTGATGTGATGGCTAGTTTCACTGATATGTATACATCAACATTCACTTGATATTTTATAAATTCAGTTCTTGTCTTTCAGCATTTCAAACTTGAGTTATGTAGACATTATGATTCCTAACAGTATGCTAAGGGTATAGAAAGTTGTCCTGATATTATCTTAATTATGACTTTTTTTTAGTTTATCTAATATTCCTGGAATGTAAAAATACTTTGATATCTCTTTTTGTTGTTTATTTAAGATCATATTAAAGATAGTTAATGGCTCACCATTCTTCATGAAAATTTAATCTATGTTTGGACTTTTATTTTCACAATCTTTGACTTATGAGCAAGTTTACATCAATAATTTTTCTATGGAAATGGGTTTTTGCAAACAATAATTTTGGTTTTGCCATGAAGTAGTCTTGATATAAAAATATCTTAGAATTACAATTTTTGCTCTGGTTCTAAATATATTGTAAATTTTTATATTGCTGATATGTATCCAAAATATGTGTAATAGTGCTTCATCATGTGAGAGTATTATTAATATATCATTGACATCAAAAGCCATATTTTTATTGGGCTAGAGAAATATTTATTGCTATGGTTTCAATATCTCCACATATTAATGAGATGTGACTAAAATGAACCATAGTCATATTACAATGTTGTCAAAAAGGTATGAGTTGTAATGAAAATAGGTTATTTGTTATACAACAATTTAAGAGTTTCATTATACTATCAATAAAAATAGTTAATCTGGTTTCAGGTTATGATCCTAATTCAATTTTTAAAAAAAATATATAATGTTTTTTTATTATGTATATTTGTGAATAAATTTTCAACATTAAACCTTACTAAGACATGACTTATGTCTATTGTCATGTTCTGATTAATTCTATAAAATGCTTAGCATCCCTGACAAAGAACTGTATCTTACATGCCAAAGGTCTAAGACAAATTTTGATATGATAATTTTTAGAACTAACAATAAGTCTTAAGCCATAGAGATATATAATTTTTTGAAATTTGCTGTTAATTTACTTTTATCACGGTCAAAAGTTTGTAAATATTTTTAAATGATTTTTAAGGTTCACTTTAAATTCATTGAAATATTTCTGAACATTACAAACATCAAATAGATTCTCTTAATATCTTTTGTCTCTGCCATCTAGCTTTACTTTAGTAACGTGTATTAAAAAATGAAATAACCGAGAATTATAATAAAAATGCAGATGAAATAATAACTTGAGTCAGTAGTAATAATACAATTTACTGGATTTTTTTTTTTATCATCTAGAAAGAAAAAAATGTCTTTTTCTCTCTTTTTAATAGAACAGAAATTTCAAAATATTAGCACCATCATTATCAATTATCTCTAAAATATATTGTCAAATACAATATTCTGGTCCAAATCAATCTTTTAATCTTTATAGTTATTTTTGAAATTAGCTATATGCTCTTTTCACTTATTTTTGTTTTTATTTTTTTTACTTTCTTCAGCCTCTCTTTATATATTCTTAATACTTCTGCTAATTTCAAATCTAATTTTCCTTGAATTCTTTAATTTCTTTTTTAAATAACATCTCTTCATTTAATTATATCAATTTTTTATATTTCTATTTTATCCTTTCATATTTTTATTATTTATCATTCCACTATTATAACTATCTTATATTTCTTTCTCTTTTTATCTTAAGCTATACTTTAAACAAAACGTCTAATAGGATTGTTTTTACATTAAACTTTAGTGGAAAACATAACAACTTTGTATTTTTATTAAAAACTTGTTTAGTCAATGTAATTATTTTATTCTTATTTTTATTATCAGTATAGTAAAAAAATTTTTAAAAAAAGTCTAAACTACTTTATAACTTAGCCTCCTTAAAAATTAATACCTTAACCTTTTCTCATGGTTTATGCATTGATAGGTTTATTACAACTCCAAAAGCAATATTATAAACAATGAGCAAAATTACTGGATTTTTAATAACAGCACAATCAAAATCCTCCATCGAGATTTTAGTTTATTAGTATTTTTCTGATGAAGGACACTGAAATTTTATAATTATGATTGAAATCCAGTTACTGATATTTCACAATCAAAAAACAATAGTTTAAATACTCAACCATTATAAGATTCAAATCTAAATCAACTTTATTGTGCGTCTTTATATTTTAGTGACTAGCACTTTTTATTTATTGATAAATAAAGAATAAAAATCTATAAGTATCTTTAACTTTTTTTTTAGATTAGTTAGTAATGACAGTCTTTTCTAATTCTATTATGCAGAATATAAACAAAGATGAGAAGAATTAAACATAACAGTAGAAAAGTCGACTCAAAAGATAAAGGTTTATTGATTAATTTCTAGATGAGAAATGTAAAAAAAAACCTTCTCTACCTGAACAATTGAGTGAATATCTTGGGCTCAACTTCAACATTTTGATAATGAGACAGTTCATAGCTTATCAAGAACCAAACATATTATTATTTATTTATTGGACACTAAATGCCATTGCAGACAGAATCTTTCAACCAGGTTTAAATTGTGAAATTTTGTAAGCTAAAAAGGACATAGAAACATATATAATTGATTATGCATTAAGTATGTCTATTTTCATCTTAAGCTTTTTAGAAACTTGATTATTCCAATTAAAATATTTTTATTGTTTATTCTTGTTACTACACATCATTCAGACATACCTTACTAGAGCACTTATTACCATTGTATTATAAAGCCATCTGCTATAAGTTTGAGTAATCAATGAACAACAAATGGGTATAGTGCTATAAAATTCCTATCTTCAGACTCATTTATGGCATTTGCCTTCATCAGTAAAGACTATATTTTAGAGCCATATCTAATGCATGTATGCATCCAGCAACCAACTTTGTATTATTCAAACTAATAATCTAAAATCTAAAAAAAGCCCTAAAGTTTTAAATACAGGCTAATTTTTTGCATATAGCATTAAGCTAAACTAGTGAATAAATAATCAAAATTACCCCATATTCACAACTCATCCAGACTAGCCAAGACAATAAATTTTAAAACATTACCAATGGTTTCACTGTTACAAATTGAGCTGATAATTTCGAGCAGCTCATGTTATATTCTTTATATATGTAAAAATCACGTATATACACATATATATTAGGCATATAATAATAAATAAATGCTGTGTATATAGTGTAATGATCCGGGGAATGCGACTTAACGTCAACTGCACTACAGGGCGCCATCTAGGCATTTGAACCTAGAAAAATTTATAAAGTAGGCAGATACGTCAGTCAAAAAAAAAAAAATTTTTTTTTTTTTTTAATTTTGATTCCGGTCGTTAGCCCATGTCACTAGCTCAGTGGAATAGCAGAGATTTAATAAGATAATCTAAGAGTATATATAAAAAAAAGAATAAAATAAGCCACTGCCAGTAATTAACATACAAACATTTATTTATGCACATATATATAAGATTTAAAATTATTTTAGTATTAGTTTACATTTTAACATTTAACATTATTTTTAACTTTGATTTTTGACTTTAATTTACATTTAATTACTATTATATTCTAATTTTACATTTTAATTAAGTTCGCACAGATAAATTTATGAAAGCTTGTTTATAATGTTGAATATAGATCGGTTACATAGATTTCACGGTCAAAAACATTTCAAAGTAAACATAAACGATCAAAATACAAAATTATTGATTACTGACAATTGTGGAGGGAACTTTATACGTAACCCAATAGTATTCACCATAAGATACTTGCATTGTCACCAATAACTTTAAAGACATCCGAATAAATACATTTTAGATACTCACCGTAAGGTATCATTATTTATCGAATGTCTATATATTTTGATCAAATATGGAAACGCAAAACATAGTTAACCAATAAACAATCCATGCAAGTGTCTATAAACAACTTAAATTTAATGCATTTTTATTTAGGGTCGAGTATGAATAGACCACATAAATTTGCTTTTGAAAATAAACATTCTATCCCTATTTAACCTTAGGCTAAAATTCATAGTCAAACTGGCATCAATTCATCTGATATATCAATGTATTCAATGTAATAAAATACGGCAGCACAAAAGGTTAAGAGAAGAAATTGCCTCTTATGAGATAGGAATATTACATCTATCTGCAAAGAAGAGCAATAAAACAAAAAACTCCATAGAAAGGAACTGCGGTATCCGACTTATAATTCCTTCCATAGGCAAATGGAAGTGTGCGGCGTATGAAGCGATTCTGCCCATAGCGAATCAATATTACATCTACTAATCACACCAATATATCCAATCCATTGACCCAATTTAACCATGAAACAAATAACCTAAGATTACCCTCCCCTAATATAACTTTACAAATCTATACTGCCATTCACGCCCGGATCGTTACAACTGGCGAACCAACTTGGGCCGATCTTCAATAAACCACATATACCCTGAGCAAATTTTATCAAAATGAAATATTTTTATCTGTTTACATATAGTCGTATACTTTAAATCTTATAAAAGCACTGCCAGAATGAAATAGCACATATATTAAAAACCAACGGAAAGATATAAATAATTTTAAACTGTATTTTGTTAAAAAGAAAGTCAAAAGGTTGCAATTGATATGTTTTTTTTTGTTGATATATATATTATGCTTTTATGTGTATAGGTGCGCACAGCCACGTAAGTTTAGGATCGAAATGTGGTACCTTACGATGAGTACTGTTGGGAATTTACTTCAGTGTAATCCTATTTAAGCATTTTAATCAGTCATAAATAAGTTGATGGTATTTATAATTGTGCTGCAAATATACACGCATAAACCCATTATCTTTCAAAATATATTTACTTCAATGCAACCTTCCTAAATAATTTAAATAATTTGCTTGTCATGCCGTGAGTAAAAATAAAATGTATAAAATAAAATAGAATTCTCGGGAGGAGGAGGCGTAGATGTAAATGGTCCTTAGGAAAGCGATAGTAAACATGTTTTTTATATATAGTCTTTATACTAACCGAATGTTTGTAAATTTTGTTAGTCGTGTACTGTAATTACTAACCCTAAGTAAAATTTTTTTTTTTTTGATCATTTTTTTTTAAGCAACTTTACTGATATGTAACGAGCACAGACATTCGTTACATTGTTGTTTTTTTTAATATTTATTAAACATGAAAGTAAATTAAAAAGTTCGCATTTAAAAAGTTTCTTTAAGAATTAAAAATTGAAATTAAATATCATCAGAAACTCGTATATATTAAATCGCATAGATAATGAAAATTATTAAAATAAAACTTTATTAAAGAAAAAGTATTTTAAAACTAAATTTTAAAAAGATTTGGAAATAAAATTATATCTTTAAATTTATCTTTAAATATATCTTTGATTTGGAAAACAGGTTAATTAATCAGAAATGGAAATGATAAATTTAATTAGTCAAATGTAAACCAGCCTTGGGCATTTAAATGTAAAAACATCGGTCAGATAGGGGAACAATAGAAACAAATAGCCAATGAAACAAATCCATTGGGAAATCGGACCTCAATGAAAGGATCATCACATCGATGACATAATGCCAAGTCAATCCTTCGAATACATATAAAAGGAAAATTTGGAAATTATTAATCAGTGAGTTATTATGATTATTACGATGTGACAGATAGATGTTAGTGCGGAGGTGCGGGAGAAGAGATTGAAGGACGCACGTTCAATCCCTTCAGTTTTGCTAGTAAAGAAAGAAAAATGAACTATCGTTTTTCTACATGGAGGACCAGTTAAAACAAAAATCTCCGGATGGATAAATAAATCGGCCTTCAGAATATTAACCTCTTTAGGACGGCGTGGGAATTTATGTTCATGGCAAGCAACGGATAAAGTTGGACGTTTTAAAAATCATAAGAACTTTATAGTCACTTGAAACAATAAGAACTCTAAATTTTAAAACTTTTTAGTAAATAATGCAATAGAATCCTATCTGACCAAACTAAATTCTTCATTAATAATGTTATTTGATGTATTTGTTATTTATTTATTTAAAATCATTTCCATTTATTTAACTTTGTTCTTTAAGTTTATTTATGATTTCTGTTTTCCGATGAATTAAAATATATCAATGTTAAACTTAAGTCGGGCGTGAATGGCGGTATAGATTTGTAAAGTTATATTAGGGGAGGGTAAACTTAGGTTATTTGTTTTGTGGTTAAATTGGGTCAATGGATTGGATATATTGGTGTGATTAGTAGATGTAATATTGATTCGCTACGGGCAGAATCGCTTCATACGCCGCACACTTCCGTTTGCCTATGGAAGGAATTATAAGTCGGATACCGCAGTTCCTTTCTATGGAGTTTTTTGTTTTATTGCTCTTCTTTGCAGATAGATGTAATATTCCTATCTCATAAGAGGCAATTTCTTCTCTTAACCTTTTGTGCTGCCGTATTTTATTACATTGAATACATCGATATATCAGATGAATTGATGCCAGTTTGACTACGAATTTTAGCCTAAGGTTAAATAGGGATAGAATGTTTATTTTCAAAAGCAAATTTATGTGGTCTATTCATACTCAACCCTAAATAAAAATGCATTAAATTTAAGTTGTTTATAGATGCTTGCATGGATTGTTTATTGGTTAACTATGTTTTGCGTTTCCATATTTGATCAAAATATATAGACATTCGATAAATAATGATACCTTATGGTGAGTATCTAAAATGTATTTATTCGGATGTCTTTAAAGTTATTGGTGACAATGCAAGTATCTTATGGTGAATACTATTGGGTTACGTATAAAGTTTCCTCCGCAATTGTCAGTAATCAATAATTTTGTATTTTGATCGTTTATGTTTACTTTGAAATATTTTTGACCGTGAAATCTATGTAACCGATCTATATTCAACATTATAAACAAGCTTTCATAAATTTATCTGTGCGAACTTAATTAAAATGTAAAATTAGAATATAATAGTAATTAAATGTAAATTAAAGTCAAAAATCAAAGTTAAAAATAATGTTAAATGTTAAAATGTAAACTAATACTAAAATAATTTTAAATCTTATATATATGTGCTTAAATAAATGTTTATATGTTAATTACTGGCAGTGGCTTATTTTATTCTTTTTTTTATATATACTCTTAGATTATCTTATTAAATCTCTGCTATTCCACTGAGCTAGTGACATGGGCTAACGACCGGAATCAAAATTAAAAAAAAAAAAAAATTTTTTTTTTTGACTGACATATCTGCCTACTTTATAAATTTTTCTAGGTTCAAATGCCTAGACAGTGCCCTGTAGTGCAGTTGATGTTAAGTCGCATTCCCCGGATCATTACAATAGAAAGTTTTTTTTGTGGTATTATTTATTAGTTTATATATATATATTCTAAGATTATTTTTTTAAAAGAGAGAGGTGCTTTGAGGAAATAAAAGGTGATTATTAATTTTCTTGTAAAATTGCGACAGACCATCAAACTTGAGAAGCTTTGATTTTTTGTTTCAAGATAAGAGATTTGCAGGTGGTCAGTTTCTTTGACCAAAGATTGGCAATATAAATGAATGAAATAATATTGAGAGATCACTCAGTCAGTATTATTAATCAGTGATGTAATGACTCAGTTTTTACCTTATTATTAAACAGAAATGTTTAAAAATCACTCAGTCATTATTATTAAAAAGAGATGTAACGATCAGTTTTTTTTTTTTTAATGTTGGAAAAAGAAAGTGAGCAATTTGATTTTTTTCACTCTTTAAAAAATTGAAAAAAGGAAGGAAATGACTCTTGTTTTAAAGCCAGTATAGACGAAGATGTGCATCTATATAAGTAATTTCCAGCAATATTAAGATAAAGAAGAAAGAATGGAACAAAATTGAATTACTTGGAAGAAATTATTAACAATTATATAAAAATAATATTAATATATCTTGCTGTGCATAATACCATGAATTTGCATTGCTAAAACCATTTTTTCTGCTTCCTGAATAATACAGAATGGGTTAAAATCACTAATCTACTATGGACTCATATACCAATCAAATAATAACCAACAAAATGATAGAGTTTGAAGCCAACCACACAAGCTATATGAAATGCTTCTTTTCTGACTCCTGATCTATTCTAGGCTCATTACCTTTGGATGGATGGAGAAGGGGAAAGAAGAGGAAAAGAAAATGTATAAAAGCCATATATAGCCAAATTTGAAGCTATGAATCAAATTTTTGTTAAAGTTTTCCTCAGTCATCTAAAGTGTCTAAAATGATTTTTTTAAATGGGAGAGACAAGAAAATCCACCAGTTCATACCTATCTAAAAGTATTTATAATAACTCTTTTTAAAATGGTAGAATAAAGCCAATCAACAAATTCAGCATTATCAAAAGTACCAACAATAAATAATTTTAAAATTGAAGAAATAAGCAGGTCAATTAATTCATATTTATCTTAAAGTATCTGCAAGAACTTTCTTTTTTAAATGAGCAAAGACAAGCAGTCTGAAAATTCAAACTCAAGAGATTTATAAGAAGTGAAAGTGATCGGGTAACTATGAACTTTCGTTAACAGATCTTTTATTATTGCTTATTAAAAGTAAACCTTAATTTATTGTTCAAAGCATTATTTTTTTTCTTTTGATACAAAAACATTAAGGGCTTGTTTATCTATAGTTATTCTCAATATCACATAACATAACACAAATACAGTTTAAATCTTTAAACTTAAATGTTCATTATTTTTTTTATTATATTGTAATATTGAAATGTTTTTTTAATTGTTCTTCAGTTGTTATGATAATGAGCAACCTATAAATATATGCATTTATAATGTTTTTTTTTATTTTATCTTGTTGCATATTAAACTTGATATAATGTATTTTATTTTCTTTTGCTAAAAAGGTTGCATGAATATTTTTTATATATATGTAATTTATGTATTAATCTCTAATATAGGGGTATACATTTTAAACATATATGTTAACATTACCAAATGTCTGTGCATGTGTAATTGCTTATACAAACACGTCAAAAGAATAGGTTATACCTAGTTAGTTTAAATCTAGTAAATTATAAAGCAGGAATCACATTTGAATGGAAGTGAAATAAAACACACAAGTTACATATGAAATTTATTTTTATAATATAATAAGTTAGGAAAGTCTTAAGTAAGCATTTCATGAAATATATTTTTTAATGTCATTTTAAGCCAGCTTATTCTAAAAGTATCCAAAATGACGAACTTGTATATAAAATTTTGTATTAGTTCTATATTGAATTAATGTAATAATAAGCCATTTATCTAATTAGTAAATTTGATTTTAAAGAAGGAAAGAAGAATAGTATTAATAAAATATAATTATATATCTTAATTGATTTCCGAGTTCTTATTGGCGTCATTCATACAGACATTATATATAGTAATTTAAAGTGACTATTATGTAGTCACGCCTTCGTTACAACTACTTTAGATTTGCTCATATATAAACATTTGAGTCGTAAGAGTAAGAGGATTCCTTTTTACTCTTATACAAATACTATATCATGTGGTTGTTCGAAGGTATTCATTTATTAATAACATTCTCACAGCGTCTGCGCAATTAGCTTAACAGGCTGTCATTCTATCGTAAAAATATTGTTGTATTTTTTTGTCTTAATTCTATTGTTTAAATGATCATCATCATCATCGCTCACAGATATTAAGAATCATCATTCGTAAATATTGAGCAATCACTTGCTAATATTAAGCGCTCGCAAAATGTTAAGTAAACTAGAATGTTGATTTACATTTAGGTATTTAAGGGTTAAGCTTGATAATAACCAAGTTTTAATAATTATAGGTGTATAAAGAAAGCTAAAATTATGTTGTGTCCATGAATTATGATCATCCTCATCAAAGATGGATATCGTGTTATTGCTTAAAATGTTTCAAATAATACTATACAAGAGTTATGATCGCCATCATCATCATTAATAAATTATAATCATTAAATCTAATGTTTAGCATAATTAATGTATGTAGTAAATAAAGATTTATAGAAAGATGAATATCATGCATAGAGATTCATGATGATCATTCATCATCACTAATATTATTAAATCCTGGTTTTAACTATAAAAGTATTTTAGTAAATAACTATAAACTTATATAAATGCTAGTAAATGTAATATTTAAATCTTAGTTTGAAATAGGATAATTTTTAATAAATGCATATGAGTTTATAAAGATTAATTTATTGTTGTGAGTTTATTAATAAGCTATGGCTAGTATCATCATCACTATTATTATCATTATTATTATCATCATATCACTATTATTATCATTCATCATTATTATCATCATCATTATCACCTTTATATTGTGATAAATAATCTAGTTAAATGGCCATCAATATTAATAATGGTTTTCACGATGCTTTTTTAGAAGCCATTAATAAGATGATACTTGTCTGTTCATCAATATACATAAAATGAGCTAGCAATGTCTATAAGAGTCTTTGATCTATAATATAAATTTTGGTAATATTGGGATCTTGTAATTTTATCGATATAGATAAAATGTAAGAATGTCATTTTTTCATTAGTCATCCAAGTCATGTGTGATAAAAATGTAACGAATGAGTTTGAACTCAGTACACTTTAAACAGATATTTATCTAGATTTAAAACAATCTAATGGCGCTCGTGGGAAAACACATATACTTAGCTAAACTGAATAAAGAGTGATATAATCCCTCTCCAACTTCATAATATTAACTTTATATAATATATATTTTATAAGTTGTCATGAATAGCACCAGTGTGTGCATGTGACCATGAATGGTCTTATATGGTTGGAAAGAAGAATAGGAAGGATTCTTTGTTAAAAGAACCTAGTATGGGAGATAAGTATAATGCACTCCAGGAATCTCAAAGTGGGTAATTTTATTCAGTTGCTATATTTAATATTCTTTTATTTGATGACAATGGCCAGTATGTTTTATTGTTCAAATGACATCCCCAATATTTAGATATTATTAAATCTTTAATGATGATAGTTTTAATTGTCATTGTTGTTATTTTATATGGAGAAATGAGATAATTTATTGATTTTATTACTAATGTGACAGAATTAATGTTTAGGATAGTTGCAATCGGGAGATAATGTTATATTTAATTAATTAGAAAAAGACACCCAGATAGAGCATGATATGCATATATTCTTATTTATATGTTAGCATCATCCTTATTTAATTATAAATTGTATTTTGGCTAACACAGTGAATTCATTTCTCATTTAGTTTACTTGGTTACAAATGATGAACCGCTGCAGCATATCATTATCCTGTTTAGTGTTTGGTTATTGAATTATGGCAACTATCATTTCATCACTCATCTATTTATCTATACTGTGACAATGTTTACTTACTGTTACAAATAACAGATTAGATAAACATATATGTTAATAATGGATCATTTTCTATCAATTTATTATTAATTCTGTTACAAATGTCTTCTTTTCGTTACAATATATATATTGAGCCGGTAAAAACATGTTTATCCATCTAACATGAGTTGGAACTCACAAAATGTACTTCAAACCCAGTCAAGCCCAAGATTTAGGTCAGGAACTAGCCTGGATTCGAACCCACTCTCTAAGCCCCAGATCTAACATCTAATGAACAACATAATAGTTATGGCTCATGAGAATTAATCTTAATTCGGCCAACTAGCAAAGCTGAGAAGACAATGAGACATCTATTAATTATGATTATATTAAAATATACATAAATATGGCTGTAATATATGTGGAAGAAGTGGAGGAAAAGGGAATTCGAACTACTCAATAAGTTAAACAATAAAGATAGTTTAATATAATGAAAATTTAGTTATATACATTTATAAATTAGGTACATTAGTATGTGCGTGAATGAGCAAGCAGTAGACAATGATATAGTGTCATTCACACTATTATTCCTCATATGCTCTTTGTTAGCTAAATATATATTACAAATAAACACACATCTTTGGTGGGTCTAGTATTAAAATGCCAATCAGATTAGAAAGAAGTTACACAAAATTGCTATTAACGCTTTGATTTACGGTTCAGAAGCATGGTGACTAACATATATTAGGGGAGCGTTCTGAGATTCATTACAGATATAAATACATTTGAAAACGTTTGATTACATTTGGAAAACATACTTGAAAATGACATAATATTTAATGAAAAATTATTTTAACAATAATAATAAAACGAACGCTTTATTTTCCCCAAGGCACATAGATACTCTTAAATAGATATATAAATTACGATGGTGGGACTGAATAAGACTGAAATAAATTAATATAATAGAAATGGCATTTAGATATATATTTTAAACAAAGCTAATTTTAATATTAAAGCATTAAAACAGGATCATGAAGCAAAAGAAATACTAAATACTAAGAAGTTTGCGGTGCTAACATAGTAGCCTAGAATAACTAAAAGGAAAAGGTCGTGCTTCTGGGATGAAAAACGAAATCCCACACTCCCATTTTGGGTAGTGCTTAGAGAGAGAAAGTGGATCGGCATGACGTGACCCAGCGTTTTACTGGTATAACCGACGTGAGAGGCCTTTTATCCACGAAGTAAATATGCATAGCGTGTGCCAGACTTTGGGTCACCGCTAAATGCATTTTATATGGAATAAATGGTCCTGGGTAGCTTCATCTATCCTCAGGACAAGACTTAAGAAGAAATCTATGGGTTCAAACTTTGTCGTAACCCCCAGATTAAGAAGCACATATATATAAAAACACGAAGATAGGCTAAATGACAGAAACGCAATGAATGATATCACTAAAAAAAAACATTGAATACATTTTACAGCTTCAAAATAAATGACCCTTTATTTAAATACTTTAACATGCAATGCAATTATAATATATATATATATATAGGGAATATTTAGATTTAATAAAATATACGTTAAAATTTGACTTAGCAAAAGAAACATAAAAGATTCACCCCCATCCTTTTTCTGATATTTAAAATAAATAAATCCCACTTTCGTGATTTTTATAATAACTGAAATATATAAATACGGTAGTTGATATTTTAAGCATACATTTTAAGAGTATATAAAAAAAACTAGCAGTTATATATATAAAACAATTAAGTCACCTTATTTTAGAATTAAATAAATAATATTTTATAAGATTTCAAAGCGTTAATTTGTTTTAACTTTGAATTCACACCGGTAGAAAATTCAGAGTTAAACAAATATATATTATATTAGAACATAAATAAAATGTTGGTACGTGAAACAATCTGGCAATTGTATAAATTAATAATGGACGTTAATAACTTGCTTCGTGAATTTTACTTAAAAATGACAAAAGATTTTTATAAATAAAAAAAATCGCCAGTTTGTTTGAGATTAGCAAATTAATAAAAAAACATACATATATAATCAAGTAATAAATAATTACAAATAATTGACCCACTAACGTTAAAGAGCATATAAGAGAGAATTAAATTTATATAAATTAGTTAAGAGCAAATTACATGTTATTTATATATATATATATAAAAAAGCAAAGTTAAAGAATACATGAGAAGAGATCTTGATAGATTATTTAGACTAAATTGACTATTAGGTAGCGGCTTGAAATTTACCTTTCAATTTTGAAGAGTCCGATTTAAAATATTGCCCGTGCACGGCAGTTGAAAATGAAAGTTCTGCAAGCTTCTATTAACATTTTTAAAGTTCTCCATTCACTTTAGGGTAGCAGAATATTATGGCCGCGGAAGACGACCCACAGGGGTCCGGAAGAGTGGTGGATTTACTGCTACATCATTTTTAAGTTTCAAGCAAACGAAATATGTTTATATTACCTCTCTATAAAAGTAGCTAATCTCTCAATAGTAGTTAATCTCCTCTTCAATAGTAGTTCATCTCTTCTGTGTCCAAATTCAGTCATTTTATACCTTTTCTTTTATCAGTTGTTTTTTAAGATGCAATTGTAAGATAATGTCCAGAAATAAATTCAAATCTATTTCCAGATTAGAAATAGATTTGACATGTTTTTAACACTAGTAAATCTTTAATCTACTTAATCCCATTTATTTTAAGTAAAACTTTAATTAAAAAAAAATACCTCCCTTTAATTATTTTTGGACAATTACAACAGTCATATCTTCCATATTGGATTTTATAAAAAATATATAGCTTAATAGAAAAACAAGCAATTTAAAAAGAAAAAGCTAAAAATGACATATAATAAATATTTAAAACATCAATATTTTGTTAGTAAGTTTTGCTCCTATGTATATATTTGAGCCGCATCTATAATACTTTAATAAAAAGAACTAATAATTAATAAAAAGAATTAATAATAATTTTAAAACATATTATTGAAACGTTAAATCTTATAATTTAGGCACGCATCTCAAACATATACATAAAAATATATACACGACAAAAAGGAGCGGTATGGGAAATAGGGGTTTGAAGACGGGTTAGTAGGTAAAAACATGAAGCACAATCTTAAGCTAAGATTGACTGCTTCAATATATATATATTGTAACGGGCACATACGTATGTTACATTGTTTTTTATTATTAATCATGAAAGAAAAATAAAAAGTTCGCATTTAAAAATTTTCTTTAAGAATTAAAAAAAAATTAAATATCATCTTAAACTCGTATATATTAAATCGCACAGATAATGAAAAATTATTAAAATAAAACTTTATTAAAGAAAAAGTATTTTAAAACTAAATTTTAAAAAGATTTGGAGATAAAATTATATCTTTAAATTTATCTTTAAATATATCTTTGATTTGGAAAACAGGTTAATTAATCAGAAATGGAAATGATAAATTTAATTAGTCAAATGTAAACCAGCCTTGGGCATTTAAATGTAAAAACATCGGTCAGATAGAAAAACAATAGAAACTTTTAGCAAATGAAGTAAATCCATTGGGAAATCGGACCTCAATGAAAAGGATCATCACATCAATGACGTAATGTTAAGTCAATCTTTCAAAGTAATATAAAAGGACAAGTTTGGAAATTATTAGCTAGTGATTATGATTATTACGATGTGACAGATAGGTGTTAGTGTGGAGGTGTGGGAGAAGAGATTGAAGAGACGCACGATTCAATCCCTTCAGTTTTTCCAAAGAAAGCAAGAGAAATGAACAATCGTTTTCTACATTGAGGACCAACTAAACTAAAAAAACCTCCGAATAAATAAATAAACAACGGCTAAATGAATACCAATCTTTTGAGGACGGCGTGGGAATTCACATTCATGGCAAGCAACGGATAAAGATGAACTGTTTTAAAACCGTAAGAACTTTATAAATAATGAACATTAAATTAAAATTTTCCATATTTAAATGATTGCAATATTTTTTATTTATTTATTTAAAATCATTTCCATTTATTTAATTTTGTTCTTTAAGTTTTATTATGATTTCTGTTTTCTGTTAAGTTAAATTATATAAATGTTAAACTTAAGTTGGGCATGAATGGCTGTATAGATTTGTAAAGTTATATTAGGGGAGGGTAATCTTAGGTTATTTGTTTCGTTGTTAGATTGGGTCAATGGATTGGATATATTGATGTAGTTAGTAGATGTAGTCAGAGATTCACTACTGGAAGAATCGTTTATATATACGCCGCACTCATCCGTTTGCCTATGAAAGGAATTATAAGATGGAGAACGCAGTTCCTTTCTATGGAGTTTTTTTTTATTGTTCTTCTCATTAGATAGATGTAATATTCCTATCTGATGAGAGTCAATGTCTTCTCTTAATCTTTTTGGTGCTGCCGTATTCCGTATTACATTGAATACATAGATGTATCAGATGAATTGATGCCAGTTTGACTGCGAAGTTTAGCCTAAGGTTAAATAGGGATAGAATATTTTATTTTCAAATGCAAATCTATGTAGTCTATTCATACTCGACCCTAAATAAAAATGCATTAAATTTAAGTTGTTTATAGACGCTTGCATGGATTGGTTATCGGTTAAGTATGTTTTGGGTTTTCATATTTGATCAAAATATATAGACATTCGATAAATAATGATACCTTACGGTGAGTATCTAAAATGTATTTATTCGGATGTCTTTTAAGTCATTGGTGACAATGCAAGTATCTTATGGTGAATACTATTAAGTTACTTATAAATTTCCTTCTGCAATTGTCAGTATCAATGATTTTATATTTTGATCATTTATGTTTACTTTGAAATGTTTTTAACCGTGTAATCTATGTAACCGATCTATATGTAACATATTAAAACAAGCTTTTATAATCCCATCTGTGCGAACTTAATTAAAATGTAAACTTATAATATAATAGAAATTAAAATGTAAATTAAAAATCTAAAGTAAAGTTAAAAAAATAATGTTAAATGTTAAAGTGTAAACTGATACTAAAACAATTTTCAATCTTATATATATATATATATATATATATATATATATATGTGTGTGTGTGTGTGTGTGTGTGCATAAATAAATGTTTGTATGTTAATTACTGGCAGTGGCTTATTTTATTCTTTTTTATATATATACTCTTATATTATATTATTAAATCTCTGCTATTCCACTGAGCTAGTGACATGGGCTAACGACCGGATGCAAAAAAAAAATTTTTTACATATCTGCCGACTCTATAAATTTTTCTAGGTTCAAATGCCTAGATGGCACCCGTAGTGCAGATTACATAAGTCTATCTTCTCCGGATCGTTACACTGTGAAGACCCATCGTAGCAGTATGTGAAAGTACATTAGATAAATTATAAGTAGGTAATTTTATTATTCTTTAAAACTTTAATCTGCGATTTTTCATTGCACGAGACCATGAACAAGATGGTATAATTTGTGAAACTATTTAAAGATTATGAATTTTAAAATGACATATATGATTTTGGTACAAATGCTAGTCTAGGTATGAGCTTTGCAATAATAATAATAATAATGGAAAAATTGGGTTCTTTACATTTATAATTTAATAAATGAGACTCTTGTTATATTGTTGAATGACAATTATAACATTAAGCAAATAAATTCAATCATATCATTACTTGGTAAATTTGTTTATAAGTGTATAAAATCAATCAATTTTGTATCTGTAC